>JARHVA010008723.1:0-432404 GCA_037957365.1 Torreya grandis
TAACATCCATGGGGATAATATGAATAGAGTGATATCTTACATCCCCTTCTACTAACATTCCTTGTTCTAGCTACAGTATTCACACCCAGGGTAATATCATTGAGGGTCTCATGCCTCTACATAGAAAAAAAATATAGAGATTCTTCTATTACCAGATGGGTCCCTACGATCCCTAAATTTACATTCACTTCTCAAAATTATAGGGGGGACCACATAGTTGGTTTCTACTCAGAGATTTTAGAGCATTTATAGCATACACAACTTCTAGAGATAGAGTCTCAAACCCTTCCATCATGCTTCATGATCATGTATGATCCCTCTCATTGATGCAAGACACCATGATAGGGAGTCTCCCATGAGACTCATTGGTTAGTATCATTCTCCTTAGCCTTGTACATAGTTTCTTAGTATTTATTGTGCATAGTCTTCTCATGATTGCTTGTACATATCTTATTTCAAAAATATAAAAACATTAAAATATTTAAAAATACCAAAAATAACATAACATGTAAAAATACAAAAGCATTCAAATATCCCAAAAACACCAAAAACATTTCAACTATATGCATTATCCATGCTTTACATTTCTACTACCATGCTAGACTTACATTTTGTTGTTTTATGCTATCATTTGTTGATTTATCTACATTACCATGCTTCACTTTATCTTCTTTGAGTGTGTGTAGTGACACCCATATCCTTGATTAATTCACTCTACCCATTAAGGGGCATCTTAATTTTACATTTGAGACATACATTGGCATATCTACCCATTGGGGTTATTTTCTACATGACTACACCATCTAGGTTATGTCATTCCTACACCACACACTCTAGTTATCATGATAATGTAAATTACTTACTAGCTTACATAGATTAATCTATCGACACTGACTACTATATAGAACTTATGTATTTCATAACATCTACCTAGTCTTGTACTACATGTTTTGCATACTTTCACTTCTTGATTTGATTAGTTAAATGTGATCATATTTATAGCATATTGCATGCTTTTCTTCCTTGCTTTGTGTAGCTATATGTGATTTCATTTCTTATTTCCTATGTTGTCTCTTATATGTGCCTTAGTATATTTTCCAATGTCTTTTATTTATACTCTTCTATGTGTTTGTGGCTCTCGTGTTAACCTTTCTTATTTTCAATTATATGTCTATGTGGCCTTTTATGCCTAATTTATAGTTTGAGTGACATATGCCCATGTCACTTTTTTGTTTGGCTCTTTGGCCACTCTTGTATGCTTCTTATTTTTTGCCTTGTGTGCTTGTTTCTTGTTTGTTTCTCACTATTTGTAATGGCATAATCTACATCATGCATTATTTTGCTTTTTTGGATGCCATGATGGACATCATGCTCCATCCATCCTTGAAAACTAAAAATTAACATTTTAAATTTAAATTGATTACATTGCACATGCTATTACATTGTTATATCTATCTAGACATACCCCTGTTGATCTAACAATCTCTAATACAAACTATGTTATATCTAGAGACATATTTTTTATTATCATTGCTATATCATGTATTTCATAACATAACACTCTTGTAGGGCTCTTTATTCTGAGGTTAGTCATTATAGGGTCTTCATTCTTACCCTTATAAGAGAGGGAAATAAATAGGGGTTTTGTCATAAAAACCAGATCTCCTACTAGTCAAAAAAATATTTTTTAGAACACTCATAATAGCAATCAGAGGTCAAACCAAGTAGAATAGAAAAAAAAATAGTGATGATTATATAAAAATAATCAGATTAAATAAAGGAAAATAGCATTAGACATGGACAATAGTGTCAAACAATAGGGTGTCTTATTTTCATTACTCTTATCCAAACAAAAAAAAACATAGATTTTATAAAAATAGACAAAAAGATAAGTATAGCTATAGTTTTGTCAGCAATAGTTCAGTTTAAAATCAATAGTTTAGTATAGTTTTTCTTAGAGAATCTAGATATAGGGGGCACCATGTGTGGCATGATGGCTCTCAATTCTAGTTTTAGATTAGGTAGTTGATATAACTTCCTGATCAAAATCCATGTTTCAGACACTAGTGATTGGGGGCAATGTACATGGCATATTTGACTTTTTTTTTTTTTTAATTTAAGTACATTACCCAGGTATTCTTAGTAGTTACATGCCTTATTCCATCTACAAGTGGTTGGTATCATTTTTGAGTGGATTCCACATAAGCCTATTGCCAAGTTTCAGAATGGCTTTCATACAAGTTAATATCCACCTTTTTCTAAGTAACCAAGAGTGGCTTAATTTATAGCACACATTTGGCTATCCACACCACATTGTCAGATTACTGAACATTCATGGGCTTCAAAATCCATCTCATACGACACACATTCATACCAATATTAGTTTATAGCTTCACTTAGTGGGCAATGATGGAGCCAAAGGACTAACTAGCCTTTTTATTATTGAGCCACCTACTCAGAAGAATTGGACATATAGTCCAAACAATGATTAGCACATGCATGATCACATAGCTTCATTTAGTAGGTGACGATGGAATTAAAGGGCTAGCCTTTGCATTCTTGAGCCACTCTTGGGGAATTGAGCACTCAACTTCATTCATGATATTACTCTTAGTATAGCACATATCCAGTATATCCATCATCAACCAGCATTACTTAGCATCATAACAAGTTTTGTATTAGTCATCATACATGGTGAGGTGTATTCATTTCTTTCTCTTCCTCTCTTTCTTACCCAGCCTTTGTACATTCTTATTTTAGATATAGCGTATCTAATAACAACTAATCTATTCTTTTTTTCTATTACAAATTTACACTTCATAATGTGCTCTCTCTATTCACACCCAACATCACATAGCTTCATGGGATTCACCCTTGCAAGTAAGTTTAGGTACACTTTATACTTTTCCTTTATCCTAGTATTTTTCTTTGTTGCATCACTAGAATAAAGGGGGAGCAAATCTAGTCATATAAAATGTTGAAATTGGTAGCTTGAGTGTGGCTTGTGATACCCAACCCATAAGTCACTCTTTTGTGCTCTCATGACCCTTCTAGACACTTTTTTACTTATTCCCAATCATCCATAGAATTATGAGACCTGATTATAGCTTAGTCAAGCTACTTTTCCCATGTTAATTCCATCCCCTCAAGTCTCAAGCCTATAGGATAGGAGTGTTGGGTTTGGACTATAGTGTTGGACCCTAGGGTATCCCATTTCTAGTGTTCTTATCCAATCACATTTTGAGCCTTTCCTCTTCTTCATTATGTCGACCTAACACAAATACATTTAACCCATGACCAATATATCTCTATAAAATCCCATTTAAAGTTCATTTAGAAAGTTACTGGAAAATATTACAAAATCAAGCATGAATACAAGTAAAACCATTCAGGCGAATTTCCCTATTCTCTATATACATCCATCTCATATAGCTACTAGCATATTCAAACCCTCACACTAGTCCATAGCCACCTTAAGCACTCTCAATTTGGCATTTTTTGCATCCACATAACACTATTTCACAAATCACATCAAGTACAAGAATTGCATATGGCTTGATGCCTCTTCAGAGTATTGGTATATAGGTAGCATGCTCACATAAGGGGTGTGGATACACATTCAATGCATCTTACACACACTAACCTCCCCTCTTTCTCAATTTTTATTCAAGCATAATTAAGGTCTAGGGTTTGATATTAAAGTAGATCTACAAGGAGCTCCATTGACATTCAGGATTTGAAATTTTATAGGCATGCTCACACAGGGATAGTGAATAAAACTTAAAAAACTTATATATATGTGACTAGTTTGGATAATAGTGGTAGGACCTATACTATACCATTGGACACTGATGTGTCTTATTTTGGGCACTCCTATCCTTTCACCAAACAAAATCTAGATCCTGATTCATGACATTATCCCAGTCTTGCATAACTAATTTAAACCTCTATCTCAGTCATCTTAGTCTAGTTTTAAGCCAAGTTGCATTTCTCCTATTTCATTAGTATTTTTAAAAAGCTATGAAAGTCAAATAAATTATACAAATCATTATTTTGGTTATCACAATATTATTTACTGATTTATCTATTCCATATCCTTAACTAAATAAAGAATAAGACTCCAATATTCCTAAAAAAAAATTAAATCATTAAACATCATCCTAACCTTTTCTACACCTTCATTTCTTAAATTTTATTGCACATCAATAAACAAGACAAGTATTATCTTTTATTTGTGTTTAAGCATTCAAATTAATGTTGGGAATTATACTTGATACATTTAGCATATTTATATAATTCAAATGTATCATAATATACTGTGAATCTAAATTATTTAATTGGCCTAATTTTATAATAGCTTAGACATTATTTGATTATTATATTATCCCATACCCATATTTACAAAAAGGCTCAAAACATTACCTATAAATTGGTTTCAAAAGACAATAGTCCATTCAGACAAGGGCAATTGTAGGCTATGTCTAAAACAATGTATTATTGTCCTAACAACTAGAAAATAGTGATTTATATAAATTATTAGAATCACAATTAGTTACAAAATAGTTTACAATAGGTATACAAAATTATTTATAATGAATACTTAGATTAGGGGAATCATGTGCATCATGTGTTCCCAAGGTTTACAAGGTTTTGCTAAGAAAGTCACTTGATATTACTCAAGCTCATAATCAGTATGTTCAAATATCATATTGGAGGCATATGTGTGGCACATGACTACCTCCTTAGTTCTACACCAATTTTGTATATTTAATGACAAACTATGTCATTATCCATGATGTATACACCAAACCTAGAATATTCTACTTTTTACCAATTTTTTACCAGTGTTGCACCATAAATGAATATTATTCCATATGCAGTGGTCGATTCACCCTTTTTCCCAATTCATTCACCAAAATGATCCTTTAGAATTCTTTGAAGGATTCCAATACACTCCACTATATTGGGTATGGAATGATAGAGTTAATCAGACCTTGAGTTCTTAATCATGCTTTTATTTTAACAAATATTAGGGGGTTTGTAGTCAAATTCAAAGGATTAAATAAAATGAAATCTCCAAGGATCCTACCATCTCTAATCACTAGTTTTTGAATTATAAAAAATAATGGTTTGCATATCCAATAAAGTGTATTCATTCCTTGTTATTAAATCCATTATTTTATTATATTTTAATTTCAAATTTTCATCTTAAGGACCAATTTATACATTTCATTTCAAGTTTTCATGAAACATAATTCAACAAGTGGCCTACATTCAAGACTATTCTCTTTGGGTAAGTTCAAGTATGTACCTTTTCATTTTAATCTAGTATTTTAGATTTGAATCATTGATAGAATAAATGGGGTTAAATTTAGAGACATAAATTAACATTTATTTATGAAATAATTCACTTGTAACCACTCTTTATACACACTTAACTCATGTATAATTCTATGGTATTTTGTCTACCATTATTTCACTTCTATGCATATGACCCATTCCTCCAAGCAACTATTTATTTCAAAATGTCCATATTTCTCATTCACAAAAAGTCAATTTTAATCTCTAATTTTTCCAAACTTCCATCTCATTTGTCCTTGCTAACATCTGATTCTACGAGTTACATCCTCTAGCCAAATAACATCTAGTCACTCAAATTCAAATTTATTTAAAGGGTCATAACACACATTTAGCAAGATTTACCTGAATTAATTCATAAATGATCACTATGAAGCCACATTTTCAAGACATTTTTCACAAAGGAGTCTTATAAATGGTAAACTACTTAAACATCTAACTACATAATTAGATAAATACATCTATTTTTACTAATACAAATTCTATATAACCCTAGTAGCCATGATCTAAGTCTGAATATACCTCTAAGGTCATAATTCATTGTTGAAGTACATAATTACACTAGGATTACACCAACATTTAGCATAACATCAGTCTTTCACACACACCATCACAACATGAGAGAACTACATGTAGTTTTATCCCTCTTTAGAGTATTGGTATGTAGGTAATACTCAACATAAGGGTTGTTGAGATCAAATTAAACTTCAACCATTAACCCATTTTTACCTTCTGATTGAATTCACATTCATGTGTCATTGAGTTATGGTTTGGTAAAGGATAAGGTATGTAGTGGATTATATAATAGATTTTGATCTCTTAAATGGTCAAATAAAACATATAGGCATGAGTAAACATGTCATATCAATCATAGAGATCAAATCCCCATAAGATATTAGCATGCCCTAAGGACACTAGTGTAGGCTTCTCCTATTTGATTCTAGCAACCTCATCCAAAGAGAAAGTGAAACACTATTTTTTATTTATACCAATTTCATAGAGCATTCAATTTAGTTTTACAATCTCAATCACAAACCTAGATATTTGATTTCCTATTAAGTTATATTTGTTTGGTACTTTCCCATTCTAGAATATTTCTAAATTTATTAAGTTTCAAATCAATTTGTGTCATTCAATGCATATCTATAGCATTCTATTTTTTAGAAATTTATCTAATTAGGATTAAAAATCTCTTAATTTAAATTTTTTTATAAATACTTTGACATTTATCTCATGCTTTTGCATCTTCATGGAAATCATGATCAGTCATATTCCTATAATAATCCATTTTGAGCAATTTTTATGACATTGATTTACCAATAAAATTTTAATCATACTCATTACCATAAACCTCATATAACTCCAATTTCACATAGGCATCTAATAAATTTCTCTTCAAAGGATATATTTAAAAAACATATCTCCAATTATGAAATATGTAAGGGTCTCTTTTCAAAATTTTCTTCTATCATTTTGTGAATAGTCTAGGGATTTTCTTTCTTTTGATAAATAGTTAAATATATCTACATATCATCCTAAATTTTGTGTACCACTTTCTAATGGCAATAATTATAAATAATACAAAATATGTAACTTAGTAGTAGGTTGTTGCAATCTATTGATAGTTAATTGGTTTGTTCATCTATAATATCTATAGGAACAATGGAGCAAACACTAGCCATAACATCTACTTGCATGTTATTTTTTATAAAAATATTTTTTATCTCAAACTCATCAAATCATGTTATCAAAATTTTCACCAAATCTCTATATGGAATCAATTCATCTTATTTTCTTGATAGGTGGCTATTAATTTGTTAACTAAGTGTTGATAATCACCATACACAATATATTAAATTTTTATAACATGTGAAACATTTAAGACTAATATTAATGCTTCATACTCAACTTATAGATGATTAAATTTATAAAAAGAGCCTTTTCCATAGTGTCTTTTCCTAATTTACCATATTTAACATACCTTTGTATATTTGTGTATTTATAAGACTTTATAACCCCTAAATTGGTCTTTGTTTCAGCATTTGAAATTCAAAATAACATTGAAAAACTTATTAGAATCTATCCATTGGCATATTTTAACTAAATATCATATATTTTCATAATCTTCATTGAGATATGAGACTCTATTTATTCTTGATTTGACCCACACCCTATGCAGGTTTATCCCATTTTCCTTTTTCGATCCTTTTTTCTAATTTCCATTTATCTTGTGCCTTTGATATCAACTCTTGTCATTTCTAAAGTAGTCTAACATTCCTCATATTCTCTTAGGGTTCCCTATAATATAATAAATCCTAAAAATTTGAGGAGGATCAATATATTCTCAAAAAAAATAAAATGTCAAAGTCAAGACCTAGATAAAATATAAGCATCAAGTTAATTTACTCATCCTAGTTTAAGTTGAGATTTATTGAGTCATATATTACACACTTAAAACATAATTTTATATATTCATATCTCATTATACATTATTCTAGATGAAGGTTTTAGATTGTGTGTAGTTGGATCATCACTTCTAGTAAGGAGGAGGCTCAAAAGCCTTACTTGAGTTATTACATTTTAAATCTCTTAGAACTAAATGAATTGATAATTCTAGGGTGTGGGATACATATTTTGAAACATCTCTTCAATGAATTCTGAGTCGATAAACCATTTTTTTTGGTTTTAAGTGTTAAACTAGCTCAAAGAGAAGGAATCATAATTTCAACACATTATTTGACAAATAAGGAAAATGTTGGTATATGAATATTAATAAATAAGAGGTGAAACAATAACAGAAGATCAAATTTTTAAAACCATATACATGAAAAAGATAGTAGAACATAGATAGATCTAACTTTGTGGATCTAACCTTTATAAATATGCCTAAGTTGAACCAATTTAGGAAATGAATCTATCTAGGAGAATTTAGGGGTTGAATTAAAGTTCAAAAAAATGCTTAATTAGCTTACACATTCATCTTCACCAAGACAAACTTACAAAATATCAAAATAACAATGAGGTGTGATCATTCCTTCTCCATTTATACTTACTTTGCTTGACATAGTGTTTATAAATTTGTCGTATTATTATTTGGTAATGGGTAGATCTCAATTTATCTAAGTTCATATCTATATTATTTGATCTATTTATTGCAATATTTTACTATTTATTTTATGTAAAACTAGAATTAGGGTAAAAATAAATGGTGAACCTCGACTCATTCATGCATTCAACCTAGGGGTTTTAAAACCTTTGTTTCCCCTTAGGGTCTATTGATTTCACTTAATTTTAATATTTTGATTATAGGGTTTATTCACCCTTCCTATTTTTAGTGTTCATACACTTTGTTGTGTTCATTTATTGATTATTATCATGGTTTACAATAGAAAATTTGATAAAATTACTATCTTTCTTATGTTAGAGGATAAAAACATTAATAATCATGTTCTTAAATATTTCAAGAAGGAAAAAAAAATTAAAATGTAATTTAATTTATGAAATGATACATAAAGATAAAAAGGTCATGAATGTAAATATTTTTCATGTAGACACCATTAGGGTTTGTATTTATTTTTATACCTCTTTTATGCTTTGTAATGAGTGTTTGAATCTTAGTCATATGAAAAATAGCATACCTATGGCCCATATTACCAGTTATAGATGATATGTATGGATTATATGGCACCGCAATCTTGTACACTTGAGAAAATTAGACCTTGGTTGTTCTTCTTAGTTTTAGACATTTCTCACTTTTTAAAGTTTTGCATCTTCTCTATCTTGTACCCCTTAGCCTATTTCTTTGTGTGACCAATATTATATTAATGACCTAGACCTTATAGCTTGCCAAAAATTCTTAAAAATTTCTTATTGTATGTCCCTACAAGTTCTAAGTCTGTACCTACCTTCTTATTCCTTGGACACTAGCATCTAGTATAGACACATATGTCGACGTAGGTGTCATGTTCCTACACAAATGTCTAATACCCCAAAGTAATCTAATTTACAAATGAAACATATCCTAATTATTGGCATAAGTTATTTAGTATGAGTTACTTATCCAAAGGGATTGATATAAATATAAGATCAACCCTCATTCATTATTCACCTACAAAAACATAGAAAAGACCTAAGAAAACCTATCAAAGCATTCAATCAATCACTCAATAAAGAAAAACTTCTTAATTTTATCATATTTTCATGTTAGTCATAGGGACAACACATATTCAGGTCTAAAGTACTAAAAGAGTAACCCAAGAGCCATATTTTCTTAGTTAAAATTTAGGTCATTGTTTTACTTATTTTTCACATATTGAATGATTCATACACAACCCAACACATAAGGGAGAACTACATCCCTCTGAGGCCCTCTTCAAAATATTGTCTATGCAGGAAGCACTCATTGATAGAGGGGTATTTGGGGTCATCTCAACACAATATTTTTATTAACCCATTTTTCCCTAAGGTCATTATGAATATGAAGAACTAAGGTTTTAAAATTTCATGAAGAATAATAGTCCATGACCTAGATTTGAATACACTAGAGCAAAGGTGAAGACAAACCCAAAATCATCTATTTGGTTGAATCCTTTTATAAAAGGTATTTGATATAGGATGCATGCATTAGGTTAAGAAAATAATGTTGGCATAGCCTTCCCAGGTTGACACTATTGTCTGAATCTTCAAAAGCACTCAATCTAAAATTTGGTGACTATTCTAGATCCTTTTGCAGTCTAATTCTTGCTTTTCCATATCCAAAACTATGTCAGCATTAGAATAAGCTAATTACATTACTTCTTTGTCATTTTTATATTTACAATAGTTGTACTTACTATTTTTATCCTATGTTAGTTTAATGAATTCAGCATATGTTATATTTGAGTTTAGCATATAATTAGTTAGTTATAGAGATAATTTATCACCCTTATACTTTAAGATATTTATATCCCATTTAACCTTGAATAACTTAAATCTATATATTTTTAAGGTTAAACATTTGGTAAACCTGACCTCTATGTCTTTTCATGTAACTACTAGGGTGCTTTAGAAACTTGTTATCTTTTCTAATTTATAATTTGCTAAAATTTGTTTCAAAATTAGTTTGTTTTTAAAATATAAAGAGAATATCAAAAAAATGGATTGTTTCCTAGAGTTTGTATCTCCTATCATGTTCTTATTTTGATATTTAGAGCATTTCAAATGGATAAAGAGGAGCCTCTTTGTCCTCCTAACCCTAAAGAGGGTGATAGCTCTCATCCCTCTAACCATGTTCAGGATATCACTTATTCAAGAGGTAAGGTAGCCAAATATATAGTTTCAAATAAAGGTAATCAATTTCAAATACTCAAGTTTGATCTTTTTCATGCAGTAAAGTAAAAAATAAGTCAAACATCAATAAAATAGACAAAGTAAGAAAAACTAGTAACGAATAAATATTTGTAATGAACTGTTGAAAAGATCGAAGCAAAAACCTTTTTATGATAATATGAATCATATTTAAATATGAAAGTTTAACTCCTAAATTAGCTAATTAAAAATGCAGATAATAAATTTTAATTAAGAAATCTTCCATAGTTTTGAAGTCATTGTACTTTAAATCAGATAATTAATCTTGAATTTAAATTTTGTGAGATTCATTCACAACATCATAAAAATATTTAAGTTTAGATCATGTTGTGGATGCAAGAAGACAACCATCACTATGCACATGTAACTCAAAGGTCATGACCATGCTAATCAATACTAAGGCCAAGTCATTGTTTACTTGTTATTTTTTTTGAACTTCAGTAGAGATAGTTTTTATATCAGATTTGAATTTTGTGTCAACTACTATGTGCACAAAGTATTTAAAAGTGAAAATGTATTGCATATGCAATTTTCATAAATGATAGTTAGTAAACATGAGTTTAAATTTAAAAATTGCTCTTGTGTCATTTAAATTTCATCAAAAATTGAGTCATTATACTTTGAAAGCTCACCCAATTTCTCATAAATCGAATAAGTAAGAAAAATTACTAAGATAATGGAGGTTCAAAGGAGGGGTAATAAGGAAAAATAAAAGACTTAGGCTCCAAAATACAAAATAGATATCAAGGAAGAAATAGGATCCAAAAAGGGATAAAATTTTGTAAAAGAAAAGTAATTACAAGATGGTGATTAATAATCTTCTAAGTTGAAAAGAAAAAGATAATATTAACTAGTTTATACGCTTTTAGTTACATGAACTTAAGAAAAAATTTAAATTTATTGTTGAGGTTTGAAATAATACCAAAAAGTAATATTAATTATTAGGAATAATTGTAAGCTCGTTTATAAATAACATTGAACGTGCATAAATAAAAATAATAAAGAAACTAACTTACTTCTCAAGGTGCACACCAAAAATTGAGACAATATTTTAAAGTGAAAAATTGAACGTACCAGAGAAAAATCTACATGATCTTATTAGAAGGCTTACAACTAAAATCTTCATAAGTAAAATATTGAATCAAAAGCACAAGAGAAGAAGAGAGAACTATGATTTTTTAGTAAGGAAAGGAGGAGATGAAGGGCACTTTTTTAGAGTTAGTGGAGGAAAATAGAAGTTACATAAGACCTCATTATGACCTTACAAGTCTTTCAAATATGTGTCACTTGTATCTTAATCCCTTACAAAAAGAAGAAAGTGTGTGCCATGTAGAGAAGAGAGAGTTACATGCAAGTAACTCTAAATCTAACAAGTAAATTAGAGAGTTGAGTGATACCTCATAAAATTAAGAATAAAATATATTTATAAATATAATAAATGCATACATAACTAAGACTTAAGATAAACCTATAAATCTATATAAATGATCCAAAATAAAGTTAATTCTCCAATACTCCCCTTTAAACTTAAATTGGAGTTTAAAATGTGGAGAGAACCTTTACAAATAAATAAGGGAGATGAAATTACACAATACTCCTCCTTAATATAAACTTCTTTCCAAAAAAATTATAAAATATATTGAGATAAGAAAGAAGAAAAAAGGGCCGCTAAAATTTATAAGAAAGAAAGTGTGATTCCTAAGAATCTCCAAAAAATCCTCTTCAAACAAAGTGGTCAATCTACCATGAAACAAAGACCAACCAAAAGGAGTAATGATCTACAAACTTATAAAATATGCAAACTAACACCAATATTTTTAAATTAAGTAATTATTATGTCAAAAATACAATCTACATACCTAATTTATTAAAAGTAGATGTACAAAAAAAAGTAAATAGAGTAAAGACAACTTCCATCATAAAATATGTAACCTTGTATGAAAAAAAGTTAGTCAACATATTCAAAGCATATTACTTTTGCAATAAAAAGTAACAAATGCATAAAATATATTGAGTTATCAAAATGGAGACAAAGAAGACATGTCACTTGAAAAAGATATTCTACATGAAGCATTAGAATAATTATTATAAGATGACACATCAAAGTCTCTAGAAGATTCATCAATTTTAAGAATCCAAACAATTTTACCCATAAAGGTAATATGTTTAGTCATTTTTCAACAATACAAAGTGCCATGCATAGATTTAGCATAAGATTTATATAGATACAATTTTTAACATTTAGATATGCGATATCCATGTTTTTTATAATGCGTACAAGGTTTATCATTTTTAACTAAAGCATGAACATTAGAAGTAATATAATTAAAATAAGTTGCATTATAAGTCCTTCTATGTGGAGGACAATAAGATTTTGAATTTGTATTATAAGCAGTCAAATCATTAAAACTAAGACATTTACAATTTATATTAGAAATAGGCAAAAAAGGTTCAAGAATACCGTCTTCACACTTACCAAGTGCACTACCCGAATAGCCCATAATGCACATAATTTTTAAGTCAGAATTAGTAAAAGAAGTGTTCAAAGAAGTTTTAGGTGTTTTAGAATCAGTAGACCTATTATCATGTGCAAAAACATCAATTTTTTATTTAGAACGTCAATAGAAGATTGCATATTATCCATTTTATTTTGAAACACATGAAGTGTATTAATGGAATGATGTAAAGTAGTAATAGAAGTGTTTTGAATTGCAATTTGTTCTTTAAAAGCATCAATTTCAACATTTTGAGTTTGCATTATATTCTTAAAAATCAAAAAAATAACCAATGTAAAAGCCATGAAAATAAAAGATATAAATTTCATTATTATTGAAAACAAAATTATGACAAATATAAATTGATCCAATGAACACTTTAAAATATTCGTTATTAATGAAAAAAATCAATTAATTTGTAAATACAAATTCATGCGAAAACACCAATTAAATAACTTGATAATTTAATATTAGTTTGAAAAAATAAATTAATTTAATTCAATCCAAAAACAAACTTATTAAAAAAAACACTTATGGTCTGCCCATCCACGTGAGAATTTGTTTTTGGAAAAAAAAAGATTCACTTTTTTTTATATTATTTAAAAAGTTTGTATGATTTTGAAAAAAAAAAAAACTTTTAATATAAAAGATAAAAGGTTTTTACTTTTAAAGTATGCCACATACCAAGATATTAAGAATACTTTTCAAAGAGTGATATCGAATGGAATAATAATAAAAAGGTTTTGACTTTAAATGTTAAAAACCTTTTTTATTCCAACCACTAATATAAAATAGTTTTTTAAACAATGATATAAACAATCACCTTTTTGTTTTGATTTTCCTTAATAAACAAATTTTCAAAGGCGAGCTCTAATTTTTCAAATTTGAAAAAATGTCTATAAAAAAATTAAGCTTATTGCAAAGGTGTCTAGCATACCAAATTAAAAGCTAAAAAGATAATGATGTGTCTAAATAACATGAATGAAAATTAAAGACTATGCAAGGCAAAAAGAAGAAGCATCATTTGTCAAGACATTTCTTTTTTATTTTAACAAACTAAATTAAACCTTCTACTTAACGTATTTTTAAGAAAGAGAATAACGTTGAAGATAGAAAAAACAAACTACCAATGGAATGAAAGGCATTATGCTTGGGAATGAATGTCAGGCAGACAACAATGATTTAAAAGGTTAAGATAATCAATTGAAGAAAATTCAAAATGCTTAGCTGAGAATGTATAGTGAAAAAACAAACTTTAGGTAAGTAAAAAATTATTTTTTATTATGAATTTAAGATTGTTGAAATGGTTGAGTACTTAAAAAAAAACTCTATAAAAAAAAAAAAAAAATTTAAAAAGGTAGAGATTAATTAAAAATTGTAATATTCATCAACAACTAAACTAACTACAGATTAATAATAAAAGATAAAAAAATATGATTTTAAAAAAATCAAAGGGTTAGATTTTTATTTTTTTTTCAATAATGTGGCTTAAAAAAGCTGTAAAAAAAAGGTATAAACCACGAAATGTAAACGAGAAAGTAATGGATTTTAATAGGGAGCAAGGGTTAGATCCCTTAAAAAAATATGTGAAATCTCTTTTAAAATATGCACATTTTTTTTTAAAATGTCATTAAAATGATTGTAGCTTTGATACCATATTAAGAATTATGTCAAGATCATTTATAAATAACATTGAATGTGTATAAATAAAAATAAAAAATAAACTAACTTACCTCTCAAGGTGCAAATCAAAAATTGAGACAATATCTTAAAGTGAGAAACTGAACCCATCAAAGAAAAATTCACGTGATCTTATTAAAAAGCTTGCAACCAAAATCTCCTCAAGTACAAGATTGAATCAAAATCACAACAAAAGAGAGAATTATGATTTTCTAGTGAGAAAGGGAGGAGAGGAAGGGCTATTTTATAGATTTAGAAGAGGAAAATAAGAATTACATAGGACCCCATTATGACCTTACAAGCCCTCCAAGTGTGTGTCACTTGTGTCATAATCCCTTACAAAGATAGGGAAGTATGTGTCATGTGAGTAAGGAAGAGTTACGTGAAAGTAACTCTAAATTTAACAAGTGGATTAGGGAAGTGAATGACACCTCATAAAAGTAAAAACAAAATACATTTACAAATATGATAAATACACACATAAATAAGACTTAAAATAAACCTATAAACTTATAGAAAGGAATCAAATTAAAGTTAATTCCTTAACATTAATTTATTTGTAAATGGGAAGCTAAAAAAAAACATGACCAATTACAAGGATTTAAAGAAGTATTACAATTATCTCTTTTTTTGGTTTTTGGTTTTGAAAGTCTCTCAAATCCAAATAAATATTTATTTTGATGATTGAGTGAAATAAATAAGTTTGAAAAATATCACTTGAGTCTCTTATTATCAAAAAAGAGTTATAAAAGAAAAAAAAAATTGTTAATAAAATCTTAAGATCTCAAAAAAGAGGCAGGGATTAAAAATTTTGTATTTTTTTTATAAACCTTGAATAAAAAATGATTAAGATCTCAAGGTGATTTAAAGTGATAAATAGATAAACATTTATACAAAGCACTTTAATATTTAAAACAAACAAAGGTAAGTGTACAATCAAGGAAAAAAGATTTGTTATTTTATTTTATTTTTTTAAATTTGCATATAACAGTAGATGTATGGCCAATTTTTTTTGGTTTTGAAAAAGATTAAAAATGAAATGGGGCAACCAGCTAAAATAGGGTAGAATAATTTAAAATGGGGAGATTATATATAAAAACTAAATGTTATTTTTTTTAAATTTTGAAGGAACTAATAATTAAAATAAACTGGATATAATAATTTACATCCACTTATCAAAGTGAGACACAATTGCAGATATGAGGAGCACCCAACAAAGAGAGTGAATTACCTAGGGTGAAAAGGATATCATACTGCTGAGAGTAAATATTTATAGAGAACAAAAAATGGAATGGTTTGGTCTTGCCATGAACCTAGATACCTCAAACAAGGTAGATGAAAGAGAAAGAGGACCCACCAGTTGGGCCATCAACCTCTCTATAGAAAGATCTAAAAAATGTCGACTAAGGTTTGTGAGAGAGAAGTTAGAATTTGAGTCATAGATCTGAGAGAGAGAAAATATTGTTCTATGATATCAATTAGGTAAATTTCTATGTTATTATTGAATTTTAATGATCAAACAAAATATGTCTATAATAAGATTTAAGTAGCTGAGAAATAAAACTCAGAGATAATAAAATAGTAGAAATATATGCTCAAAATAAAAGGAATGAGCTCTAAAAAAAATATCAGTGGTACAAAAATTTAAAAAAACTGATTAAAAAAAAACTAGAAAGTTAAAAGTAAATATATATGTAATATATTTTTTTTTGGTTTGATGTGCATGCAACACAAAAATTGACTTAGAGTGTCTCTCAACCAAGTGAAATAAAAAAATATGCAATGAGTTAGAGACAAATAATTCCAAGCAAAAAAGAGAGATAAATGGATTTAAATGAGCAAGGGTGGATCCCTTACAAAAAAAATTTATAAAATCTTTCTAAAATTCTGCACACTTTTTTAAAATGTCAATAATATGATCTTAGATATAATACCATGAAGAATTTATTCTAAGAATAATCATTAATGATAAAGTATGAGAGTGCAGAAATAAATAAACACAAGACTAAGTTAATTCTCAAGATGCAAACCACAAATGAGACAAGAATTTTACAGTGAGAAACTAGATGTATTGGATAAAAACTCACGTGATCTTGTTAGAATGCTTGCAACCAAAATCTCTACAAATATAAGATTGAATCAAGAGTACAAGTGAAGAAGAGAGATGATTATGAGATTCTAGTGAGAAAATGAGGAAAGGAAGGGCTCTTTAATAAAGGAGGATAATAAGAGTTACAAGGAATCATGTTGTTACCGTACAAACATCATATATGTGTACCACATGTGTCATAGTCCATTATAAAGTGAATGGAGGTGTGTGCCATGTGGAGAAAAGAGTTACTCATACAAGTAACTCTCAAATCCTAAAAGAGCACAAAGAGGTGAATGACATCTCATAGAATTTAGATTTATGTGAATTAATAATTCACATAAATAAAAATTATTCACACACAAAAAATAAATTTAAGATAAAATAAATTATCTTAAATAAAAAGTAAACCTAACAGTTAGTGCTTGTGAAGCCTTCAAATATAAAATCACTAGTATGATCAAATTAATAAAAGACTTACAAAATTAGATTGCATACATGCAAAATCCAACATATATTAATGTTAATTATGTGTTTTCACTCTCATCTACCAATATTGTGTCAAACAAGGTTTCACATCCAAATAAAAAGCTAAAGAAGAATACATCCAAAATAGGTGGTTACAAAAATGATAAAAAAGCTACTAAGAGACCAAGTGAAATTCTAAGAGAAATACTTCAAAACAAAGTGATAAAAATACCTCATGTACATCTTATACATAGATGCAAATACTATTGTGCATATCATAGAATTTTAGGGCATCACACAAATCATTATTTTACCTTAAAGAAGAGAATACACCGCATAGTTAATAGTGGTGATCCTACAATTGACACCTATCATTTGGGAACATAAAAGTTTTAATATTCTAAAAATACTCAAAAAAATAGAAAAATATTTGAAAGTCCAAAAATATTTTTATCATAAACATACTCTATTGGTTCCTTGGCATATATGTGTTAGTTTCATGTTGATGGATGACATATTAGTTATGTATACATAAACATGTGTGTCATGCTTCTAATTGAGTCTCATATAGGCATACATAAACACATGATTTATACAATTATATATGTTGGGATTTCCATTTACTCACATCACTAGGAGATTAAGGGAATCCACCTCTATGATCATGATACTCCCAAGTTATAGAATTATATGGTCACTTTACACTATCATGTTTTAAGCTCATATATGTACTTACACATGCCTTTATCTATAATTATATCTTTCACATGGTACTTGATATGCTATGTTGGACCTCAAATTTTAGTTAAGTCTTTTTTATAATAACTAATGCATAAGAGGCACGATGGAAAATATGCATGCTGAGAAGAGTCACGATGCAAAAGATCATGGCACAGGATTCCATCGATCAGGAGGACCAAATTAGCATAATAAATTGAGAACTTGAGAATGGACTTGGAACACCATGAAAAGACTTGGGAAGCATGTGGGAAGTGGGAGATGGTTAGGAAGTAATTCATAGGGATGAAGGAAACTATCATTCACAAATCTAGCATCGGCCCACCAAAATATAGGTACTTGGCAATGAGGATCCAACATCAAAGAGAGAATATAGGGGCACAAAGGCCTAGGTCCTTAAGAAATCAATGTAATTGGCTAACATAACTCAAGAATTTTGATGATCATTGGCAAGTGACTATGAGTGTAATTATTATTGTAACTATTTGATCATGGAAAACCAAGTATAAATACCCTTAGATAAAAAATTTAACAGTTATTGGTTGTTATTGTTTTGATGTGATTAAGGATATTGTTGTGATATTACTATTGTACTCAGCTATATAACATTGAGAGTTATACGATTGAATCACATTATAAACTTGACTATGTAACCTTTGAATCACTTATGATGAATGGATCCTGTGTTACTTAAATTTTGTTATTTTGACTATGGATACAATGATGTTGGCCATCTTATATGTTATTGTTCAATTAACTAAGTTTAGGTCCTCAGTTACCATTTATTTCTTTTTTTGGTTAATCATTAAGTAGTGTGTATATGTTTGAGTTCCCTTGTATGTTAGTACATCCTTGCATGACAAAACCAATAGGAACTGGTCCCTTGCTACATGTTTTAGGTGAGCACATGAGAACTCATTCTTATGTGAAATGTTAGCATTCCAGTATGTTGAGCATTTAGTAACTTTATTGTACACCTAATGAAATTTATTCTTAAGTAGAGAAAACAAAACAATCCTAACATTTTGGTTCCATTACCAAGATCTATAGAGTTTTCCTACATGATGGTGGAAGATGCTTGAATGATTGTCACTTAATAATATTGACCGATGGATTACTAGTGTTGAGGATAATTTTGGAGTATTGTTTCTCGAACTAGGAATATTTACATGTGTGTGGGTAGAATAGAATTTGTATAGTTTTTTGTATGAGACATTCTTTGTATAGGTTCTTATTTATCTAAATGCTTGGATTGTGGCTTATGCTCAATACTGATCGAGAAACCATAGATGAAAAATAACTTGGGAACTAGAGCATTAGTAAGCTCTAACACAAATAGGAACACCTTGGACAAGTTTTATTGATGTTTGGTGATGTAGGGTTTTGAATAGTTGTCTTGGATTATGTAATTTTGACCTATTCTTGTCCATAAGAAGCTCGATTTCATTTCTTATAGGAACCCCATGGTAGATATATCAGACACTTTCTGATGGAGGTGAAGATTTTTTGTTATATATTTTGAACCTGAGACATTTCCCATGGAAGGCTAAACTCTTTCTAGCATTAGTGTGGTGGGCATGGGAATACAAGATTACTTGTGAAGTAGAATTGTTGGTTTGGTAGGGTATCCAGTCATCAAGAATTGTGGAAGTGCAAATATGATAAAGCTCAATGGAGGATTGTGATTGAAACTGATCTTGGAAGGGGTTGGGAAGAATCAAGAAGTGTTGTAAGGGTCCACAAGGAAGTGGAAAAGCATAAAGAGGACTCCCCAACCATAGGATTGCACCCAATGCTAGCTCAAATATATGTAGGAGAAATAAGCGAAGAAGTGGTGATTAAAGAACCCAAGTTGGATAGGCCCAGTTCACCACCTATACCACGAGTTCATGATTTTGAGTTAGATAATATATTTGTATGCAACTAGGATATAAGTAGTGTAGATTCAAAAATCGAACACATGAGAGAAACCTTAGTAGAACAAATTTTAGATAGTATTTTATTGGCTATTTATTTTCCTTTGAAAATTAATTATATGGCCCAACATAGAATGCCTACTAGACCAAGCATAACTAGTGGTAAAAGTACTCACCTGACTGTAGTTACTCAACCTTCCTCAACACCCAACATTAAGGGTACTTTTGTTATTGTAGGATTCATGAGAGGTAGAATCAGTGGTGTTTTGGCTAGAGGACTTAGAGGAGGTGTAGGAGGTAGTGGTGGACTTCCTCTTTAAGGAACAAGAGGGACTAAAAGTGTTTGTCATTATCCATCATTGCAAGCACCTCAATCTCCCACTGTGTACTATGAGATAATGTTCCACTTGTTATAGTATCAAGGTGTGGATAATGTTACAGAGCATGTTCACAAGTATTAACTTATTTGGTGAGTGTCTAGAATAACCTATTCTAAATATAAATCCACCTAATTTTCAACCATGCTTATGGACCATTCACATAAGTGGTACCTAAAATATGATCCTCATCAAGCTATAGTAGATTATGATTGGCTCAAGGCAGCTTTCCTCTAGGAATTTGAATCTCAGAGTTCAAGCAATAGAGTATAACTTCCCTAAAGGATATCAAGTAAGAAATAACTAAGAGCGTGTGTGAGTATGATGCACATTTCAAGAAACTTATCTCTAAACTCTCATTTGATATAAATTATACTCAACATGTCCAATGGTTCATGGGAGGTTTGTTTCCCCCTTTAGATGTACCTTGTCTTATAAAAATTCACTAACTTGCGCAAGGCCTTGGAAGTTGCCCTTCACACCAAAGCTTTTGGAAGTATTGACATAAGGATCAATCCATTAATAGAAGCTCAAATCATTGAAATGGCATATCAACTATAAAATATTACTGTACATAATGCTCATAACACCTGTAATGCCTTTATGGTGTGTCTACTGTGAGTTAGAAAGCCATAACTAGAATAATTATCCTCATAAGAACATTAGAGTTGCACAAAATCAATCTTGTGAGATATGTCACTAAGGACATGATGTATGGGATTGTCCTTTGCTACAATGTGCCACTAGTAAAAGGTATCAACCTATTATAATATATGCAATACATACACTCATTTTACTATTGATTGCCATATCATTAGTGAAATTCATGAGGCTTGCATGCATGGTATGTATTAGACCTATGTTGTAAATAACCAATAAAATGGAAGTGGTTATCATGGATGAGTTAGAGGTTGTGGAGGTGTAGGTTGACATTTTCCACCATGAAATTATTATAAGTGTGGTTCCCCTAAGCACTACTAGCACTATTACCTAGACTATCCTACATGTGCCTTTTGTAAAAATGAGCACTGCTTGGAGGAGTGCCCTGAATTATACAATGCTATTATGAAAAAAAATAAATGAGAATGGTGCCATCATGATACATATTTAAAAACCACAATGGATACCATTCCTTATAACTCTAATGGGTCTAAATTTAATATTACAACATGAAGTGGTGGTCAATCCCAGTCTATGTCCAATCCACCTATTGAGAAAGTTCAACATGAGGAACCTCATACTACTCACTATCTTGGTGTTTAGTAGTATAAATAGGTGTTCCTTGACACTATGAAACTAGTAAGATAATTGTATGGATAAATCCAATTCTATATGGATCATGATGTTGTTATACGTGTTGATATGCAAAAAGCCATAGAGCTTCATGCAATGGCATGGGATGAATTTCAAGATCTATCCAAATGAATACTAGATGAGAAAATTGTACCATTATTGTGTAAATAGATAAGTCATCATATTCCAAGGCCTACTAAAGTTCATCAATTACACCATGCATGATGGCAAGACAGTCCCATCTAGCCTAGCCTGGAAGGGGACAAGGAGATATTAGTTAACGCTACCATAAATGGGTAGGTTATCCATGATAACTTAGTTGACATCAACACTAAAGTCAATGTTCTTACAAAAGATGCCTAGTGGAATATGGCTATCCTATCTTTTCAACCTTCACCCCATGTGTTATTTATGGCCAACAAGACTAATGCTTTTCCCATCTATGTACTTAAATATGACACCATGGATACCTTAGTGTCACTTTCAAATCTGATTTTGATGTCATAGATTTCATCGAGGATGATGAATTCTTAGCTATCTTGGGTCATCCATGGTGTTACACCAACAATGATGGTTTGAGATTTAATAAGTGGTACATCAGCTTTAAAAATGGTAAGAAGTGTGTGGTCATTCCATTGGACCATGTTCACAGGCCTTCCTATATTAAACATGTCAATATTGATGAGGACATAAATCACATTCATAATGTTATATCTCAAGGTAATGAATGTCATGATCCCACCATAGATGGCATCTTACGATGGATGGATGCAAAATATTTATCTAAAACCATTAGTAATGTATGTGATTATTGGGCTTAAGGTGATTATGATCTTATTGGGAGATTATGTGGCAGTATAAGCAGTCATAATGATACTCGATGAAAGTTTCACAAATGCCATAAAATTTTTCATCTCCTTCTTGGAAAAATCATGGTTGCACCACCTAAAATAATCAATGAAGCCTCAAGGTCCATGGTCAAATGGAAGTCTGAGAATTCATCCAACTATTGGAAACCTTTTATGATTTTGATGTTGATCAAGTATAATTAATTATTCATATTTTTGATGTCATAGGTGATTAGTGTTGGTGAACTCATTGGGAGAATTTGATTACTTGGGATTGATTTCATCTTGATTTGCACCATCATTTTCACCATGATAAACATCTACATGGCACTATCAATTATAGTGGAATTCAGGCTCCGAAACCTCATCTTGAATTTTATGAGACAATGTGGACAACAAATGAATTTTTTTTTCTAGAGTACCTATGGGTTCAAATATTTTATGGCACCCTGTGCACTTGGTCTAGATCATGGTATGTCCATAAAGAGTGCCATATAGATATGAGTTTTTGGCATTTGCTTAAGAGTAACATGATTATGGTGTTGTCATATTCATCCATATGGATGGATTTACATCTTACACTACAAACCATGCATCAATCTATCATAGGTGACCCTATCAAAGATCAGATTTGAATCATACATGACATGTATAAGGAGGGATTGACTATTTTTCATGAACTTGATGAGCAGGAATCCTCTCCACCACCCAAACCTATACTAAACTATGCATTAAGAGAAGAAATTTGAAAGGGTAAGAAGAAAGTTATGTATCATGTTGATAAAGGTGTTATATATGATCTACCTTACTCATTGACTGATCATTTTGTTGTGCCAATGAATTATGACACTCTTAATGTTCATGATACCATTTAGTATTAACAACACCCATACTTGGAGCTGATCCAGACCATTCAATACAATATTGGCATAGAGGAAGGGGTCAAGATGGTTATAGTGGGGGATTACTGGTCTGATACCAAGATCACAAAGTTATTTTATCTATTAAAATATCATTAAGATGTATTCCCATGGAACTATATTGAGATGAAGGGTGTGTATTATTGTTTGGTAAAAATGCACATGATGTTGGTATAAGGTGCTCGACTAGTCAGAAAGAGGCCTTATTAGATGAATCCCAATTTATGTGTTCGAGTAAAAGAAGAGATAAATAACATGTTACACAAGGTAATAATTAATCCTATTAATGAGTCTGAGTGGGTGAGTCCTATGGTTATAAGTATAAATAAATATAGATGCATACAAATCTGTGTGGATTGCAAAGTACTTAATGTTGCTTGTGTTATTGACCCCTTCCTCACACCTTTCACTGAAGAGATCCTTGAAGGAATTAATGGATGTGTAATTTATATGTTTACAAATGGCTTCTCTAGGTACCATCATGTTCAAATTGCATAACAAGGTAAGCCCAAGATGACATTTTCAACCAAGTGGGGATCTTTTTCTTATAATGTCATTCCATTCGGGTTGAAGAATGCTCCTATTATGTTATCCTAGATCATAGTTGAATCTTTCAAGGACTTTGTCCATAAGTTATTTCAAGTCTATCTTTATGAATGGACTATCTACAGCTTAGTGTAGGACCATTTTTCTAGTATCTGATTAATGTTTGAGCAATGTCAAAACATTTAGATTTCTCTAAATCTGAATAGTCTATCTGTTACCCAATTTGGCATTCTCTTTGGTCATGTCATATGTCATGATGGACTTTTAGTGGACCCAACCAAGATAATATTCATTCTTCAAATTTTAGTGTCGAACACCTAATGATAATTATGTTCCTTCCTTGAGGATATTGGATATTATATAATGTTTATTCACAAATATGATAGCATTATTACATGTCTGGAGCAGTTAAAATAAAATGGTAAGTTCATTTGGAATAGTGCTCACCAAGAAGCCTTTGTTTCACTAAAGGATAAGCTTATCACTACACCCATTCTCCAATTTACAAATTAGACAAAGGCTTTTCACATTCATGTTGAGGCTTCTCGAATGGTAGTCAATGCTATACTTTTTCAACCTAGTAAGGGAAACTTGGGTCACCATATATATTTTTCAATTCAAAATCTTACTCTAGTTGAATAGAATTATACAACTACTGAGCATGAATCCTTGTCTATGGTCTATGCTATTTAAAATTTCCATCCATACCTACTAGCAACTCCATTTATCTTCTTCATGGACCATGAGTCATTAAAGTACTTGGTAAATAAACCAGTATTACATGGGTACATTTGCTGATGGATTGTGTTATTTCAATAAATCTAATTTTTTATAATGGTCAAGCCTGGTAAAGCCAATTATAATCGAGATAATTTTCATGCATTGAATCTAGAAAACCAGCATACACCATAGAAGATGATTTTACTAACATGTAATTGTTCCACATATTATACGTACCTAAGGAATTGAAATATATCTTCACCTTTTTGAATACCAACTTAACACCATCTCACCTTAGCACTCCAGAAAATAAGTAGCTCATTATTCATCCTAATCCATTCTAGCTGATAGGGGAGACCTTTATAAGCTTCACTAGGATAAAGTGTTATGATGTTTCATTATCCAATATGAGTGTGTTGAGTTACTCTAAGAAGACCACAAAGGTGTCATTGGACGAGACTATGTCAGTGAAGCTATGGTGTGAAAGGTCCTTTTGGTTGGATTATGGTGGCCTACCTTATTTAAGGATCCTAAGATTTATGCATGCCAATATGACATTTACCAGTGTGTGGGAAAACCAAATAGGAGGGATATAATTCCCTTTCATCTTATATTATCTCAATAACATTTTAAAAAATGGGCCATTGACTTTGTTGGCCCCATCAATGCAATAGGTAAGTGTTTTGATGCACACTATGTTATCAAGAATACTAACTATTTCACTCATATGGTTGAAGCTATGCCAACATGAGATTGTACCATTACCACTACTACAAAATTCATTTGTGAGAATATCATTACCAAGTTTGGATGTCCATTGAGTTTTTATAATGACCAACATACTCACTTACTTAACAAGATTATATATGTTTTATTTGCATAGTTCATGATCATCCACCATAAGACAACACCATATTATCCCCATACCAATTGTACAATTGAATCATTTAACAAGATCTTGGGAACTACATTGACCAAGATATGTAATATTAGATGCACTGACTAGGATGATCATGTGTTTGAAATTTTATGGGCATATCGGACCACTTACAAGAACTTACATAAGAGCACACCATTCAATCTTGTGTTTGGTATCAAAGCAGTTCTTCCAGTAGAATTAAGTTTTCCTTCCCTTTGCATTACATGCTTTAGACAACTAGATGATGAAGCATCCTTGAAAGCATGCCTCAAGGCTTTATTATAGTTGGATGAAACCTGTTTCTCACACACTAGTATCAGGGAGTAGAGAAACACAAATAAAAAGCATGGCATGATCTCCATCTAAAGAACAAGACTTTTGCTTGTAGCATAAAAGTCTTAGTATATGACTCCAAGTTCATGCACCAATCTAAAAAGCTTCATGTACACTGAGATGCCCCCTTCATCATTAATAGTATCCATCCCACTGACATGTGCAGGTTAAAGCAACTAGATGGTCAATTCCTTCCTAGTCATTTCAATGGTAGTCAGTTGAGATCATACTTTTTTGAATAATCTTTCCTTTTTATACTAATAAGGCATATGTCATTATCTTAGACTAGGATTTCATTTGTTTTTCAATAAATCATAGTAGTAGTTGCATGGCCTTGAGTAATTTTAAAGTCAACATTTTTTTTATATACTTGTTTATATTCTCATGGAGAACCACGAACAATTTTTAATGTGGGTTAGGGGTGTTACATCTATGGAGTGATAGGTTATGGTCTATATGAATGCACATGAGATGAAAGTCATGTAATTATAAGTGCATAAGGACAAAAAGGTATGTAGGATGTGGCACGTAACCACAAACTAGTTGAGGTAAATAAATATTCCTACCTTTGGAATGGAAAACATTCAAATTCTTTAAAATTGTTATACACTTCGAGAAAAGTGTAAGAAGGGACATGTAATTAATACAAGGATAATAATGATAATAGAAAATGTGCCAAAACCACATCATGACAATACCATTATTCGCATTTATTTCATATGTTGATGGTCGAGGAGGGGGTAGTAAATGCAAGTTACCCCCTCGAGCATATAAAAGTATAAATAAAAGTCATTTCACTTTTTACTATTGCTACTATTATGAATTCATAAAGTTGAAAGAGTGTATTTAAACTATTGCAAAATCATTTCCAAGTTTCCAGATGAGTTCCAAGTGATGGATTTAGGTTATTTTCAAGATTTTTAGTGTTATTTAGTTGAGAGGAATAGATAGAGGATCTAGAGCATTATAAAGATGCATGGAATTTATAGAGTTACAAGTTGTAAAGGTTGATGTCTACCATTATAGGGTGTTGAAGTAGTAGATCCAAAGTATTTACATAATCAACCATTTATTCCTTTGGTAAAATTGGATAACCACACCTCAAAATTTAGGAACCATGAAAGGTGATCCATCCAAATAAAAAGGCTCAACAAAGTGAACTAGTGTCTGTGATTTCATAAGAAGAAGAGTTGAGTGTGGGTCGAGAGACAATACTGATCAGAGAAGAAGCATGTTAAGAACATAGAGCACACATGAAAGACATAGATATAGAAATGATGTGTCAGGTAAAGAATAAATTTATTATGCCCCCTCCACCATTATTGATGATTTAATAGATGCAATACCTACATGCAAAAAACTAGATGTCTAATCTACTGACTTGTAATGTTTTTAATTACATCCATCACCAGCGTAGAAATGAAATAAAGCTATAGTGAGACTATAAGGTAGAGCACCAAAACACTAAGAGAAAGTTAGTTTATGACTTGAAAATTTCCAATGTTTTTGATACTAATATCCTCTTCCAACTTTTCAATCTTCCTTACTTTATAAATCCAATCGAAGTAGTGAATTTTCTGATCTTACGAGTGCACAAGGATTATATTTTTTTTTAGGCACTAGGTGAGAATTATATTAAAATAAATCAACAAAGCCAAATGGTTTCATTGCTCAAGTATAGACCTTACCTATGACTTTTAATACAAGGATGAGATAGAAAATATGGTCATGGTGTTTGAGTACTAAAAACAAGGCCATGCTATGCACATGATGAGTCTTCAATATCCTTCCCTCAAAGTGGCTACATGGATCATAATGACAAAGGTGGATATGGCCCACCTATATGTTTCAAAATAGATCATCTATGGGATAAAGTATAATTGGGCACAGTATTTTGCTACCAAAATCATAGAGGATGTACAAAAAGCCCACTAATTACCCACCTAGAGGTTTGCATGGGGTGTGTTTCTATTATTAATGGTGTTCAATAAGATTGGTGTACTCGACTACACCTTTAGAGAGTTTAAATGGGCACACCCACCTAAGAATAAATCTCCCATGAAGTGGTACAAGGCATTCACATTCCATAGACCAATCACCCCATCCCATAAATTTAAAATGAAGTGATGGTACAATGGGATGAATTAAGCCTTTAGGAACAAGTGGCATGTTTTAAAAGACTTGCCTACATGGGTTAGAGACTAGTCTAAGTTTGTTTTTAAGAAACATGTATCACTGATGTGTATTTGTATGGTTCCCTCTGGAGATTTTTCTACATGACTTAAGATGTCATACACTTCCATAGCACGATACTTCATGAACACCATTAATCAGATATATAATGTGTAACCATTAAATATTGCTAAAGAATAGATTGATTTCAAGACATGCACCCTCTGCAAACTATATGTATATATCAAGAAGAAAGCCTATAGGGAAAATATGGATTTAGATAGAACTGACATGAAATTTTAGCAAACTTTGGTGGAAAATTCCATTCATTCTTTATTCTATATGATAAAACCCAAGATTAAATATTCAAAGAGCATGGAGCATGAAAGAGAGAAACTCCCTCTAAAGTCAGAAAGAGAAAAGAAGCAGAAGTGCTCAGGATATGATTTTAATACAAGCACTCAAATAAAACATTCAAAAAGGCAAAAGACTATTCAGATAGCACTGAAGAAGGATCTACCAGCTAGTCAACCTCGAGGCCTAAAGCTAGCAACACATTATGTAGACACTTAGTTTTGGCCACTTTCATGCCTAAACTAGAGATTTACACATTTTAAGCCCAAAAACCACCTGAATTTCTTAATTTCATTTTTGTAAGGGATTTAATTACCTAAAAACATGATAAGGCTAGCTTATTTAGCCTATTACCATGTATGCACCACTAACCTAGTTCAATTCTAAACATAGTCAACTTATGACCTAGTAATTTGTCACTTTTTGCTTGTCAAGCTATTAGTTCATAATATTCAAAACACTTTTCAAAATCCAAAATGTACTAATCAAGACTAATTATATTGAAAATATTAATTAACTTGCCTAAACAAAAATTCTAAATCAAATTAGTAACTTTCATTTACCAAAAAAGGAGTTTTTAACCAAATGCGAAGTCAAAGGTCAAATGAGCTAATAAAGTGATTTATTATCCTTAAATTTCTTAACATATGAGTCACACCTCAAAAATATCTGAAGTGAGTTTTCATGCCTCACAAATATCTGAAACTAAGGTTTCAAGATTTTATGAGTGTTTTAACCCCACCTAGAATTAGGTTAACTCAACCTAGGTTAATTTAAACTCAACCCAATTTAAAATTTAACCTAACCTCCTTACGATTAGAGTTAGTTCTTTGAGCTATAAATACAAGTTCCCACACCATGTGCCAATAATATTTTGTGTGTAAGGTTATTATGTTGGAATACCTTTTTGAAGCCTTTTAGAGTAGTGTTATAATGCCCAATTTATGTCAAGATTTACACCAATCCATAAGTGACTATTGGAGAGATGATACCACTATATAAGAGCATTGATAGAAGACTCAAATCATCATAGGTCGATCAAAAACATCTTTATTCCAACAAGTAAGCATCAAATTTGACAAAGGATGTAATAAATTTGTATTTTCTTTATCTCTATTTTATGATCTTGATTATTGTTTTATAGCCTCTAGTTCTTAGGCATGAGTGTTTAATCCTATTGTATTTTTATACTTGATGTTTTCTTATTTGGCCTAACAAGGGAATAATATACATATTTTTTACTCTTCAAACTCCTAATGTACATAATGGCACACTCGATGGGACCAAGCATACTATATGGCCAAGGAGATTGATATGATATCTTTAGTTTTTCTAACAAATGCATTTAAATCTTTAAGTTTAGAGTTTTAAATTTAAAATTCACATATTTTTTTACAAGGTTGTAGGTATCGATGATGATTGTATAAAGTCATCACCAATTATAGGTATCTATGATGATCTCTACATGAAAATATATCAAAACTTTCTCTCCTTAAAAATTACAGCATTTGAATTCATGGATAAAGATGTAGTCTTTCTCCTTGGCATTGGATAACCATGTATCTTGTGATGTTTGATGTTAGTTAGTATGTTTCTCCATAACATTACTTTTAGTTTTAAATTGATGAAGTTTGAATTATTTTTGGTTGAAAGGTGCTTCATGTTTGGAGGATATTAATTTATCTTTGTTTGTACTTTAAATCTAATTATTTAGATGTGAATTATATGGTAGATAAGACCTTTCAAATGGAAAAAAATGTTGATAGATGCTTGTTTTAGGGAAACTTTTATTGTATATTTGGGTTGTTTAGCATTTTTTATAAGGTTATAGTATAAATACCTATAAATTACCTCCCGAAGGTAATGCAATAATTATACATCATCATATGTAATAATGTCACAATACGGATCAATTGAACAACTTTCGTACACAACATCCTAGTTTTATAAAAGTACCAAAAGTAATCATATTGTCTCACGTCCTTGACTATAATGTAAATTAACATATCCCATAGAGGACAACCATGATGAAAACATATCAAAAAAAATTGTATCAGTCCAATCGAAGCCACAATGTCATCCCTGATGGCATTTTTAATATATATCTTTAACCACAGTTACAATCTCATGAGGAATTATAAGACACTCTATCTATGATGACACAATGTCCCAAGTAAACATGTATAAGTTTTATCTATTATCCATCACTAGCCATCACTAAAGAGACTGAATAAACAACCCATATCATAATAAGGTGTTATTGAAGAGAAACTATCCAATGACATTTGATCATAATAGTCCACCATGACAAATAAACTAATACAAATGGAGAATAAAAACTATCAAATCTCACACATGGCATCCTAGTGCCTCATAAATACCAATGCAAATATACTGGATCTATGTTCTATCAAATGAAAATTGTTTGTAGGTTTGATTGTTGACCACTGACCACTATTATTTATTGAAAATACCAGAACTAAAAGTATGCTCCAAGCAATCATCTCCAAAAACAAAATTATGCATCAACTTCAATAATTATCAAACCAAACTCTAAATGACTATAACTTCACCATTCTCAATCAAGGTATGATAAGATGAGTAAAATAAAGTTTTGTAAACCCTGATATAGGGATTAACCCATTACTACCAACTACCTAGTCTAGCATTTATGGGCACCATATGATCACACCAGAACCCCATGTCCATAACATGCAAATCAAGTGGGTCACCTCCATAGTTGATAGGACAGTATCTCAGATAGCACTAATAGTAGAATAGATATAGAAGATAAGTTGTTTCTTATTGCTCTAAGTGATAGCATCTATATCAAACTTAAACACATATCCATAAGTAGATTTATGATTTATGGTATCACCAATATGGTTAACATTAAAATAACCATATAATTTATCATTATCAATGGAATTTAAAATAAACCAAAATTGATTGTTCCTTTGATATAACGAAGAATTCATTTAGCTAATTTTTAATGATCCAAATATGGATTGTGTATAAATCTAGAAGTAACACCAACAACATTTAGGTTTTGCATCAAGTTTAACACTAACTTCAATAGGAGTAGAAGAAGATTTACAATCAAGCATGTTAAACTTAACAAGATAGTTATAAGCATACTGAGATTGTCATACAATAATAGAATGTTTATTTTGAAATACATCCATTCCTAAAAAATGATGTAGAATGCCTAAATCATATATTTCAAATATTTGACTAGATTTATCCTTTTATTTATGAATTAAGCTAGTGATATTGTTAGTAATACAAATCATCAACATATAATACAATTAAAATCAAATGACCATTTTCAACTTTAACAAAGAGATAATTATTTGAATATTAGTTAGCAAAACTTAATTCTTTAAAAAAAGAAGTAATTTTAGAATAACAAGCTCAAGGAGCTTGTTTTAAACTATACAAAGATTTTTTTAACTTGCATACAAAATATTCTTTGTTAGGATCAGTGAAATATTTAGGCTAAGTCATGTAGATTTATTATTCTTAATTGTCATTTATAAATGCATTTTTTATATTAATTTGGTGGATAACCAAACCATTTTAAGATGTAAGAGCATTAAGAAATCTAATAGTAATCATTTTTACTACAGGAGCAAAGGTTTCAACATAATCAATCCTAAGTTTTTTAATAAACCTACAAGTAACTAATCTAGCTTTAAACTTGTTGATTGTATCAATTGAATTATATTTTATTTTATAAAGCCACATACAAGTGACAATATGCTTTTTAGGCAAAGGAGGGACAAGATCTCAAGTCTAATTTTTAATTAAAGCATTATATTCAACTTGCATAATAACATTTCATCTATCATCTTTAGTGGATTCCTCAAACGATTGAGGTTCACATTCATATATAATCATTAATGCATGATACGAATGTTTACTTCTAATTAATTTATTAAGATTATCAATATTAAAAAATTGAATTAGGGATTTTATCCATTTAAGTCTTTTACATTGAACATGAAACTCAGGGCATTCCTTAGACTCTAAGTTATCCAAAATTGAATAAACTTATTCAAGGGCATCTATTTCATCACTAGGATAAATATGAGAGTCAGGTCCATCAACAGAAGAATACTGAAGAGGTTTCATAAAGGGCTCACAAAAGGATTTTTCAATAATAAGAACATTTCTATTATCAATGATCTAAAATTTAAAATAATCATACACTCTTAAACATTTTGCCTTACCTCCATAACCTACAAAAATGTAAGAATAAGAAATGGGATCAAGCTTCTTTCTTTTAACTTTAGGAATAAAGATAGAAACATGACTACCAAAGATCCTAAGATGAGCCACACTACATTTATTTTTAGTCCACATTTTTAAATGGGAATAAAGATGAAAGGATTTGGTAGGGACTCTATTTAGAATATGCACAGTAGCATTCATGGTTTGAGCCTATAAAAATTTATGAATATTTATAAATTGCAACATTATTCTATTCATTTCTATGATGGTGTAATTTTTTCTTTCAGTAATATCATTTTATTGAGAGGAATATAGAGTTGTTGGTTTCTTTTGAATATCATAATTAATGTAAGAATAATCAAATTTTTTACTTATATATTCACCACCATTATTAGTTCTTAATTTTTTAATAGAAAACTCAGATGCATTTTCAACACTAATTTTAAATTCTTTGAATTTAGAAAATATGTCAATTTTTTTAATGAAAAAAGACCAGATCATCCTAATGTAATCATAAATAAAAGTAATATAATGCAAAGAACCATTAAGATATATAAATTCAATAGGTCATATAATATCACTATGAATCAATTATAAATGATGTGAGGAATTCGCATCATGATTCTTGTGAAAGGTATTAGTATTTTACCTACCACATAAGCAACCTTCACAAGTTTTATGATGAAGGGGATAGAAGGAAGTCTAATAATAAGATTATTTATAGACATATGATATAATTTTTTAAAATTAATATTTCCTAATCTTTCATGTCATAATTGAGATTCATCTTTACTATGCGATGAAAGGAAACATGCAGAAGAAGAAGAAAAGATATATAAATCATTCTTTTGAACACTTTCAATAATCAAAAAACCAAAATGATTTCTAATGGACCAGATATCTTTAAGTAATGTTATAATAAAATTATCATTTATAAGTTGAGAACAAGATAGCATATTATTTTTAAGCTTAGGTACATAGAAAACATCATTTATAGTAACATTTTAAAATGTTGTTTTTCTTTGTTTAGTTGCTTCTAAAAGATAATTATCTCCTAAGTAAATTATTTTAGAGATATCTATATAATCACACAAAATATTAGATAAAAAAATTCATATGGTGCGATGCACCGCTATCTAAAATCCACTTATTTTTATTTGAATCAAATAAAGCAGCATACAAAGCAATAACATTTGAATTCTGATTGTTATTTTGATTAGGGTTTTGATTCTTCTACTTGTTTTGATTATTTTTTTTCTTTTGTTATTTTTAGAAGTTTTATTTTTATTTTTATAACATGTTTCCATCCTAACCAAATTAATCACACAAATTAAAATTTTTATTAAACTTAGGTGTATGATTCTTATTACCAGATTTCTTATTCTTGTATTTACCTTTAGCAAAATTAGGATTAGATTTTTAGTTTTTCATGTTATCAAAAATATTATTTAATATGAAAAGTGTCTAAGTGGTATTCTCTTTAGAATTAAAAGTTGTCATAACTTGTTTTTCTTAAATCAAGAGAGCAGACAAGGTGGTAAGGTCAAGGATATCTTACTTAGTTTGATATTTAGAATTCAAAACTAAAATAAAATTTCTAAATTTATCATGACTATTTAATTGAATGATAAAATAATTCTATTGATCATGAATCAAAATACAATTACATCCATCTAATTTAACTTTAATGTTTTTAAATTTTGCAAAAAAATATATAACTTTCTTATCACCTTTCATAGGTGTAGTTAGCAATTCAAGGATTAATTTAATAATATTTGAGAGATGAGTGCCCTCATGCATGGATTTAAGAGGTTTCCAAGCATTTCTAAGAGACTCTTGATTACCAATGTGGAGAAGAAATTTATTCTTAACAATCTGCAAGATAATGGACATAGCTTCCTATGATTTTTGTTAAAATGCATTGGTACGCTCAGGGGTCACATGTCATCCAGAAGGAGATTTTTCAATCCCAACAATAATATTATATAACTTGTGGGCTATAAATTTGGCTTTAATATAAATTTTATATATATTATATTAATTTACATTAAGCATTTGAGATATATCTAAGTAAAATTAAGGTGAAACTATAGCTTTCCTTTAAATAAGATAGTAAACAAATGCTTAAAAAAACTATATTAATTAAATTTTTTGAACTATTTTTAAAATAAAGTGAATTGCACATGTAATTATACTTAATACATAATTTATATGCCAAAAAATGTAAAAACTTAAATTAAAATTATACTAATCTAGGTGTCGAAAGAGTCACACTCAAAATGATCACTTAAACACTATTATTAAAAATAGTGTAAAACCTTTAATAAGAAAATTAAAAATAAAAAATAGACTAATCCAATACATCTTTAACATGCTAAAATCTACAGATCGACTAGTTACATAACTATGTAAAAATATTCACTAGGTCGAAAGTCGAAACAAGTTTGACAGGGCAACTAGCATTTTAGATGCATGAGAAGTTAACACATAAATCAAAAATTAGATTTAAAAAATAATTAAATTTTAAAAATCAAGTTCACGAAGTCAAATTTTATCAAAATAAATTTTCTTATAATGTTTTGAATACTAGACCACCCCACTTGCAAGTTTATAACAAAATTACAACCACCAATTCTTCTACAAGCACTCATAAAAATTTACATGCACTAATATATATTTAAATATTATTTTTCTAATTTTTTTAAAAATAAATAAATATAAATAAATATTTACTATGCATGTAAAAAAATAGTAAATAAATATTACTAGTTTTAACTTTTTTTGGTAAATAGCTATATCCAAAGCGGGACCCATGGGTGGCTTGCATGGGAATTTTTGAATTAAAAAATAATTATTTCTTAAATAATATTTAAAACTATATAATAAAATGTCATACTTGTATCTGGTTATGGAACTCTAGGTGAAGGAGATAAGCTCACAGTAAATTCAATAGGCCATCAAACAATTAAAAATTTTGTAAATCTCCCTCAATCCTTGCAATGAAGCATCCAAAAGCTTCAAAATTTGATTTTGCTTATAAAAAATCAAATTTACATATTTATATTGCTATAGAAACCATTCAATGGTACCCCAAGAAGATAATAATTTCCAAAAAAATTTGATTTGAACCTCCTACAGGTTTAGTAGGAGGATTAACATGCCAAAAAACAAGATATTTAATCCTTTAAACTAAAAAATAGAGTTGTAGAAGCAAATCGAGATAAAATTTTTGACTTTTTTTAGTTTCAATGTACCACATGGAGTTTGGAGGCTGATTTACATATTTGAATTGACTCTTGTTTACTTTAAAAAGGATCTACAATGATTTTGAATGAAGATCTAATGCATACAAGGTTAAAGCAAGCCTCTAAGTTCATCGATATATTTTTTTATTCCTTCCTCAGTGACATAGGCCAAACCAAGCTTTAAAATTTAAAAAAATTAAATTGAATAAAATATCAATTATTTTAACTCAATGCAATATTCTTGCCAATTAAATCCACTCATCAAGCTCTGAAATCATGATAGAATTTATAAAATAATGTACATCCACATGATAGGATCTAGAGTGAATTTTAATAAGCAAAGCATAATGAAAGAAGCACACAGATCAATGAACCAGTACATAGGAATTACCATGGAAAAACTTCAAAGAGGTAAAAAATATATCAATGTGATATTCATATATTTGAGAAACCAAATCACCCTAATACAAAAACTCCTCCTCACTTCTTCAATAGCCTTGACAAAATTCTTTATTCATGTATAATTCATGATTTATAATATATTATTTTTATACACAATCACATAGGGGTAAAACCCTATTTATAATTAAATATGAAGGGGTGTGACTATTGTGAATAATGGGTCAAACCATCCTAGGAACATTTTAAATTATCAACAATAATAAACAAGTATGTTTTATTTTTACCGATAAGTAATAAATAATTTATGTTTTATTATTTATTTACATGAAGTTTTTAACCTATGTTAATATATAATAAATTATTATTATACTAAGGGTCTTATAATTTCACCACTTAGACATTAAATATTCTAACACATATATGCTCCTGCCATGTTTGTCAATAACAAATAGTACTAAAATTTTAGAAAATAGTAGTGTGCATGAATTATATCATGCCCTAATTAATAAATGTATAATATGTGATTGTGTGTAGATGAAAATTGTAAATTATGTTATAACTTGTTCATGAATCTATATCATTCACCCAAAACTATATAAATTTATACTTTGTTCTTGTAATGTGAGTGCATATGCAAGGCATACAGCCCCATAATTTATGCCAAGGACTTAATTTTGAAACATTCTAAAATTTTGACATTTTATTTTGTACTGAAAACCAAGTTTTTCTCTTGAAAATAATTATCTCACATATGAAAATATCACTAAATTCCCCCCTTTTGAGTTGAGGTAATTGGTCCTAAAAGTCATTCATTTTAAAATAAAATTTAAATTCATTATGTGTAGTAAGATGTAATCTTTAAATAATGTAGCATATTTGAAAAGTATGTCAACATAACAAGATATATAGTATTCGAAATATGTATGTAGCATATGAGTCAAGGCTTATAGAAGTGTATCCATGAAGCTCATAGTAATAAAATGTAAAATTAGTATCATATGTAATAACTAGTGTATGCTATGGATTATGGCACTCGTCAAACTTAACGAGCTCAACAAGCACAAAAACACAAAAATTGTAATGTCATACATGAAATAAAAGGGATACATAAAAGGGACATGTTAAAAGGTCATGTGAATATATATTGCACATATAAGGCCAAAGGCCATATGCAAAGGACATGAATAATGTTACAAATAATGGATATTTTCAAATCTTGTAAAAAAGAAAGGGCCAAAGGCCACAAGCAATGGTCATGTTGGAATGTTGCACAAAATATGTAAATAGCTCAGAGAGATGCTCAATTAAATTCACATAATGGCCATGAGCCATACACAATAGACAATCAAATATATATTATATTAATGTATAAGTAAAAACATGAATGAAACATATAAATTAGGAAATAGTCTGAGCATGTGTATGTAATATTATTGTATCCTATAAAATATCATATCCATGTACATAATTGTAAGATAGACATGCTATCAAGAGATATATAACTAATATATACTTCAATAGGATAATATTCATATAATGATAACATCTATATATATAGTAATCTATGAAAAATATGCTTCCAATTTAGCAAGGCTATTAGGTAAAGGTAAGTCCAATATCTTAGTCTATGTGAGATATGTATGTCCTACATAATATAGACATCTAAAATTGGTCATAACTAGATTTCGATCAAACTTTAGACTGATTCTTACCAACCATTAAAAATTAAGTCTACGAATCACTGAACATTTTAATTTTTTTCATGCATCATTTATCAAAGCTCAAAATCATATTGAGACATCCCTAATTGGGGTATTCTATTATATGCAATAATAATCTCTCACAGATTCATCCCTAATCACTTTGCAGCATCATAACTGTTAATTTGGTCTATGGACCTATTAAATGGGGCACTTAAACAAATATCAAATCTTAAAAGAACTAAAATACTAATCAAAATCAATTAACAAGCTAAACAAGATTAAATACCTAGTTGAATTATCCATTTAAAATTAATGAATATCTAAAAAAATAAATTTAAAATTCAAAATATCCAAGCCTTTCATCATTGCCTTTATGAGTTGTCAAACTCCTTGAAAATATCTTAAAATATCTAATTTGAGAGCCATGCCTATTAATTATAAATTATAATTACTTGACAACCATTAACTCAATCGGAGTTAATTTTAACTTACCTAATTTTAGTTTGGACCTATTCCAAGCCTAAACTCAACCTTAACTCACCTTGGGTGAGAGTTAATTCCTAAGGATATAAATACAAAGTGATACCCCTTCATTTCTAAGCTTGGATATTATAGATTTATTATGTTGAATTTTCTCCATAATACTTATGAAAGTAGTGTTACCATACCCAAATCTTAAGTCAAGTAACATCAACGCCAAGGTACCATGGAGAGAAGGAGCCAAGCAACCTCTATTGTCATAGACTTCTTGATGCACAAGCTGAGTAAGTCATTCAATAAACCATTTGGAGCTCCAATGAAGGTAAAAGATTTATTTATTTTATGTTTTCATTATGATTTCATTTAGTTTAGTTACCTAAGCTATCCTTAGTGTCTAGGCTAGAGGTGTTAGGATTTTAGTGTGTTTATTTCATTTATTTTATGAGATTAACACAAGACTAACCTCCCCTCTACGTATTCCTTATCCAAATTTTGGTATGCCTGATGGGACTTTAGCATACCATATAACTAAGGAGGATGATATTCTACTTTTATTTTTACTAATGGATGCCTAAAAATCATCAAAATTTGAGTTTTAACTTCATTTTTTACATCTTTCTATTTTAAGCAAGTTGCAGGTTACAGGGATCAACGTCACTTTTTTGTCATAGATGATAGTGATCAATATTTATTTTCACGATTGATGTCAATTAGGAGAATCAACCACGATATCTATGTGTAAAAATAGAGCACAATGGAGATGTAACTAACATATGTTTGGGGACCTGATTTTATTTGTTTAACCATTTTCTTGTAGGATCTAATGAGATATTTGGTTTTTAAGATTGTTTTTATTACCATTTTTATGTCAAAAACTCTTGTGTTTTTATAAGGAATGTTTATGATCTATAAGATCAACATCAATCTCTATGGATCGACATCAATCCCTATGTGGATCATTGATGATCCATTTCTAAGACAAAAATTAAAAAACCTAAAAGTGAAATTCTAATTATTATTTTCTCATTCACTTTTGAGTTTATAAGTAGGCAAAACCCTTTAAAAATTATAGGTATTGAGGTGGAAAAAGGAAAAATTTAAACATGGTTAAATCTTACAAACTTTGTCTTTGGTGCTTAAAATGAATTTAGTTCATTTTACATGTTAGTTGTTTTTAAAAAAATTTGCAAGTTTTTCAAAAAACTCATGCCAAGGGGCTCAAACTTCATAACACATTTTGTTTTGGTGCAATAAAATAAACTTTCACACTATTTAAATACTCCTAAGAGTTTCATTTTTATTGCTTGTTTATAAAAAAAATTATCAAAATGAGTGACTTGTGTATGATCTCCCCCCATCCCCTTTAGGGAACTCGAGTGACCAAAAATTCCCATTACTTGCCTTTTTTGATTTGGTCCAAAAGCATGAAAATAAAGTCACTAAGGCCCTCCCCAAATCTATATGGTTTGTGTGACCCCAAAATGACCCTAAAGTCTTTTCACTTATCATTATTTTTTATGCCTTTTGACTTGTGAGTGGGAGTTCATCACCTCCTCACAAGTTATTTAGGGAAGAATTGACCTAAGAATTTATCTCCCAGTATCATTTCAACTCCACTCCATGGTGGGATATATAAATTTAGGGTGACCCACTAGGATTTTTGTTTTGAGAGGTTAAAACAAGTTCCATTAGTGGTACTTGACCTCAGAATGTAGGGGCAACTTGAATATCACACTACAGTAAGCAAGTGACAGATGTAGTGGTTGTGAAAAAAATAAGATATTTTCACAATAAACTAGTTGATGTAGATCCAAATGACATGATTGCATGTCTTGTATTAGCCACACTTGGGACCATCTAAAAACAAGCAAAAATTGATAGTTTATAACAACCCCACTTATTGTGGACATATTGTTGATGCATGGTGAGTAGTTTAAAGTTCTATGTCACAATACAAACTCTTGAGAGAAGAGGGGGCCTACAAACCATAATTTTAATGTTCTTTTAATTTTTATATTAATAATTAAAATCCTCTTAAGAATAAGTATATTGATGGAATTTGATAGTACTAAACAACCTTGTTAGTTTTAGGATTTAGAACGTTACACTTAGGTGTTTTGTCATTTTTTACTTTTTAATTATATGGTTTTGGGTCTAACTATATGTTTATCATACCATGTCAAAATGAGTCTTGTGTATACATCAGTATTTTTTTGAAGAGGCATTATGATATCCATTTAACACCATACCTTTGTCTTAGTCTTTTGACAAACTTTTTTGTATGAGTGTCACTTGTTTGAAAAGGGTGTCATTATGATGCCTAATTTATTTCAAGTATTGTGCCTTTTAGTCTTGAAGTAAAAATTTTATCACATCTTTAAAGCATGATAACATCATTATGCTATTTGAATTGTTTCAAGGACTTGTTGTCTTACATTCAAGTTTTAATTTCAAAATCAAATCCATGTGTACCTTTTGGATCTTTATCTAGTGTCGTTATCTCATCCGTTCTTGTTTAGCTTGTTGTTTATTTAAAGTAGCCTAGTTTTCTAAGTTGAGTCTAAAATTTTCCTTGATAATTTCAAATGCAAACATTGATTGATTTCTGCCTATGCCTTGTGTAATTTTGGCCTAGACATCGATTTTTTTATTTTGGGTTGTGTAACTTAACCTAATTTTTTAGTCAATTTGAGTACTATTTGTGTTTCTAAAGTTTGAGGAAATAGTCTATCTTCCATATACCTATAGTTTCATGCCTTATACCAACTGACCAAGTTTATGTTTAAATCTGAATGCCTAGTTTATGCCAAAGTGTTTCAAAATTATTGGATTAAAATATCTTACCTTGTTTTGTTTAAAATTCTAGCTTTTGTGCCTTTTCTAAAAAACCTAGTAATAGTTATTTTGAACCTAGCTTTTGTGCCTTCTTTGAAAGACATATCAACTTTTGTTTCTTTAGACCTAATTTAGACTTGTTTGAAACACTTTGTACCTAGATTTGGCATTCTTTTTTTTATTAATCTGTACCTAGATTTGGCATTCTATTTTTTATTAATCCACTTGACCTTTTTGTGTAAGATATTTGATGTTAGACTATTTTAGACCAAGTTTTAGCATAAACCTTTTGGAGATATAGCTCCACTTTTAGAACAAGTTAGACCAAGTTTGAACCATTTGTCTTTTGGACATTATTTTTAAAGAGTTTATAGAACCTTAGGCCTTTTTCATGAAACATTCATCATTTTATTTGAATATGTCTTGTTACACTCATAGTAGAGCCATGCACAATCTAGGATATGATAATGTGGTCATACAAGATCACTTTTTTCAAGACCCTTATGGTGACAATGTAGTTTGTGAGATGAATCCTTATCCTCCTTATAACACTCAATCTAGGAAAAAAATCTACGATCATTTAGCCCATTATTTAGTTAACACACCTCCATACTCAGAGTAGGACAAAGAACAAACAATGTAGTACCTCACTATCATACCATCGGTTATAGATCGAGTTCAATAATAACCATACTATGTTATGATGCCATCAACATATGATCCTTATTTTTTTTTATCATCACTTGCTTGAAAATAAGGATGAATTTTTAATTAGATTCATAGTGTTAGGGACCAGGTTTCTAATAGACTTCCCCCAATAAAATTTTCCTAGTCTAGTTAGAGGGCCTTTCAACATACCTTATAATCAAACCATTGAATAAGCCTCTTTTATAAATCCTCAAGTGTTCATGCCGATGTCATATCAAGGACTCACGTATGCTTTTCATAAGAAACAAACTCATGGAGGACCACTTTTTACAAATACAGACAACATATCAAACCTATTTGAACTTAACTTAAAATTTTAACAATATGGTCATGTCAAATGCTCCACTCATCAAGTTAAGTCTTTTAACACGAGTATTAATCAAATTGATAGGCCAAGAAAATTTAGGTATATACCTATTCACATAAAGTAATTCAGTTGGGGACATGTTTAATTCCCTAGCTATTGAATAAGTATCTACTCCTTCTACATAGATTAATGTGATAAACATAGTGGATAACACATAAGTGTCTTCTAATCTAGGCTGAAGTGGTTTAAATACATCAAAAACTAGTCCAAAACAAATGCTTTTAGTTAATACCATTAGTGGTTTGTAATAGTAGGAGGTAACAACTCCTATGTCCTAACCCCAACAAGCTACATCTAATCCTAAACTAGTTGCTTCTTCAAGCATGCAACTATAGGGATTAAGTAGTCAAATGCAAACTAGTGCCTTACCTCAACAAAATATGATGAATGTTACTCCACCTCAATAGGTGATGACTTACATTCCACAACATCATGCACAGTCCAATGCAATAGAGGTAGAACATTCTTCCACCTCAACAGGGGGAAACTAATGTTCCATGTCATTAGGTACTGATAAACATACCTCTTTAGTCATAGACCAACATGCCTTTATAGTCACAAACATTATCTAATCAACAATGTATGTCCATCTATCAATGACAAATGTTGAACACTTTATAAGCATCTATTCCACAATAAATGTTCACATAACCAAGAGGTACTATTGTCTAAAAAATAACAATCAGGTAATAAATGCCTTTTTATCCAAATATACCAAAAATTCAATAATAGGGCCTTGTTTCAAAACAATTTCCCCTTATTAATCTAGGTTTGACTAGTTGGCAACAAGTCCCTATTCAATCTCAGTAGGCACAATACTTTACCCAAAGCCATATCCTTCCATCTCAGCCATAATTCCACCAAAACTAGGCCTATATACTAAATCCAAACTAGAATATCACACCATAATTCATGTATTTTTTAAAAATGCATCCTAATCTAAGGATGTATATTCTTGGTTGGTTCTCTAAACAAACCAACATTCCATAGCAAACCATGCCTCCATTAAACTTCGGTCAAGGTAATCCACTTTTAACCTCCTAACCTCCACCTCAAGCTAATGTTCCATTAAGTGTTTTAGCATAATAAATACAACAAATAAAGGATATAATTACCACCATCCAAGCTAGGAAATATACCAAAAATTTTAAGTTGGATTATGTGTGTTTTTACCCATTCAACATGGATTATCTGTAGATACCATTTCCTCTAGGGTATGAACCACCAAAATTTAAAAAACACAAGGGTAAAGGAGACCTTAAGTCCCATTTAACATAATTCTTCCATCTAATGGCTTACGGTGACATATAGTTCCTACTTTTGTTTCCTCAAAGTCTAGTAGGATAGGATTTGAAATGGTTTCTGAAATTACCAAAGAATTTAGTATCTAATTTTGATGACCTTTTAGACAAATTTGGGTAGAATTCTCATACAATATTGAATATGATATTTTTTTTCTATATTTACTTAGGCCAAGCAAAAAATTGGTGGAAGATTCACAAGCTATCTATAGATATGGATAGTACTCACTAGTCGATTCACCCATAGCTTACTAGATAAATAATTAGTCATTGTGTTTACCAAAAATTTGCATGGTGAGATATCCTATTAGTTGGAGTTGTAGTGTGCACAAACTTTTAAAGAGATCATCAAAAAAGGCTTGATCATTGAAAAATACCTTATTAACAAAGGGATTACTCTTCATCAATAACACATTTAGCAAGCACAACCTTCGTAGCAACCTAGACTTGTTCAACAAACACAGAAACCTTTACCTTTATAAACCTCTCTTTCAAGGAGAAATGGGCCTATTCATAGAGTATTTAGTGACCTTAGAGAACCAATTAAATCCATGTTTTTCAATTTAGCCATCGCTAATATGATTAGTTGGCCTATTTTGAAACACTATATTGAGGGTATTCCTTATCCATATTCGTACAAGGAGAATGAGTTTTATGAATACCATCATGTTTATAGGCATAATCTATGCCATTGTGTATAAATCAAACATATCATTTAAAATATGTTAGAAAATGGGGGGATTACATTAGATAATAGAGGATCTACATCCAATCAAAACCTAGGTATTTACCAAAACCCTTTTCTACAACATAACAATAACCAAAAATGATTACAATAAAGGCTAGATAAATGAAAATAATAGTATCAATATCTATGACAAAAAAAATAATACCAACATCATCAAAAATGATAACCAAATGGAGGGAACCAAGGCCAGATTGATGCTAATAACCAACAAACTTACCATGCAGATGCACATGACTAAAACAAATTTTTAGGTCATATTGTGGAAGATCGCATTTCCACCATCACCATTAGTCCTAGACCAAGGGATAACCAAATAAGATGGTTGCTAAATAATTCCAATTGATCAATATATGCCAATAATCCTTCCTTATCCTAGGACCACATACAATCATACTAGCAAGTAGAGATTACTACTTTTGGACCTGATACTAATAACTTGTCATTGCATCATGACCACATATAAGTACAACAATTGAGTCTTATCCTATTTATCCCGCCTATACCATCATTTTCTAGAAATAATGGCCTTGTATCTAATCTTGATTATGTAATCACAATTCGATGGTCAAATATTGTCATTCTAGGCCCACATCCACCTAGCACCAAACCCATTCAACCCACTATTCTGGCTAAGAACAAGACATTTATCACTCTGAATGAAAAGATGTTTGATATCATGGAACAACTTCATAAGATGCCTACACAAATATCCATTTTGGATTTGCTGCATACATCTATTATCCATAAGAACATCTTAACAAAGTTCTTAGGCCAATCTCAAGTTCCCAATGACATATCCCTATACAAATTCTAATCTTTGGTTGGACACCTAGCCCCAAGCCAATATTTAACCTTTGACTAAAGTTATATGTCATCCCTTGTACCTCTCCATAACAATCCATTTTACATTAAAGTTTTCATTTCATGGCACAAAGTGAAATGTGTCCTCATAGACAATGGGTTGGGCATGAATATTGTGTCTCTGAAGCTCATCAAGAATCTCATATACATAACAGATGATCTATAACCAGATATGATCACTATCAAGGTTTATGATAATGAAGAGAAAGAATCACAAGGCACCATTAGCTTATTAGTTATCATTGGGCCTTTAACCCATGATACACTATGCCATGTGTTAGACCTATATTTGTCATACAATCTACTTTTGGGTAAACCTTAGATACATAAAATTTGTGAAATCCCTTCAACATTACACCAGCATCTCAATTTCTCTCACTCAAGCATGGAGGTCACCATCAATGGATATTTATAGCCTTACAAACATTGTAAACATTTGGAGGCTAACTACAAAAGCTATAACTATCATTTTGGCTTAGATCTAGTTCCCAAAAAAGATGAGGAGAAAGAAATACTTGTTGATTTGCCAAAGGCTAATTGTATTGACCTAGATACCCTTGATTCATCTTCCCATATACCACCTCTTGAATTATCTAGTCACTTTACCATCTTAGCTAATGGCCCAGGAGAGTATTTAACTCATGATATATTTCACATTGCCAAGCTTCCATAGAACCCCAAATCCTATGGAAGACCTAAAACCAATCCACCTTACATGAAATGGCAATGCAAAGGAAAAAGAAATTTTCATAGTAAAACTCCTATCATTTTCACACTAGCCATTGGCTAGGAATAGGACTCACTTGTTAATGATGAAGCCTAGGTATACATGACAAATTAGCAAATTATTACAAAAATTCTAAGTACCTCATTCCAAATAGGATCATGAAGAACCAAGCCTATGAATGAGGAGGCCTTAGGCCAAAATAATAAGGAACACTTGAGCCAATTTCCATAATTTTATACAAAAGAACCTATGGTCTTGGATTTAAACCACCTGTGGGTGACCCCACATACCTTATTCATTTTTTAACACCAATAACTAGTGATGATGATGTTGACACTGAAGTAAAAGTCTGATCATAGCCTTTATAAAGACCTAGATAATACCAATATGTTTGACACCCATGCCATTTGTACCCTTACCTCAACTAACATAATCCACTTCCTCTTTATCACCCTTAACTTATAGCCTAGGACCAACAAGAATTCATAGTGCCTGTAGATGAGTTTGAGAAAGATGAGGCCTTTTGTGATTTTTTAGGCCTAAGAAACAATGTTTTATTGGGAGACCAAAAAAAAGGGTTCTCAATCAAATTAGATCCTATAGCCTATTTTAGAGAATGGGTGAACACCCTTATCCAGAAAAAAATAAATAAAATATTGAGATCCTAAAGTGAAAACCTCTTTGAGGCACTTTTTGACCAAAATAAAAGAAAAGAGAAAGGCCAGTCTTCTGGTAAAAACCTATTTTAGGTACCATTATATTGGGGAGTTCACCTCTCCTCAAACATAGCTTAAGAGGCCACCAATGATGAACTTGCTTATGGGTCCAAGTTTAGTTCTGAAGAGCAGCATGCCTTTGACCAAATAATCCAAGTGTTTACAATAGTGTTTATAACATGGGTATCCCTACCATTGGGAGATTCTTATTCATCTTGCCTAGGAGAACTTGAAAATCAAATCCAAATAGAAGACTTTATCATTACAGGCCAATTCAAATCATTGCTAACCATTCTAAAAGATAAATCAACTCTCCTTGTAGAAGACACTACATAAGTCAACATTGAGACTTCAAATGACCCAAAATGGATCAAATTAGTCATGTCTCTCACTGAGAAGGAACATGAAATCTTTACATCCCTTTTGAGGGAATTTTTTGACATATTGCTTGGTCCTATTTAGACATTTTAGATTTGGACCCCACCTTAGTTGTACACCATCTTGTTGTGCATCTTGATTCTAAAACTATGAAATAGAAATTGTGCAAGATGTGTCCTCACATTGTTGTATTATTAAATGAAGAGTTAAAAAAACTTTTATAAGTGAGATGTATCTAACCAATCAACTACTTAGAGTGGATCTCGAATATTATGCCTATTATCAACATGTCAAAAGGAATCAGAATCCATACTAATTTCAGAGATGTATATAAATCCTACCCTAAAGATGACTTTCCTCTACCAAACATTAACATGACTGTTGATTCTACAACATGGTATAAAGTGCTTTCACTTATCGATGGATTTTCATGATACAATGAGATCCATATTACACTAAAAGAACAACATAAAACACCATTCACCACTCCATGGGGAACATTTTATTATTATGTTATGCCATTTGGTCTCAAAAATTATGGGGCCACATACTAAAGAGCCATGACCATCATATTTCATGATATGATGCATGGCATTGTTGAAGACTATGTCAATGACATATTGGGTAAATCAAAGATCCATTTTGATCATCCATCTGCACTAAGAAATATATTTGAGAAACTATGTAAATACAAGGTCTAACTCAATCCAAAAAAGTGTGTTTTTGGATTTAATTCAAGAAAATTGCTAGGTTTCATTGTGTCCCACACAGGCATTAAAGTTGATCTAGCCAAAGTCCAAGCCATTACAAAGATGCCACCACTATCCAATTTGAATTAGCTTTATAGTGTTCAAGGCAAGATCTAATCTATCAGATACTTTATTTCTTAGTTGGCTGACAAATGTCATCCATTTATACACTTGTCGAAGAATGGTGTCACATTTCATTGGGATGATGAATGATAGAAAGCTTTCTAGCACCTAAAAAATTATCTTGCTAATCTACCTATTTTGTTATCAACTATACCAAGAAAGTTGTTTTTACTATATCTATCTGCCATTGACAAATGCCTAGGGACACTTCTAACACAACATGATGATAATGGAAAATAACATGTCACATATTATCTAAGTCATATACTAGTATCATATGATAATAACTATATGCCCATCATAAAATATTATTTAGTTATGATCTTCATAGCTCAAAAACTATGGCATTATATGTTAAACAACAAGACCATAGTTATTTTCAAAGTATATCTACTCAAGTACCTATTATCCAAGATAGCTTTACAAGGCTACAAGGCTAAATAGATCATGCTTTTAAGCAAGTTCAAGATAGAATACATTAACGAAAAGGTTATCAAGGGACAAGTACTTGTAGATCAAATTGTTGAATCTCCCTTTGCAAATACCAAACCACTAACATTTCAATTATGAGATGAGTCTTTTATGACCATCATTGAAACACCTCTCAAGTAGCACAAAAATTTGTATTTTCATGGATCATTTACATCATATGGATTGGGGGTAGGCCTCTTGTTTATTACACCAAAAGGGGATATTATCCCTAAATCATTCTATATCAGCTTTCTTTGTACTAACAACATGGCCGAATATGAAACACTTGTTTCAGATCTCCATCAAGTAATATAGTGGAATATTTAACATCTAAAGGTTTATGGTGATTCTTAGTTAATCATCAATCTAGTTACACACCACTTTCAGACCAATGATGACAAGTTGGTGCCATAAAAGGCCATGATTCATACTCTAAACTAGCATATTATCGATGTATACTTTGAAAACATACTAAGGGAAATTAAAATAATAGATGTCATGGCCACCATTGACTCTTTAAATTATCACAAAAACAAGATAAAAGAATATCAATTCCTTGTTGAAAATATTCTAGCACCAGTTCATGAACCTTCAACCATTGTAATGATCTATGATATTATTGGTCCCAAATCTATATGGTATTTAGGCCTCTTTACTTACCTTCATGACCACACTATGTCACCTAACCTATCATGTAAATAATAAAAAGCCGTTACCCACCAAACTACATGGTATACCTTATTTGGACAAACCCTTTATCATCATAGCTTTGATAGAACTTTGATTTATTGTTTAAATTTGACATAATCAACATTACCATTATGGGAAGTCCATGAAGGTGTATGTGTATCCCACACAAGTAGGGATATCCTAGATAAAAATCTCCTATGTACTTGGTATTATTGGCTAACTATGGATGTAGATATAGATGTGTATGTCAAAAGGTGCAACAAATGTCAAAGGCATGTTAATTTGATTCATGCCTAGGCCAAAACATTAAAACCAATGCTTACACCATGGTCATTTTCAACATGGGGCCTTGATCTCATTAGGAATATTAACCTTACCTCTTCTGATGCCCATAAACACATCCTTCCTACCATCGAATATTTCACTAAGTGGGTTGAAGCTATACCCCTCACATGACTAGAAAATAGATTTCCAAGTTCAACTTCAACCATCTCATATGTCATTATGGTATCCCATCTGACATTATATTTGATAATTGTGGATCATTTAAGAACAAATATGTTAAAACATTATGTGTTGAGTAAATATTACTCAACATTTTTCTACTGTATATTACCTCAAGGTAATGATCAAGCTGAAGTATCCAACAAAACTATTGTCAAGATCCTTAAAAATAGTTTCAATGATGTTGTCTGCAATTGGCACCTCAAAATGTTTCATGACCTCTAGGAATAATACACTAATTATTATACCCCAATAGGATCCACTCCATATTCCATAATTTATGGCACTGAGACCATTCTTCCCATTGAGATTGAGTTACCTTCTCTGTGCATCTTGTTAAAGCATATCCTGGATGATGAATATTATCGAGTAGCTTACCTACAAGAGCTAGAGATACTTGATGAGAAATGCATGCCCATTATTAATAGCCATTAAGCATACCAGAATAGACTATGTGGCCATTTTAACGAATGGGTCAAACATAGAGAGTTTGATCTTAGGGATCTTGTTCTTAAAGAAAACCAATATAATACCATGGTTGAGAATAAGCATAAGGGTAAATTTAAACCCAATTAGATAGGCCCATATATCATTATTGAAAATTATGGCTCCAGAGCATACATGCTCTCTACATATATGTGGATGAACTTAATGCGTTGATGAATATTATACAGCTCAAGCATTACTTCACTTAAGAGATTTGAGGTAGTGTTTATGAGGCCCATTTTTAATGTACCATACTATCGACATTCTTCATTTTACCATACCCTATACCATTCTACCATGTCTTTCCTTTTGACCAAAATTATTTTTTACCCTCCATACCCAACCCCTTTGATCATGGTTTTGTTCCATTGGTTCTTTGGGTAACTTTATTGAGTGGATTCAGATCAAGTTTTAGTAGTTGATGCAATATTCTAGATAGAGGCTAAATTTTAGACTAGTATGACAGTGGTTTGGTAGTTTCATCCTTCATTTCTTGTTTTATTTCATTTTGAATGCTATTGATTATAAATACCTTTGAGAAAATCATATTCCTACCATCATGCTACTTGTAAACACTAAAAAACTATACGTGATGGTTATAGATGTTGAACTGACCCCTAGACCACCTTGGGACCCCCTATGGACTACCCCATAATGTATCTACCCCAAACGTAACTCACCTTGACTAGCTTTGACAAACTTAAACCTTTGACCCTCAACCACTAATGGTCACCCTAACCACTAATAGTTAGGCTTAACAGTCGATAGTTATATTTCCATTGCCTAAACAATCAACTCTAGTCAAACTCCAGCTTGATTTTTTAGATTTAGCTTGTCTAATTTGTGTGCAAGCTAATACATGTGAGAGTTAAATTTAAATTTCTTGTTGAACTTATTTGTTCACCTTTCCTTCCTTATTATAAAAAGAGAGGAGGAGGTGAAAGGCATCCAGAATCAATCAATCATCACCTACATCTAGAATCAATTGATCATCACCCACACTAGAGTCAATCTATCATCATCCATCTAGAATCAGAGTGAACCAATGAACCAATAAGTGTGATAGAGATCTAAAGAACTGCCATCCATTAGCCAACAACCAAGTATCATTACTCTATCAAAACTTATCCAAGCTTCACTAATAAATCCATTAACCCTTCTTCAGATCAGCAACCAGTAACCTAAGTATCTATTTTTCACTAATTAATTAGTTTGTTTTTGTTTCGTAACCAACCCAACCCAAAACCACTTTAAAAAAGCCTCATCAATCAATTTTCTTGAACCAGATCTAAACCCATAGTAACCATCAATGCTCACCCTAACTGTCGATGGTCACCTCAACTACCGATGATCACTATGTGATAAATAAATAAAAAGCTATTTTCACCCACCAAACCTCAACCAAATCCTAATTTCAGACCCTCTGCCTGATCACAAAGCATCACCTTATTTTTTGGACCACACTTGATTTATTTAGCATTCATATCAATCTATTTATTACCATAAGTAGTCAAATTCACCTATTCATTTATCAAACACTTCTTGTATTTTATTTCAGTATCTTCTATGATATATGCAAGTACTTCATCTTTCGCTTTCAAAACTTTATTGTCTAAAAATGTGGATTGATAGACTCCAAGGAAGCTTGTGCTTCTTGGATCTAGATTTCTAGGAAATCCACCCTACTATCTAACTAATTAACTATCTTTTTAGTGATTTATTATCTACATAAGTCATTCCTCCCAAGCCAAAGAAGAGTATCTATAACCATCTAAATCAACATGTGCACAACATATCAAGTTTTTATACCATACTCTTCTCAAGTTTATTTTCTCTTTATTCTAAAGAATATATGTAAAATTTCTCTAAAACATTCGGGCATGCCTAGTGGGATCTTTAAGTCTTTTCTTGGGTTCATATTTGCATCTAGGTGCTTCTTCTTATTTTTTGCTCATATAACAAAATCAAAATTTCTTTTTGGGATTAAAATTGATTTTATACATTATTTCTTGCTTAATTTAGCTCACATAGCTTAATTAATCAAGTGAAATTAAGCATAGCTTCACTCTTCTCCCACACATAAGACCAAACCACTTACACTTAATCAAGCATAAAAACATTGACATAAGGCCCGACTAAGAGTTCATTACCTAACGGTCACCTTTCTTGATTATCCTAATTAGATTTTATCACCAAGGAGAGAACCCACTTAGCTCTCTGGTTGAGTATAATCTCTGGTAATTGGTATATCTTGGCCAAGCACATGACACCCTTATCACTGTAGTGTGTGAAGTGAGGGGGTAGGCCCCAATATCAAGCCATGTACTGATTTCCAATACAAATCCCTTTGACAACCTAAACACAACCTGAAACCAACCATAGACTTGTTTTCTAGTACCTTCTCTACAATCCAAGTTGAGTCACATAATTCTTAAATATTAAGGCATAAGCCACAAGAGAGACTAAAAGAAACCTTAAGATTTAACGTATTTTAATGTGTGTTTCATTTCCTTGAATTTTTCTTATCTTATCTTTTTTTGAGTTTTGAGACTGCTTGTATCTTCCTCCTTTCCTTATTTACATGGTTTTTACTAGGCAACAATTAAGAAACCAAGTAAATAAAGACTCGCCTCCTAATCATTCATCTTCTTCTTCTCCCTCATCCATGGAGTAAGTCTTAGATATAGAGAGTTATCCTCATCCTTATAGGAGTCTTACCATCCCTCAAATATTTTCCCAAGGTGATGCAAATTTTACCACCTTTTTAGACAATAACACCATAGCCCTCCAACATTACCTTAACACCATATCCCATCATACCCCTACTCTGGCTTTGGGAGTTGACCAGCCCTATGGCATACCATCCCACCTTATGGGTGACACTTTTATAGCCACCATCTCCACCTAACCTCTAGTCACCCAGGCATCATCCTCTAAAAATAACCCTACTGATAACACCAACCAAAACCAACCCACTCAACCAAACAATACCCAAGCACCTTCTTCCCCAATGAACAACCCCCCTAGTATAGGAGCAACCCAGCCTTTAGGCTCCAACACTTACATTACTATAAGATTACCCTTTACTGGTGTCACCACCATTCCTCTCATTTCCAACCTACCTAACTCCACTCCATTCCATATCTTGGTGGTTCTCATACTTTCCACCCTTCCACCCATCAGTACCAAAGTTACCACCTACCCTCTATCTACTAACCCAACCATACCTCCTACCCAACCTACATTAATCTATCAATAAGTACCCATCACATCAAACCCAAGCTATGTGTTATGAACCCATGATATATCTTCTCTTTACTTTACTCGTATAGTAGTTACTATAGATGCATATGCTTTGTAAGTCATCCTATGAGCATTTTTTTTTATGTCACATTCATGGGAACTAGTAGTTGTTTAGATTAGAATTTGTATCTAAGTAAGTTTTGTGTCCAATGAAGGCATCCACAAAATAATTTTATTGAGCTTGATCAAAGGAGGTTTACCCCTCAAATTGGCCTATGATAAATTCAATATTTTCAAGTGTTTTGTCAAGATTTAATTTGTGCTACTAATTCTCATCATTTTGTGCATTTTTATTAATTATTTTAGGAGGATCCTCTCATCGATTATCAGAGCGCTTTCCAAGGCAAATTTTTTTATTCTTCAAAAATTCTTAACTCTAGTCTACTGCATACTTCATTTCATTAATTTTTCAAAAAATATTAACTTTGTTCTATTGCATAACTCAATTAAGTAATTTTATATTATCTATTTTGAATCAGGGTAAGAACTTGATTGCATAACTATGGAAAGTGCTTGGTTGAAATCCCTAAAACTCATCATGAGGAGTACCATAGTAACCCCAAATTAGTTATCCCAGTGAGAGGAGCTACCAGTGAAATGGGCAATGGCCCCTTTCCAATTAACTACTTCCCATTTGTGAGGAAAACTAAGAGTTATCACTGAGAGGTAAATCAGTGACCAAAACATTTCTGGAGAGAGGTACTCACTTAGACAACATTGGTGGCTAGAGTGATATTTTTAAAACTCTTAAGAAACCATTGAAAATTAGGGACAATTTCTATCAATTTTAAAATATTTATAGCAGACTCAAAAAATCAATCAGTGGAGTATCCACAGACTATCAAAGGACTTGCAGGTAGATATTTGACAGAAACTAGAATCTGTAAACCATCGACAGAGTATCAATAAAATTTTAGAGGATTTATCACTAGATAGAAAATAGAAAAGAGAAATTAAAAAATAAAATCTATTATTTGGGTCATGGTAGTAACCCAAACAAGAGAAAAAAACATGGAGGATGAAATTATCTCCCTCAAGACCCACATCAAAGATCTTGATGAAAAAATTCTTGGCCTCAATCTTTAGCATACCACCATGCATAATAGATGACATCCAAAGTCTTATTCAAACACTTGGTTTTCTTCTTCCAGTAATTATCATGGGATTAAGCTTAATTTTCTTTGATTTAATGGTATAGATCCAATTGGATGGATCTATCAGGCAAAATAATATTTTAGTCTGCATAATACTTTTGATGACAACAAAGTCCTATTTGCATCCTTTCACTTGGAACTTGAATCCATTCAATGGTATTGCTGGTATACTAAGGCTCATGATGAACCCATATGGACCAATTTTTGCACCCTCATTTTACAACAATTTGGCCCTACTACTTTTGATGAGTTCACTAGAGCACTCACTAAACTTTGCCAAATAAGAACTATGAAAGAATATCAAATAGAATTTGAAAAATTGGCCAATCACATAGAGGGATTATCTAATGAATTCTTCAAGAGTTTCTTTCTTAGTGGACTGAAGGATGTAATTCAATCTATGGTCAAAATGTTATATCCCAGCATGATGATGGAACCCTGAAGGTTGGTTGAGTTTGCAGAGGATAAGATCATAGCTCAGTAAATATTCAAATCCAATTTTGATTCATTCAAAAATATAGCTCCATAATGATCTCAAACAATGCTAGCCCCTAGAACCACTCCTATCAAGTGTTTGACTAAAGCAGAGATGCAAGCCTATAGATAAAAAGGACTATGTTATAACTATGATGATAAATTCACTCAGGGACATCGATGTGTTGAGCAAAATCTCTACCTATTAGATGTGGACTCTCCACTCAAAAATTAAGATTGGGAAGATTTTTAGAATACAACAGATGATCAAAAAGAATCTCAACTGATTATGAAACCTACTTCAGAGGAAGACCAACCAGAGATCTCTCTCCATGACTTAGCAAGATTCACTACCCCATAAACCATGTGGGTTAGGGGTGGTTACTTTAAGAAGCTCCCTCTCATAATACTCATTAATTTAAGTATCACTCATAACTTCATTAACCCTCATATCACCAAATAGGCTAATAATTTTATCCACCCTTGCTCTAACTTTGAAGTCATGATTGCCAATGGGGGCACATTACCTTGCAAAGGGAAGTGGCATAATGTGTGTATCTCTATTACAAATTATAACTTACACTCCAACATATTTGTCTTTCCCTTACATAGATGTGATGTTGTTTTGGGAACCCAATAGTCATGCACACTTGGACCCACCTTATGAGATTTTGTTGAAATTTGGATGTAATTTTTAGATAACGGGCAAAAACACACATTAAAAGGCTTACTACTAGGATCTCTCAGCATCATAAGTTCACATTCCATATAAAATCATCTTAAGAAGAATTCACATGGTGTCATTTCCTAGTTTCATTCCATTCACAAGCAACCATCAATAGTCTCCACTAATTTTTTTGATCTATGAACCATTCTATAGAGGTATGCACATGTCTTTGCTGAACTAGTGGGATTATCACTTTCATGACTAGAGGACCACTGTATTTAGCTCCTATTTAGAAGTGTTCCTTCCAATATTAGGCCTTATCACTATCCATTTCAACAAAATAATGAGATTGAGATACTCATTTGAGACTTACTGAAGTGAGGAATTATTTGCCCTAATACCAACCCATATTCTTACCTAGTTCTCTTTATCTGGAAAAATGATGGGTCATGGCACCTCTACATTTATTTCCATGCACTTAATCACCTCACAATCAAGGATAAGTTTTTGATCCCTATTATTGATGAGCTTCATGGTGCTCATTTTTTCTCCAAGTTGGATCTCCACTCTAGATATCACCAAATCTAGATTCATGAGGATGATATCCCTAAGATAGATTTTTGCATGTATGATGGCCACGATGGGTTTCTAGTCATGCCTTTTGACCTCACTAATGTTCCTTCAACATTCCAGTCATTGATTAATAAAATATTCTAACCCTACCTATGGAAATTCATTCTAATCTTCTTTGATGATATCCTCATCTATAGTTAAACATGGTCTAATCATCTCCAACATTTAGAGTTCATACTAAAACTTCTCTCTTACCATCATCTTTGTGAAAAACAATCCAAATGTACTTTTGGATAGGATGAAGTGGAGTATCTTGGGTACATTGTTTTAGCCTAAGTGGTTCAGGTGGATCCTAAAAAAATAGTTGCCATGACAAATTGGTTGTATCCTCAGATAGTCAAGAGCTTCCATGGTTTTCTAGGGCTGACTGGATAATATCACAAGTTTTTCAAGGAATATGAGAATATTTTAGCTCCAATGATAGCTATGTTTAAAAAGGATGCATTTACTTGGACACAAGCTACTAATTGTGCATTTAAAGAATTGAAACAAGTTATATGTACTACACCTATTCTAGTTATGATAGATTTTGCCAAGACCTTCACTATCAAGAGTGATGCTTGCGGCAATGGACTTGGTGTTGTTCTCTTCCAAGAAGGATGCCCCATCGAATTCACTAGCAAAGCCCTTTATAGAAAGAATTTAGTGCTCTGTATTTATGAGAAGGAAATGATGTCCATTTTACATGCAGTACAAAAGTGATGGACATATTTACTGGGAAAACATTTTTACATCAAAACTGATCATCAGAGTCAAATATTTATTGGAAAATGGGTCTCCACCCCATCACATTAAAAATGGGTTATCAAACTCATGGGTTATGACTATGAGATCGCTTCCAAGAAGGGTAAGGATAATTTGTGGATGATGCTCTATCTCGCACATTTGTAGACTAAGCTTCCCTTTTAGCTATTTCCATACCTATTTTGAATTGGTTGGATGTTGTATAGTAGGGGTATGTCAATGACTCCTCATTATCTCAAATCATTCAATAGTTGGCCACTAACCCCTTGAATTTACAACATCATTCTTATAATGGTACTTCTCTATGATACAAGGGTCATCTAGTGCTTCCCTAGAGCATAGATATTTAGTAGGTTGTATTCTAAGAACTACATGCATCTCCATCCATAAGGCACTCAAGATTTCTCAAAACTTAGAAGTGAGCATGATGCAACTTATTTTGCAAGGGAATGAAAAAGGTAATTCAATAGATGGTGGATAAATGTGATACCTACCAACACAATAAGGGTGAAACAACACTCATCCTTCAGTTGCTCAAACCCTTGCCCATACCTACCAAGATTCAGATAGATGAGGGACTCCTTAAATCTAGAGGTAAAATGGTGATCTTGATTTTGGTTTATCACCTCTCCAAATATAGTCATTTTTGTGCCCTCAACCATCCTTATATTGCTTCCATAGTCACATAAATTTTCCTAGACTAGATTTTCCATCTTCATGGCATTCCTTCATCTATTGTCTCATATCATGATGTAACCTTCACCAGCCATTTTTGGACAAAACTATTTTGATGTACCATTACCGAACTGAAGATGAGTTCTGGGTATCATCCACAAATGGATGGCCAAACTGAAATTATCAACAAATGTTTGGAAACTTTCCTTCATTACTTCACCTCAAAACAATAACATTAGTGGACAAAGTGCCTCCCTCTCTCTGAATGGTGGTATAATACCTCCTACCACACTTTAACAAAAATGACTCCATATGAAGAAATATATGGTCAAACACCACCAGTGCTCCTTCCATACACCCCCAATAGTTTATTAGTTCAAGTGGTTGACATAATTATCTGAACCAGGGATCAAATACTCAGTACCCTATAGAATAATCTTCATATGGCACAAAATAGAATGAAACAATAGGTAGATTAGCACCATTTGAAGTACACTTTTCAAGTAGGTGATATAGTTTTTCTTCACCTACATCCCTACAAGTAATCCTCCCTAAAACTCAAAGGGCATCATAAACTAGCTCCCAAGTTCTATATGCCCTATAAGGTTCTTCAAAAGATCAGGTCATTTGCTTATAAGTTAGAGCTCAAACCTTTTTCCTAAGATCACCTAGTATTTCATGCTTCTTATCTGAAAAACCTTCTTAGCAAAAACATCAGAGTGCCGACTATTTTACCAAAACTTAATAATGAAGTATCCAATCTTCTTAAGCCAAAGGCAATCTTAGACAAGTGCACATGCCAACTTTATTCCCACTCTATCACTGAGGTTTTAATTCAGTGACATAGAATGCAAGCAAATGATGCAACATGGGAACCACTATTTCAGATTCAACACCAATTCCCACATCTAAAGCTTTGAGGATAAATATTTTTCTTAGAGGGAGGGGATGTTATGAACTTGTGATATCTCTTCTCGTTACTTTATTCATATAGTAGTTGTTATGGATGTATATGTTTTATAAGTCATCCTATGAGCATTTTGTTTTATCCCACTTTCATGGGAAGTAGTAGTTCCTTAGATTAAAATTCATATATAAGTGTTGAGGCCAATGAATGCATCTACAAAATTATTATATTGATCTTGCTCAAATGAAGTTGCTCCCTCAAAGTGGCCTACGATCAATTCAATCTTTTCAAGTGTTATATCAAGATTTAATTCATGCTACTAATTCTTATTATTTTATGAATTTTTATTAATTATTTTAGGAGGATCCTCTCACTATGTCCCTAACCCACAAGGTTATGTACCTGTACCTTCCACCCAACCACCTATCTCCACGTATTCGTATGTGGCATCATCCCAACCACCCATGTCCATATACCAATATGTGGTAGCTTTTAAACCCCTCACCATCTATCCATATGTTACCCCTACCCAAACCTAACATAATCTACCTTAAAACTATGAAGGTGCACAACCCCAAACTGACCTTTTCAAAATGTTAATGGATAAAATGACTAATTTAGAGTCATCTATTTTTAGAGCTCATAATATTTTACCATATGACCAAATCTATAATGAACTGACTCATGCATCCATCCCCATTCTACCATATCCTCCTAAATGGGAACTTCCAAAGTTTTTGAAGTTTTAGATTAAGGAGGACACCCAACAACACCTGAGAGTAATTAGGCACTAATGTTATTTGATTGTGTATGATGATGCTCTCTTTCTCCATACCTTCCTTGTGTCTCTATCATGTCCAACACTAGATTTGCATGGTGTTATTACAAAGAAATTCCTCTCTTTTTTTTTCCCAACTAGCTCATATTTTCTTAGATCACTTTTCCATAAACATCTCTAAGAAAGTCTTCATCACTAATCTTTACTCTATTCAACAATTTGATGATGAATTCATCGTTGACTTTGTAACCCATTAGATAATTCTAATAAACCAACTCTCCTTCTCTCTGTGCCAACCTAAGCTAATTAAACTCTTTACCTGGGCTTGCACCAAACACATTTCCTCTAATTTATGAGTTCAAAGCTTCATGACCTTTGATGAAGCTTTCACCATGGCATGAAAACTAGAGAACAAATCCATTGACGAGGGGAAGTTAAAATTGAGAAACAAGAATTTCACCTTCAAATAAAATGAGGCTTCCTCCTCCAAACCAAACTATCAAACCAACATCAACTCCAAAAATAAGAGAACCACAAATGTGGTTATCCTTAAGACCACCCCTCCACCCATTATCACCCAGTCTAACTCTTTCAATTCCTCCAATCAAAAAACTAGGAACCCAAACTACAACACCTAGAATCAATTTACTCCACTTAGAGAGTCATATGCTTCAGTCTTGGATAAATTGTTAAAGGCCAATATCATATAACTTCCCTCGATCAAAACTTTGAAGTAATTTGATTCCTCTCATCCTATACCTAGTTGGTATAAGGAGAATGAATTGTGTACTTTCCACTAAGTCATTGGATATGATGTTAGTAAGTGTGATACCTTCAAAAAAAAATTCCAAACTCTCACTGACAAGGGGGAACTTATGTTGGATAATCCTAATGCACCCCCAAACCAATCACTTGACATCTTTAGATAACCATTTCCCAACCATGCCCCTTCCATCGACAAATAAAATAAAGCAAAATCCTCTCATAATCATGAGGCCCATACCATCAACATGGTTCTTGGTGAACTTACTTCTATGGAGATCGTCAACTAAATAACCTTTTTCCCTACTCCACTTATTGAGGTAGTGGAGTTATCGACCTCTCCTCTGATATACGCATCATAGGAAGAAACCATTCCCACTTTATCATTATCCTCAATCATACAACAATCCACTCTTCCTTTAGCAATCACTCTAAGGGAAAAAACCCCTTTGCCTACACCCTCCACTGAGGAATTACCTCCCCAAACCTCAAAACATGGTAATCAAGAAATGGATGAAGTAATTGTTCCTCTCTCATGACCCTTGGGCCTATCCTTTGAATCCATTACTGGAGGTATCAGACCTATCTATAAACCTTTCACCAGACTAGTTAAAAACTTAGAATTCATATCCAACCCTAATGTAGATCGATCCACCTTTTGGCAATAGCTTCAAATCCCTTACAGAACCAAGCAAGATATTTATTTATCAGAATAACCTACCCTTCCCACTATCAAATCCATTATCATCAAAACCCAACCATTAGACACCTCTACCCATCAAACTATAACAGCACCATCTAAACTAAACTCACCCAAAGTCACCAACTCACCTTCTACCATTCTAACTAAACCCATCAAGAACCTTGTCATATTTCTTATTCATAACATTACTCACCCATAGATAAATTTGGATTTAAGCCCACTAAACCTATTAAACAAACCCCAAACTAAGCCAATAAAGAAGGCAAAAACACCTAAAATCCCAAAAACCAAACTCTAGCTCCCTTATCCACTTTGCCCTCTATTTTAGGACCTCATCCCTCTACTTTAACTGGGAAACCAACCATCGTAATCAAAACCCAACCACCACTTTTGGTTATGCCATTACTCTTATTTTCATCCACACCTATTTTCACCAAACCCCCCATGAACATACCTCTTATCTCCTCAACATCTACCCCTAAACCTTCTAAACCCAAACCATCAACCTCTCTCAAAAACTGAAACCATCCATCAAGAATGCTCATTTACCCAAAACTTCTACCACCAAGCCCATTCCTAAAAGGGCTTCCACATCAACTCCCAAAACCAAGACCCCTATACCCTTACTACCATTGCCCAAGTCTTACTCAACCATCCTATATAAGCTATTATAAGCATCCTGCTTAACATTACCACCTATAAGACCATTAGGCCCACACAGCCCTAAACCATCTTGGTACAATGATAAACTAGTATGTTCATACCATAGAACACTTGGTCATGATACAAAGAAATACAAGGCTCACAAAGTCTTAATCCTTAAGCTATATCATGAGGATGACTTATTGTCAAATGAGCCTCCTTTAAGAACATCACCAATCTAAGAACCAATAGCCATTGTCCAATATCTATCTACCTTCAAATCTCACCTTAGAGTGAAGAGGAATTCAAGCAATCCTCTAACCTAAATACTCCCCCAATCCATAACATCCATGTGGTCACATGATCCTAATCCCAACCAAATGATAAGGGAAAGGTAAAGGTGTCCATTCCATGGACATATTCCTCTTCTACTACCCAACTACATAGCCAACACCAACCACCTTCAACCAAACCCAAGGTGTCCATCTTGGGTCCCTCTCAATCCAACCCATCCAAATCAATCCAATGAGTAGTTCTAAAATAAATTCACCAAACACCAATAAATATGAGATTGTATGAAATAATTAATACCTCACCTCATCATCACCAAGTAATGATAGAAGCATTGCAATCCATAGAGGTTAGGCTGAAATAACCTCAACCTTTACTTTATTTTATCACAGCTCTACATTTTTCCAACCTTCTTACCTTCAAGGATTCACAAATACCCTCAATCAATCCAAATGACCCAGATCCTCCCCTCTTCATTACCATGTATATCAACCAAACCCACATAAAGTGGGTTATGATTGATGGGGGAGCTAATATCAACATTATCTCCTCCCATGCATATAACCAACTCAAATTACCTAAGAACATCATGTCAAAAACCTCAATGATACTTTGATCATTCAATGATACCATGGCCATGACTCTAAGAATTGTTGTCCTTCACATTCTTTTAGGACCACACACACTTTTGAAGCTCTTCTATGTGGTAGGAGAGTTATAATACAATGTTTTGTTAAGATGCCCTGAGATCCATTTCATGGGCTATATGCCATCTACCTTATACTAATGCATCAAATTTGAACATGAATGTCAACTTATTACCATACAAGCTGACCTCAGTCCTTTTACATCATGCAATATTACATACCAACCCAACAAATTTCTCCTTCCCCTATCCAACAAACCTTCACCAGCAAAAGATGAAGCTCTATCTCCCTCTACCACTAGAAACTCCACTAGTTCATCTATTCCTTCTACTCAAATCCCCACAATAGTTCCTTTGGAATCAATCTTCTAATGCTTTCATTGGAGGAGTATCTCCTTCTAACCTTTGACACTGTTCCTACTCTTCAAGAGTATGGGAATCTTGACCTGGAACCTTGTTATGACCCCAATATTGAAATCATTGTTCCTTTTCGACCCTTAACTTGTCAAACTAATTTCATCTATGTGGGACTTGATAAACCCCTTGACACTTTTACCACCTCTTTCTCACCTCAACCATTCACATCCAGTTTCTCTTACTTAGATAAATCAGACTTTACCTAGACATACCTTTATAGGTGTTCTTGGAAGGGACCTAGTCTAGGTCAGTACAAATATGGGTTGTTTGAGTTGCTTCCAATCAAGACCTAAAAACTTCATGAGAAATATTGCCTCAATTTCACACCACCTAAAAAACAAACCAACCTACCTCTCATTACCATCATTGATGAGGAAATCCCATCCTCACCATCCATTCCACCATCGATAGCTGAGGATACCAACATCATCCACCCTAACTTTTTTTTCCATCAACATGATCAGCTTCGAACCCCTAACTTATCAAAAATATGTGGTAGCCATAATCATTCCTCTAACCCACCTTAAGTTGATATGAGATGACTCTCCTACTATTAATAATGTTCAGTTTTAGGATGACAATTCTATTCTCACCTATCTTGGTGTATAAGATTCCTCTATCCACAAATCTCTTCCTCTTAAGACTTCAACCATGTTGAATGAATCCACCATGGATATCAACTTGGGAACTTTGGATAAATTATGTATTGTCAAAATTAGCCAATCACTAAACTTTGATGATCTTTGGGATTTTCCCTCTTTCTTGCAAGATCACAACATAACATTTGCTTGGTCTTATAGTGGCATGCTATGATTCAACCCTTTCATCACTACCCACAACATAGTCACCAACCATGATGCCAATCCCATTAGGAAAAAAATTTAGTGAATACACCCTCATGTAGACCTTCTTGTTAAAGAAGAGCTTCAATGTCTTATATCCATCAATTTCTTTCAACCCACTGACTATCACCAATGTGCCTAAAACATCATACCTATCACTAAAGCCATATGGGGACTTAGTATATGTGTATACTTTCATGACCTTAACCTTGCTAGCCGAAAGGATCACTTTCCTCTACCAAGCATTAACTAGCTAGTTGATCTTATAGTTGTCTATGAGATGTTATCTCTTATGGATGGCTTCTCAAGTTACAATTAGATCCTAATTGTCCCCAAGGATCAGCACAAAAATGCCTTCATCACCCTATGGAGAAATTTTACTATAAAGTCATTCCTTTTAGACTAAATAACATTGGTGTAACCTACCAATGTGCCATGACCTATATCTTCCATGACCTTATTCAAAAAATCATTGAAGACTATGTATATGACCTTTTTGGAAAATCTAAATGTCATAAAGATCATTTGGCCATTTCTAAGATTATCTTTGAGTGACTCATCCATTATCATGTCTACTTTAACCCCAAGAATTATATTTTTAGAGTCTTATCAGAAACTTTTATTGGCTTTATTATCTCACTTTAGGGAATCAAAGTTGATCTAGCTAAAATCAAAGCAATCCTTGACATGCCTCCTCCTACCCACCTCAATAAACTCCATATCTTGTAGGGGAAGCTCCAATCCATTTGTCACTTTATTTCTTAGCTCTCGGATTGATGCTAACCCTTCCATCACCTTATAAAGAAGAATGTGTCTTTTAAGTGGACTAAAAACTATCAAAAGGCCTTTAATTCATTTAAAATTTACATTTTATATCCACCTATCATCATTCCTCCCAAATAAGATCAACCTTTTTACCTTTATATCTCCACCACTGACCACTCCTTAGGGGCAATGTTAGCTCATCGAGATGAATAACATAAAGAGAAAGTTGTCTACTACATTAGTCACACACTTATAGAGTATGAGACTCGATAGTCTTATACTAAGAAACTTTGCCTAGCATTGGTCTTCATGGCCACCAAACTTCACCACTACCTTCTCAACTACAAGACCTATATCATAACCAATATCGACCCACTCAAGTATATGCACTCCAAGTCATACCAAAACCAATGTATGGCCAACTACCTCATGATTTTGGTTGAGTTTGACATTAATTTCCTTCAGTATAAGTCAATTAAAGGAAAATTCATTTTTGATCAATTGGTCAAAGCACCCTTAGCAGAAGATCAACTTCTTCCTCTTGAGTTTCCTGATGAGTCCATTACGACCCTCTCTCAAGTAGACTTCACCTATCAAGTGACCATGTTATTTGATGGATAAAAGTATCAATGTGGTGGGGGAGCTAGCATCATCCTTATTCCATTTTATATTGAACCTCTTCCTTTATCCTTCAAGCTAGATTTAGAATGTACCAACAATATGGTTGAATACAAGGCTTAAGTGATAGGTCTCCAAACTACGTTAGCCTTGGGAATCAAAAAAATCAACATCTTTGGTTACTCCCAATTTATGGTCAATCAAATCAATGGCTCTTATCAATGCAAGAATGATGTTTTGTAATGGTACAAACAATTAGATAACATACTCTTAGCATTATTTGAACACTAACATATCCAAACCACTCTAGGATATACAAACAAGTTTGTTGATATGATGGCTTCCCTTGCTTCTCAAATCTTTTTTTGACCCTCTAAATCTAATATATATGTCATTATCCATAAACTTACCCAACCCTCTTATGTTAAATCAAACTCTCCCACTATCTTTAATGTGGAGGAGACCCCACCTGACCTTTAGTATCATCAAACCTTTGACTATCTCAACCTTGCCATCATTCCTTCTAGTCTTTTTAGGAATTATCAAAGAAAATTTATCCAGAGTACCTATTGGGTTCATTTAGTTAGTTCTACTACAATGCTGAAGCTTCTCACTAATAGGCTAGTACATTGGCCCTATCTCACATGCTCACCCGAAGCACGTAGCAAAAGACTAGTTTTCAAAGGCTTTGAAGCATAATGTTATATGTTTATTCATATTTTGTAACACAAATATTTAAGCTATTCAATACCATAAATATACCACTATTATCTTTATTATCCTAGACTTAACCATTATGACAACTAGGATCATCATTATTATTCAATAGTAGCGATAAAGGAAAAGATACCCATGACTTAAAAAATATATATATTCATTAATCAAAACTTAGAATGTTCACAAATCCTCACATGATATGGAAAATGCTAACTATTCATTGATTTCTTAAAAAATTAAAAGACATAATATTGTATCTATTTTCCAAAAGTCCACACATACAAATGATAACAATAGGGGGTTTTATACTTGTTTTTCTCAGACTAAGTGTCTTCTAACTATCATGGATAAATGGCACATAAACTCATAAAAAGCTTAGAGTTGTGGCTCTTATAATTGGTTATTATTATATAATCGAGCCTCTATGACCCTAGATGCTTGCTCTATGTTAGGTTTCAGTAGCCAAGTATTTCATTTCTTGTAGGCTGGTACATAACCTATGATCAGTGGAGTTGAATTATCTTACTTGAGTTGCTCTTCTAATTTCTCCCTCATCCCTCATACTCTACTTCCCTCATGCTCCCCTAGTCTTTGTCTTCTTGTTCTAAGTCCTATTCTCAGGTACCTCATGAGACATTATTCCTTGAATGGGTCCTCTTATACTGGGTCTGTTGCATCATTGTCCTTCCATGCCTAGTAAGTTTTTCACCACAAAACTCCTATGTGCCATGGTCTTCCTACATCATGCCAGTACTTGTGTCAATATGGACAATGGTCCCTTCACACCATACACCAAAAATGAAACAATACTTGTACAAAATTTAGGGGTCAACATCACCCCACACTAAGTCTTTAGTCCATCTCAGACTAAGCTACACTAACATCCTCTCAAAATTTTGGCCCTTTCTGCTTGAGTTCCTTCTTCAACCCATCCTAGTGGGACAATGTGTTGAGGACTTTGATAGTTATTCATTAAATGACCTCTTTCACTTCTTTCATCTCCTTAGGTTGACTCAAAGTCTTGATCTTTTTCACCTATTCATCTAGGGATACATTGGTTTCCTTCTAGATGTCTTCTAACTCAGAGATCTCATTGTCAACATGTCCTCTAAGTATAGCAAAACTTGCATTTATTTTTTGTGTGATGATTACTAATGTCATCTTCCATCATCTCAATGTCCTTGAATACTTTTTCATGCTTAGTGTAGTCTTTTATTAATAGGGCAACATTAGCTGGTTTCTACCTCAATACCTCCCACTAGATTAAAGGGATAGAAAATTTAGTTACTAAAATCTTATTTATGTATTATCCTAATCTTCTACACTTAGAAAATATCCATCATGGATGTACCTTTCAGTTATAGACCTACACATTAGTTAAAGGCTCATGTTCACCATCTATTTATACCTAATTACTTATCTCTTAGTCCAATCACTATTATTATGATGACTAGGCCTTTTATACTATGCAAAAATCTCTAAACCTAATATTATCCACTAATACTAGTTTTGGACATGTGAATATTTTATAGCTTCCTAGACACTTATGTCCTAGATATACTATTAGAAACATAATAACTGAGAGGGTGGGTAAATTAGTATTCAAAAACTTTTACAACTTTACCTTATCATTCATGAAGTATCAAAACAATATAGTAAACTAGTGAGATATTAAGAACCATGAGCATGAAAGAAGATCATAACACAGAACACTTATTTGAGTGGGAAACCATCAAGGGGAAGAAAACCCACTAATGATGTAAATAGAATACTATCCCATAAGTCAAACATCAATATTTAGTGAAGTGCCAACTTCACTTGGAGCACCAACCCCAACTAGCCAAACACCAACTTGAATAAGCTTTAGCAATCACCCACTTGCAAGGAGGCACCAACCCCCTATATAACTCAGCACCAACTCAGACACCTCAAACATTTGATCACCTTTAGAACCCTTTATTTCTAATACAACAAATGATGATATCCTTATTCATCTCTTCACTCACTTCTATCTTTATCAAACTTATCTATAGCCTTCTTTTCTCAACTAGGTATCTTCAATATAGATTAGGTCATTTTACCTTAATTTTCATCTATAATACCTATTGACAATTTTAAACCTACATGTCAAATTACCACCCTTATCATTTGAAACTTTGCATACCATGTCATTTTGTCTTGTGAGTCAGTAATTGGTCCTAAAAAGTCTTTGAAGAATACATGGTTAACAGGGCTTTATGTTGTTTAGGTGATTTAGGGTCTTTTCTTTCACTTGTCTTATTTTTGTAGGAAAGTAATGATAATTGATCAGAGCAGTGAAAGGAGCAATTTTTTCAAGAAAATTGATGAATCAAAAGTACAATTTTATTTTATTTTGAGACTCTTTTTCACCAAGTGTTCATTCTTTTGGAGGTTTTATTTTCAAGGTTTTTGTCTAAGTGTCAGGAATTGTTTTGGACATTTTGTCTAAAGCAATTTTACTTAAAGATATCTTTTTGAAGGGATTGTTTTGGAAATTTTGTCCAAAAAAAACTTTTTCAAAGGTCATTTTCAAAAGTTAAAAAGGGTTCATTTCAAAAGTTTTGAAGGATTCTTTTCAATTTTTCCACAGGGACTTTTTCAAAATTATGAAAGGTTCATTGCAAAAGTTCTAAAAGGTTCTTTCAAGAAAGCAGAAGGATCTATTACAAAAACTCTGAAGGGCACTTCTCAAAAAAAGGGGCCAATTTCAAGAAAGCTAAAGGGTTATTTCCTTTTTAAAAGGGCATTTCAAATGGAAAACAAAGAACTTTTCAAACATCTAAAGGTCCATTTTCAGAGAAAAGATCTGGAGGAAATTGTTCAAAGTCTGAGGCAAAAGGATGAATTCTTTCGAGAGAATTATCTACAAACAAAAAGCTTGAAGACATGATTTCCTTCAGACATCTTTTCCATAGAGATTGTTTAAGGCAAAAATTTTGAATGAATTATTCCAAGGGAAAAATCTTGAAGAAAATGGCCAAAGAAAAAGTCCAAAAAAATTCCTCTGAAGAAATAAGCCCAAGAAAATTCAAGGAATTCTTTTAGAAAAAAGCTAGAAACAAAAAGACCGAAAGAATTATTGATAAAAAAAGGGTCCAAATAAATAAGTTTAATAAAATATCCTAAGGAAATTTTTCTAAAGGAATTGTCTGCAGGAAATGGTTGAAGAGAAAAATCCAAAGGAATTGATGACAGTTGTGTGGACATCAACTTTAGCCTCAACAAATAGCCGTTGGGATTCAAATAACAAATGACAAGCCCACAAACATAAAGTTTGAGCCCTGATAAGTATCCATTTCCAATGGTTAAGTTTTCAAAGGTTTCATCAATATTTATATGAGCTTGACACTTTTCAAGATCTCATGATCAGATATCAACGGTTGTGGGAGTCTAAGATTTTAGTAAAGAGCATGCCAAGTTTTAAATTTAAGGATTGAATCATTCACACTTGGTAGGGACATGAAGCTACCTTTGACATGAATCTATCAATTCTTAAAGAAGGGAATTGAATGAATGAGGGGCTCAAGAAGATTTTCAATGATTTTAGATGGTTGATCTCATGATCAAAGTAGTTGGATCCTTTCAATGTTGAGGAGCTCGAGAACAAGGAAGGATCTATAGTTAGTGGTAACTTATTCTCTCAGTTACCCAATGTAAAATGCAAGTCCCTCTTTTCTCTTGTCCTTTTTTTATATATGGAAGCTTTTAAGCCATTGTAAAGATCAATTTTTCCATATTTAGAGAACATTTGTATTTTACCTCTTTTAATGAATAAGACAAAGTTCATATCTCCCCAAAATCTTATGTTTAGTGTAATTTCATGGTATATTGGGAGATGAAAGTTATATTTAAGGCTTCCTCTCATCTTATCCTTTCCATTATACCTATTTACAGGTGTTAACCTCATCTTTTTAGGTCGCATAGTGTACTCTATCATCTTGTTTGTATGATAAGTACAAGATCTCTCTTGTGTCTTTGATAGACCTATTGAATAACTTCCTTGGATCATGCAACAAGATTGAGCCCCTATGTAAAATACTAATGCTTAGAGGCTTTTATTTGAGTATCATAAGTAGATTCATGTCCTTGTTCATCTTCTCAGTGCATGTTAAGTAGATGAAGGTCATATTTTTGGTGTATCACCATCATAGATAGGAATTCCCTTCAGGTTTCTTACCTTTTACCTCTTCCCTTTTCCTTATAAATTTGTGTCATAGAATAAGGATCCTAAGTGATACACCAAAGGGATCTATCCCTTATAATCTAGAGATTCAATCCATTGATTAGGTCACCCATAGCCTAGGGTTATTTTCATGTTTCAGCAAACTGTGAAGGCTTGAAACTACCTTCACAAGGATGTGAATCTGATTGACAAAAATATCCATGGTATATCTTTATAATAATTTATATAAACCATTATTATGGTCTATATGACCTCTTTTTTCTCTTCAAAAATCTATATCTTCCACTTCAACTCTCATACATACTTACCAACCAATTAGGCCTAGTATGCCTTGTTCTTATATTAAGCTCTTGATCATACACCTCTTGGTAATCCATAAACACTTGATCACTTATATTTTTAATTAAATATGCCTTATAACATGACAAAAACATGAACAAAATATTACAGTAGGTTGGTCATAGTGTATAGGACCAAAACCCCCTTTAGGCCTTAAGGAGACATACTTCAATTAGGCTTTCATTAACTCAAGTTACCCTCTGAACTCTTTTCAACACTCTAAAACTTCTCACATATTAGGAACATATCAAATAATACTCAAATATACCTTATACAACTTCACTTTAGGTCTAACTACCACTTGAACCTCTTTTTAAAACATTGTTCATATTAGTCCTATGCATACCCAAAAAATATGTCTTGAACATTTGAAGCATAAGTATAATTTGGAAAAAAAATCATAGAAATAAATTACACATACAAAGGCTAAATGACCTTTAAAACTTCACCAAGTTCATTATAATTCATTACACATGGAAAAAGGACTCAAACCTTTCTCTTCAAGTAGCCCACTCGGAATTGCCAATTAGCTTCAAAACATAGCTATGGAAACATGAAATTATGATACATGAAAGGGAATAATTAATAAATTAATATGATATTAAAACAACCTTATAATAAATTTCAACAAATATATCATAAGCTCTAATAGCAATATTGGTCTTATAGACCAATCTCATGACTTCACTGTACAGACACCTCACTAAGTTAGACAAGTCAATTTGAGAAAAAAATTATGATATGTATTACATGTTTTTAAAAACATTCCCATGCATTTGGATCCATCCCTAATCCATGATAACACATCCCTAATCAACTTCTCAATTCTACCTGGTTTTCTCACTATCTGCACCACTAGGTTTGTTAACAACTAGAACAATTTGTATGACCAATTTAGCACCCCTAAGGGATAAAATATGATCATAAACCAACATTTAAATAAGGTAAAAGTATCAATATTCAATTTGAATTTATTTATAAACTTTGACTTAGCCAACTCTGACTACTATAATAATTTTTTGAGAAATAGGGTCTTTCCTATAATGTCCACTCACTCACCTAACAAACCAATCACATCTGGAGGTGCCTAGGGGAGTTTAATACATTTACCAATCACTTAAATATCCATTTAAAACCATTATGATCACTTTATAATAATATATTTCTCATTGGGTCACTATTAAGGTTTTAGAGAGGGTTGACATTATTTCTAATGTTAACGATTATTCATGAAATATTTCCCCTCATTTCCAAAACTAATACCTAGAGATCTTATCTAGGACCCTTCCAAATCTCTCCTCAATATATCTAGTTCCCATGCCAAGGTTTCACGTGCCAATAAACACTTGAAAGTCCTTGGGTTGAGAACCCTCCATTCTATACACTTGATAAACCTCAAAACACTTTTTCTTTCCTTAACCTTTAAATTTTGATGTGAAACTTTGTCAAAATATTTGAAACAACATGGCATATATATTTAAATGCACACATACTCACACTTTCCTTGGAAATTTATCCTGATACCCAATCTAGCCACCATCTCTCTCTTTGCTCTATAGGCCTTTGACCTATAAGTCATAATAGGTGTTAAAGTTGAGTTTATAACCACTATCAAATCTCTCAAAACCTCATGTAAAAAATCAAATTACCTCTCTCATTATTAAACACTATCAATTATTCTTCATATGTCTTATTAACAGCTCATGTTGCTTCATTAGGCCAAGCAGGGTCTAGAGGTAGTCTAGGTGCATACTAGGTCTATAGGTCTTACCCAAGTTTGCTTACCCTGAAACTCACTTGAGTTCTCAAAATCCTTATAATCGTGCTCAAATAGCCTCATATAACATCTTTTTTAGAGATTCAATAGAGCATATTTGTATTTCAATGAAGCATCTTCAAAACTACTTATGCAGATCTTTGGAGCTCAACTAAGGATCTTTGTAGCTCACTGTGTTCTATGTCAAGTCTTAAAAATTATTACCAAAAAGGTCTTGCCAAAACTATTGATGATTTATCAAGCCTTTAAATTCTCTCTCATTAGAGAGGTAGTAGGTTTCCTATCTTATTTATCATATCAGGGATACAAACTCATATGCCACACACAATGCATCTTGACATCAATGACATCAAATGATATCAACCTTGAAATTAATGACAACACTTCTCAACAAACTCCCCCTTTATCATTGATGGAAGAACATTCTTCAAATTGACCACTCTCATCTCCCCTAGTCTGATCAAACTCCCTTCTTGGACTTTCTCCCCCTTTGACATAAATGACAAAGTGATGTATGTAATTCTTTGGATCACACTCCTAGCAACCAAAATACTCAACACATATAACTATGAGTTTTTGAGACATAAAACAAACATGCTACCCTATCTCCATCCATACCTTCTTAGAATAACTCACCTATTCTTGGAGATAATGAGCATAATTAGCTCCCCCTTAGTACTTGAATTTTTCAATGATTACTAGGGGTAGGAATTACACCCAATTCCTATCTTAAGTGTTTAAAAGCTACCTTTGAAAGTGGTTTGGTCAGGATGTCTATAATTTGATCTTGTGTAAAAGCATATTCAATTTTGACACTTTGTTCACTTACCTGATCTCTTGGAAAATGATACTTGATGGGAATAGTTTTGGTCCTTGAGTGCATGACAAGGTTCTTTGAGACACTTATAGCACTTGTATTGTCACAATAGGTAGGGTTAGGGCCATCATACTCCACCTTGTAGTCTTTGAGGGTCTATCTCATCTATAGGACTTGAGTGCAACATGAATATGCTACAATTTACTTAGCCTCATAATTGGACAAGGATACTGATGGTTACTTCTTGATTATCCATAAAACTAGGCACCTACTGAGGAAGAAGGTTCCTCCATTGGTACTCTTCCTTTCTTCTATACTTCCTACCCATTCTGCATCTATTTAGGATGTTAAATTAAACTTCTTAGATACCATAATCCATACTCCATAATCCCCTAGAGATACCAAAGTATCCTTTTGACTACTTTCATATGATTCTCCTTTGGATCTACTTGAAACCTTCCCATAAGACCTATTTCTTTCATGATGTCTGGTCTAGAGGTAGTGGTATACAACAAACTTCCAATCATTGACCTATATGATGTTTGATTGACCTTTGAAGACTCATATTCCTTGCTTATCTTACATCTTGTGATCATGGGTGTACTAAATACCTTGAAATCCTCCATCTCAAACTTCTTCAACATCTCTCTTATGTATTTGTCTTGTGAGATGAATATACTTTTTTTAGATCTAGTGATTTGCAACCCAAGAAAGAATGATAGTTATCCTAGCATGGACATATCAAATTATTTATTCATCACCTATATAAAGGCATTTCTCATATTCTCATTTTTTCTACCAAATATGATGTCGTCCACATAGATAACTAATATCAACTGATGGTCATCTTATGTCTTGATGTATAGATTAATGTCTACAACTCCTTTTTTAAATCCTTGATCTAAAAGACACTTGTCCAACCTAACATACCAAGCTATAGGAGCTTGATTTATAACATAGATAGCCTTTTCATTCTAAAAAAATAGTCCTTTTCATCTAATAGTTATAACCCTTTAGGTTTATCGATGTACACTTATTATTCTAGATTCCCATTCAAAAACCTAGATTCGACATCCATGTAGTATATCCTGAATCTTGCATAAGCTAGAAATAGTTTGATGGCCTCTAATCTTGCTACTGGTACAAAGGTCTCATCAAGGTCTACCCTATTAACTTATGCATATCCATTGCATACCAATATATAATTATTCTTAGTGGCTTATCCATCTTTATTCAACTTGTTTCTAAACACCCTTTTTATGTTGATGACATTTTTGTCTTTAGGCCTAGGAACTAGTTCCTAAGTCTCATTCTTCTCTATTTGATCTAACTCCTATTTCATATGACCTATCCAAAATTTATCTTTGCTTGATTATATAATAATCTTAGGTTAAATATTGGATGATAGATCAAAATTATCTTGATTTATATTAATTAATAGTCTTATCTTTGTTTGCATACTTGCCTTCTTGTTTCCAATGATTTGAGATTCAAGATGATCTCTTTGAATCTATCTTGAGGGTCATTTTTATTCCTCCCTCTCTTAATCTTCTTATTCTTCCTCATAAACCTCTATATTCTCCTCACCATTCTTTAATTCCAAATTCTCTAAAGTATTCTTTGACTATGAGTGAGATTTCTTTGCCTCATCAACTTTTACATTGTTATTTTTCACTATCTTTTGTAGTCTCTTGTTATAACTGTTGACCATTTTGACCACAAGTCAAAATGGGTTAACCCCCATGGTAAAAAACTTATATATGGGTCTAGTATGATGTTATAGGGTTTATTTGATGTCATATACTATGTTTATAGCCTTGGTCATTATTTAATTAAGTCTTGTGTCAACTTGAGTCATGTCGAGGTCATTTTGGGGTCATATATGAAATCAACATGGTTTTTAAGGTGTCCAAGTGTCCTAGTTTTCTTATCAATGTCTAATTTTTTATATTCCTTATTAGGAATGTTAGTCAATCTAAAACTTGTATGTTTTTAATTTGAAAATCAAGAAAACAACTGAAAAAAAAGGAATTTAGCACTTATACAGCCTATGGGAAAGTGTGACACATGTGGAAACCTTTTGGGATAACTCTTTAACTTCCTTGGACTCATCTCAATGCTTGATCTGATTTGAAAGTGCTAAAAAAGGTCAAAAACCATTTTAATGCTTCATCTCCCTTTTAAACATATAGAACCAGTCAATAGGTTTATGCTTAGTATGGATAGTTGGAAAAATTTTAGACTAAATTATTTTTGGGGTGATATTACACATATTTTTCTCTATTTTCATAAAAATATTTCAAATATTGGTCATTTTTGCTTCATGAATCATCCTTTACAAGTTGACTATATTTTTCTACTTGTTAAACCCAATAACCTGCAGGTTTCCTTCTTATGTAGACAGGTCTATACAATCCAACTACTAAGGTTACTTCCAAATGATTTTAAATCCTTACTCTAATTTATCCCATGATTTTCTTCATGTTTGGAAAGTTTTTCATGGATCAAACAACTCAAGTTGTAGAGAGGTGTCATCATGTGAGATCTCAGTCAAGTTTTACCACTTACATAATGTTTCTTTCTCTCTAAAGATTTTATAGGATGTTGATGGTTTATTTTCATGTTTCAAATGTCATTTTAGTTTCCTTTCATTCTAGATCACCCTAAAAAATCAACATCATGAAGAAAGTGCAGTCATATGGAGTACACAGTCAACCTTCTGCTTATTTCCAACCATAGTCTTGGCATGTGAAGGTTTTCATAATGCTCACGGAGTTGTTTTAAGAGTTCATGAAATTTTGAACACATTATCATAGTATGAAAAATCAATTAAATTCCCTTCACTTGAAAAAATAGGGACTGTGATAGTCAACTCAATCACTTACTCAATCATACAATATAGAGATGCACCTACAAGAAGGTAAAACATTGAAATGAGGTGTGAAAGCTTATCTCAAGCTCTAAAACATCATAATATCTCAATTGAATACTTTTAAGGGATATCAATTGGTTATGAAGTCATATTCCATGAATACATTAATCATTTCATGACTCATTACTTGTCTGCAACTCAAAGTGCACCTATAGGTGCCTCAAAAGAAGAATAACACATCAATATGAAGCATTTGACCTTGTTTTGAAGTTTACATGGGATTAAAGAATCCATATGAGGTTTTGGAAGGGACTAGAGCTGATCAAATGATTATACATCATGCATTGTTTTAAATATAGCTTCACAACCTATGTTATACTACAAAATACACCTACAGGTGATACCAAAGAGAGTTGAGGTGTCATATTAAAGTGTTGAATCATGTGGTGAAATGCTTTTTTAAGTCTGAGTATTTTTTAAAAATCATATCATATCATATGTATTTGGAATGTTAGGTTGGTAGGAAAAATGGGAGATTGCCTTCAAAGGTGAAATGATTGTATTCAGGGGCCATTTCTATAAAAGACAAAAATAGAGCACCTAACCATTTTGTTGAGATCATATGAAAATGTTACCAGGGGTTTTGACCAATCCAGATGCACTCATCCTATAACCATATCATAGGAGTCAAAATTTCAAAATTAAGGGAGTAATTTAGTTATCTATTTTTCTTACTAGAAAGGTGCAAAGATGCACCTTTGACCACTGAATTCAGACAATGACATCTACAGAATTTGAGCTTCAAAGAGATCTCTTCACCCAAGGTTTCAATATTGAACCATGTATCTATGATTTAATGGTCCTAGATAGTTTAAAATAACATTTATGATTTAAATTTCATTTAAATAGGATGATATGCAGAGTTTTGAGCCTATCTACACCTATAGGCATCTTCTCCTTTGAAACTACCCACCTATATCTAAGGGCAAACTCCTACATCATTCATGATAAGGACATAAGAATAGGAACACCAAAATTAGTTAATGGAAGATGATTCAAAATGAATCAAAGGATCCCAAAGTGATGTGGCACATATTCCAAATTAAATCTACACCTATATGATCCTACTTGTTCTAACAAAGTCAACTATAGTTGGTTGTAGGTAATCATGGGCTGAGGAGTGATGTTTTGATGTGACATAGCTTGAGAATGATGTAGATGGGTCCAAAACAAATCTTAATAAATTTATTAGACCATAAGTATGCCTATAAATATTTAATTTAATCTAAACCTTATTGGTATCACCTACATATATGGTGCCTTGAAGTAAAACACAGCCATAGCCATATGACCTGTAGTCTAGGATAATAAAGGTAAAGTGTGAACAATGTAGAGTTTGAATAAATTATGATGATTTATATGATTAAAATAGAATCCAATACAAGTAAGCAAACTTCGTGACACTCTCATGGTGGATACAAAGCAAAGAAAGGACTCTAATGATGCAACATGCAATCCCCTTCATCACATTCTTTCTTGGGTTTTGAAGGAGTTAGGGGGTCTAATGGCATATTAAAGAGTTTAAAATATTCAAAAAAAGTGTCTATAACTTGGATAAGCATCTCTAATTTTTAATTTATCTAAATAAATAAGGGAAGTACCCTTTATTTTGTCTCAGATAGAGGGTACTTCCCTAGAGTAAAAACCCTATAGTCTTAGAGAATGGAGATGATCAAGAAGACTAGGAGTTTATTAGACCTTGAAAGGATGTGTGAAAAGTTGGATGAAATCTAAAAAAACATGAAAAACCTTAAATATAAGGAAGAATCTCAATAGGGTGATCTATACCTTAAAAGATGCAGACAGGCCTATTAGGCATGGTTTAGGCCTAAAGCCCAAACAGTAGGTCAGTTTCATTTCAAACCTTAGGTAAGCACTCTAATGTATTAGATAATTTTTATAAGGACATGTTAGATGTGTCTAAGCTTCTACTAGGTAGAGAAGTCTCCAAGAAAGCCACTTTTGGCTCAAATATAACTTAGGCCTATGAAAAATGAGGATCTAAGCTCGATAGGGTAACTTTGAATGCTAACATCTTCTTGGATAATGTGCATCGTCATTTAATGAGTTTGGGGAAGTTGAAAGATATCCTGAGCATTGATATTGTGGAATTTTTTTGCAACTCTAACATCACATCTTCATGAACAAATCTTAAGAGCAAAAGGATCTTAAAACTCTACAAAACCCTAGATAAGGACCTGATTGGGAAAATAAGGATGGAGGGCTATCCAAATGAGATGGAATGGGCATGAAAGTGATTTAACCTTATATTAGAGTCTCTAGAGACTCTTCTCATCCACTTGAGTTATTCTCTAATCATATGTAAAAGAGGTAAATTGGCTTTCTTTGACTATTTTGGGTGTTTTGCAAGTTCTAAAGACTTTCAAGAGATGAAACCAACTTTGGGAGAAATATCAGGACTTAATCTAACTCTTTATTATCATTCCATGATTCATCAAAACTCTTAACTATTTTTGTAAGTAGTTTCATCTAAGACCAATCAAAATTGGCAAAGTGAGCAAGATAGAGAGAAGGGTGAGAGATTCAAATGGGTGACCTTTTAAGGCGCATCTAAGGAATCTAAAGCTTTAGGAGGCCTTGAAAAGTGTCATTCACCCTATTTTATGGATTTTTATGGAAAAATGAATCCAAATTTGAGGCCAAGTGTGAGGGGTAAGTGAAAGGAGTTTCTTAGACTAAAGGTTGTAATGGCTCACTTATAAAATAATTTAGATTATTAGGAATACAACCAATGCATAGTGGAGTATGCATACAACCAATCCCTCTTAGTGTAATCTTGAGATATATCCCTAGTCAGTTGTGGGATGTTCCAAAAGCGCTAAATCATGTAGTCTTCTTGTGTAGAATGAGAAGTCTTGCACCACATTTCATGTGTTTCATAACTTGGAGGGCCATGTATCCTATTAGACATTGCATGGTCCATCTCTTAATTCATTCTACTGCATATGTAACTCCTCCTCTCAACATGACAAGTGTTCTTTTGACTCTTGGACTTTTCTTTTCCCACTCCTTTCTCAAGTTCTATAAGTAGCTGCCATTTTGGCCTTTGTAATATAATACCACACCATGTATGTTGAAGCCCTATTGGAATGACATTGTATTTTTAATTTGAACATTAATGCAAGTTTGGTTTTAAGTTCATGAATAATTGTCTAAGTATGAAATTGATTCATGGTGATGCAAAGTGATAAGTCTCTATCATTTCTTCCCTTATCCTTTCATTTTTGTACAATATTTCCCATTATAACAAATCATATAAAGTTTATTCAAGTATTTTAGGCTCCTTTCATGTGTATTATTGTCCTTATAGTGTGCATTCTACCCTCTAGTTCATTTATCTTATGTTGTTTTCATGCACATCACCTCTATATTGAAGCACTCATGTTAGAATCCTTTAGGACTTTGAATCTAGTATTGTATGCCTTGTTTCATTGTGATAGGGATATGATGGTGATGTATAAATCATCTTGGTGTATCAACCCCTTAGAATATGTTCATTTCATGCAAGTTTATAACTCTTTTCCCTAAAATCATGCATTATATAGGTGATAAGCATTTCAAGAGACATTTAGGGATATAGCCCTTAAATCTAGAGGCTCACTTCCACCATAGTTACACCACATACCTAGAAGTATTCCCATGTTGCTCGAATCTAGAAGAGGCTTGAACACCCTCTTCTAGGGTGTAAGATTTGGTGAAAATAGTTATGACATACCTGGTGGGACTATTATCTTCAAGATAACTTGTCAAGGTGAATGTTGGTCTTGACAAAATTAGCTACAAATTGGTGTGCTACTCATCATTTAGTGACTTAATGAAGGTAAAATCTGGTTCAAGGCCATTATTTTATCAAAAACTTGCTCTCATAATTCACTGTTCTCACTAGGTCATCGTTTAGTAGAGTGTTCAACCTCATTAATCCACATATTCATCCTAAACTTCCTCTTTAAGTTTAGTATCCTCATCCTAATCTACTAGCCAAGGAAGCCAAGAGAGTGAAGAGGTTGAATAAATTGAAGATCTTGAAGAAGATATGGCTAGACCTTATAACTCCCCTACCTTCAATACTGGAAATCCAATTTGCCTTCAAGCATATGATGTCATTCCTCCTAATTCCATAGAAGGTGTGCCCATATTCAATTGTGAGAGTCATATTACTCCTAGTGAACACATTAGAGATGTCTCTAACTTTTGTAGCTTCCATAATATCACTCAAGAGAACATCACCATTAGAATCATTGGCATGTCCCTTAGAGGGAAGGCTTTTGATTAGTATAGGACTCTAGAAGGTGGATGAATCACATAATGGGATGTTTTTGGAGTGTTGTTGACCTCAATATTTGGAAATGAAAGTGACCATGCCTCTCTCATACATCAACTCATTGTGATCAAAAGAGGGTCCAAAGAAATAATGTATGACTTCAATGAGAGGTTTCAAAAGACTTGGTTTAGATTGCCTCCTCCCATGAGATCACCTCCTAGTTTTGTGTTCCCTACCTATTTGAGAGCCATTTGTACTAAAATTGCTATCATGTTTCAATCTATGGGTGCTTCCACTCTTCCCAAAGCATATGAACTTTCTATCAAAGCTGAGAATAGTCTCATTCAAGCTAGAAGTTATCTCCTGAGGTGTCTATGCCTCCATTATCTCATACTTTTTCTAATACTCTAGATGTAGCCCAACTTCATAATTCCAATACCAAGCCCAAGGTTGCTCTGAAGAAGGAAAAAAATATCATGGATCCATATGCAAAAATTTAAGCCTTAGAAGATGAGACTAGGAAAGAGGGAATGAAAAAAGGTGTCTATCAAAATCCTTATTTGTATCAATAATAATTTGGTTAGTAATATGGAAGAGGAAGAGGTCAATAAAACCTAACCCCAATAGGCCTACCAATATGTCTAATCCTAAATCCACCACCAATGTAAGAGAGATGGTACCAGTTCATAACAATCTGGTGCAAAGAGAAGATTAGAAATAAGGATAATTCATGGATGCTAATAAAGGTGGAGAGAAAGATCTTGTTTCTCAAGGATGAGTTACTCCTCTCCTATTAGTTGAAGATGAGATCATGATGCAAGAAAATGAGAATTGGTAACCCCATGGAGAAATTTTGACTAACTTCTTGGTGGAAGAAACTTTTATACTCAATCAAGGAGCATATGTTGTATATCATATAAGGGCCAAGAGGAAGGCTCTAAGAGGTGGAAATATCATTCCTACAAGCTCATCCAATCATCATTTAAGGTAGAAAATCATGGCTATAAGTGTGATAGTTCTAAAAGCTCCTACACCTCCTTCAAGTCAAAATGTGGTGAAGTTTGCTCAAGGTGTCTCTATTACTCAAGTTTCAAGCAATACTTTGCCTCCAAGGACTCAATAAAAGGTGGGTAATAATGCCCTAAACATAATGGATTCCTTTAAAAGTGTTAAATCATCAATCTCTTTGTGGGATGTCCTCCATATGCCTAGCCAAAAAGAGTTATTAAAAAAGTAATTATCCACTATTCCTATTATCCTTTCATCTTCAAGTCAAAATCATAGTCATGTTGTCCTTGAAAATTTTCCTAATACCATAATTGAACCATCTCCTAGGGATGAGAAACCCCCACCATTCTATTGTTGGATGGTGGACCCTGATCTTATTTTAATTCCCAGTTCCCGACAGGGGTGTGGTGGGGGCAACGCCCCTCACTATGGTTGCCATGGGGGTCCAGGGGGAAGCAACCTATTTTAGAGTCACCCTTAGTAGGGCTTTGAGAGTAGCGCCCTCGAAGAAATTTTTTGTGAAAAATACATTTTGAAATATTATAATTTTGTACTTAAAATGGATCATTTACTATTAGGTTTTAGATCTAATGGTAGAAATTAAGTTAGTGTATTTTTGACCTAATTTGTAACCCTCCTTTGATATGAAGGCATTGTAATTAGGGATAAAAAGGGTGAGAGTGAAGATGATATTTTAGTGGATGTATTTCAAGTTTTTCCCTTCATTTATTGGACTGAATAATAAGGACTGGTAGTTTTTGTGCAGATGTAGCTCATTTTAGGTGAAACACCTCAAATTTGTGTCTCTATTCTATTATGTTTTTTGAATTTTAATTATATCTTTATTTCAGTATTATTTATCTACATTCTATATTCCTAACAACTAGTATCAAAGGTAAATGTTTATTTGGTAGATAAACTCATAGGAAAAGAGGTTTCCTAGTTTAAGTGGGAGCAATGGTAGAAGAAGGCAAGTTTAAGGTTGAGAAGTTTAATAGCCAAAACTACCAACTATGGAAGATGAAAATAGAGGATTATCTATATCACAAGGATCTTTTCCTACCATTGGGTGGAATAGCAAAGAAGCCAATGATTATGAAGGATGAAGACTGGGAGATTATTGATAGAAAGGCACTAAGAATAATATGGTTTTGTATGGTAGCACCAATGGCCTTTAATATTTCAAAAGAAAATAAAATAGTAGATGTGATAAAGGCATTAGATAGAGTGTATGAAAAACCCTTAGCCTTTAACATTGTGTTTCTTATGAAGCATTTATTTAATCTATAAATGTTAGAAGGTGGGTCTGTTGCTGACCATTTAAATGAATTTAACACAATCACAAATCAATTATGGTCTATAGGAGTAAATTTTGATGATGAGGTTAGGGATAGTTTGATTCTGTGCTCATTTCCAAAAATATGGAATAGCTTGGTCATGGTTATGAGCAATTATATCTCTAGCTCAAATAATTTAAAGTTTGATGATGTTATTGGTGTTATCCTTAGTGAGGAAATGTGATAGAAAAGCATAGGTGAGACATCAAGTAATGCTTTGATTATGGAGAATAGGATAAGACAAAAGGATAGAGGAATGGGCCCAAGGAATCATCAAAAGTCGAAGAAGGGTAGATCTAAATCTAGAGGAACATTGGCATGCTAGATTTTTTGGAAGAAAGGACACCTAAAGAAAGATTGTTGGTTTCAAAAAGGAAAACAAAGAGATGGATAACAAGATAAAAACCAGGAAGCAAATGTAGTAGGTGATATGATACAAGATGCTTTAATCTTTTATTTTTAAAATATTAATGATTCTTGGGTGTTATATTTAGGGGCTTCATTTCATGTTATACCCCATAATAAATATTTTCAAGACTATGTTCAAGGCAATTTTGGGAAGGTTTATTTGGGTGATGGTGAACCTTGTAAAATTATAGGAAAGGGTAAGATATAGATAAAATTATAGAATGAAAACAAATGGTTGTTAAAAGAGGTGAGGCATATTCCTGAGTTGAGAAGAAATCTAATTTCAGCAAGGCAACTAGAAAGTGAGGGTTTCATAGTTAGATTTACAAAAAATTCATGGAAAGTCACTAAAGGATCACTAATAATAGCAAAAAGAGAGAAGGGGTACATTGTATTTATCTAATGGTGATGTTGACTCTTCTATTTCTTTAGCTTCTATAGAAATAGATAAAAAATTATGGCACCACAAACTTGGGCACATGAGTGAGAAGAGGATGTAAGTTCTCCACTCAAAGAATTTGTTGCCAAATTTGAAGAAGGTGGATTTGGATTTCTGTGAGCACTATGTGTATGGAAAATAGAAGAGAATCAGATTTCTCAAAGTTGGGAAGACAAAGAAAGATGAAAAGTTAGAGCATGTGCACATAGATGTCTGGAGACTAGCTTAGGTATCATCCCTTAGTGTATCTTCTTATTATGTTATTTTTATCGATGATGGAACTAGAAAAACTTAGGTTTATTGCATACAAAATAAATCTGATGTTTTTGATACTTTTAAGAAATGGAAATCTTTGGTTGAGAATGAGATACGAAATACGTTGAAGTGTGTTAGATCAAAAAATATAGGTGAATACTATAACAAAGAGTTTGATAATTACTATTCATCCTATGAGATTCATAGAGATAAGATAGTTCCAAGAACACCACAACAAAATGGTGTGTCAAAAAGGATGAATAGGACAATCATGGAGCATGCAAGGAGTATGAGATTGCATGCAAGGTTTCCCTTACAATTTTGGGTAGATGTTGTGGATATTATTGTTTACTTAATAAATAGAGTGCCTTCAAGTCCTTTGGATGGTGGTATTCCAAAGGAAGCATAGACAGGTAAAAAGGTAGATTATTACTTTTTAAATACTTTTGGTTGTGAAGCATTTATCCATATTGATAAAGAAAATAGAACCGAGCTTGAGGAAAAATTCAAGAAATATACTTTTATTAGATATGGAGTTAAAGATTTTGGTTACCATTTGTGGGATATTGAAAATCACAAAATCACTAGGAGTAGAGATGTGAACTTTAATGAAAAGATCATGTATAAAGATCAATTGCAAGAAAAGAAACAAGAAAATTTAAATATATAATATGTAATACTTAATGAAATTACTAGAAATGAAATTCCAAAAGTGTCAAAAAATTAGAATGTGCAACAACTACACCAAGTACCTCAAACTCCTGGAAGTGTAGTTAGAAGATATGCTAGAGTAAGTAGAATCCTTGAACATTACTCTCCTTCACTTTATTATTTATTATAGACTAATGGGGGTGAGCCAAAAATCTATGAAGAAGCAATATAGGTAGAAACCAAAAAAAAGTGGGAGTAAGGCATGAAAGAGGAGATGGACCCTTTGGTACACAACCAAACTTAGGATTTGGTTCAGTTTTCTATAGATAAAAGAACTGATCCAAAACTCAAAATTTCTGGTTGATAAATATTTCAAGAACATAGAAATAACACAGTAATAACGAATTCTCTGAGAAGAGATGTATTATTACTCAAGATCGCAATACAACTATATGCTTATCTCTAGGAAGAGATGTTTGATTTTCCATTTCCAATTATATCTTCATTTATACCTATTTTGAAATTAGGGGGAGGATTTGGAAGGTCATCAATCTTGAGGGAGATTAAGTGGTTCAACTTCCACACTTTAAAACAATACAAAATTTGAGGAATTACTATTTTTAGAAACTTACTATTTTTGGACTACACTACTAAAATTAAAATTTGGGGCACTTCCATTGGGTATTAGGGGGTAAAAATTCATTGAGAAAATATCCATGCCATCTCACATTTTTTTCCTCATTCTTATCTTTCCAACGGTTCAAACGGTGAGTCAATTGGAGCTACGGTGCAAAAGTTATGGCTCCCGAAAGTTTTGTCAACAATTAGGGTGGAATTGTCACCCGAATTGTCACCTAAATTGCTGCTCGGATCAAGAGCATTGAAAAATAAATGGGTGTATAGGTTGAAGGAAAAACATGGAGGCAAAAATAGGTACAAGTCTAGACTTGTTGTAAAGGGGTTTGCACAAAAGAAAGGTATTGACTTTGATGAAATATTTTCTCTAGTAGTTAAAATGACTTCTATGAGAACTATTTTAAGTTTGGTAGTAATAGAATATTTTCACCTTGAACAGTTAGATATGAATAATGCATTCCTTCATGGTGATTTGGAGGAGAAAATATATATAGAGCAACCATAAGGATATGAAGTCAAAGGTAAGGAGAAAATGGTGTGTAGGTTAAATAAGAGTTTGTATGGCCTAAAACAAGCTCCAAGATAGTGGTATTTGAAATTTGGCATGTTTATGATAGAACAAGGTTATAATAGATATCATTTTGACCACTATACTTACTTTAAGAGACTGGATAATGGTAGCTATATTATATTTTTATTGTATATAGATGATATGCTTATTGTAGGGTCTAACATGCATGATATAAATGAACTGAAAAGAAAACTAGAATATTCATTTGCAATGAATGATTTGGGTGCTACAAAGCAAATCCTTGGTATATGAATAATAAGAGATAGTAAAAATAGGATATTGACATTGTCGTAATAAGAATACATCAAGAAGGTGTTAGTCAAGTTCAATATCCAAGATACAAAACTAGTGAGTACACCTTTGGGAGGGCACTTCAAATTAAGCAAGGAACAATGTCCTAAAACACACAAAAAAAAAACATAACCAAAGTACCATATGTTTCAGCAGTTGAAAGTTTAATGTATGCTATGGTATGCACTAGACCAAATATTATTAATGTAGTGGGAGTTGTCAGTAGGTTTATGAATAATTCTAAAAAGAGCATTAGGATACAGTCAAGTGGATTCTCAAGTACTTGAGAGGGACCATTGATAGACATTTATGCTATCAAGGGTTAGATATTACCTTATAAGGATATGTTGATGCAGACATGGCTAGAGATTTAGATGGTAGGAGGAGCACCACAGGTTATGTATTTACTATTGGTGACATAGTAGTTAGTTGGATTTCAAAATTGTAGAAGATAGTTGCTTTTTCAACTATAGAGGTAGAATATGTTATAGCTACATAAGCTAGTAAGGAGATGATATGGATGGAATGGTTCATGGAAGAGTTGAGGCATTAGCAAGAATATTATAGGTTGTATATTGATATCTAGAGTGTAATTAATTTATAAAATAACTTAGTGTTTCACTTAATAACCAAACATATACAACTCAGGTATCACTTCAATCATTTAGTTTTAGATGATGGTCAACTGAAGTTAGAAAAGATCCATACGAGTCAGAATCCTACAAATATGCTACCAAAAGCAATCACTAAAGATAATTTGGAGAGTTGTTTAGCTTCAATAGCTCTTCAAGGATAATAAATAAGGTGAGAAACATGTCATGATTAAAGTTTAAATAAAAATCCAAGTAAGAGTTTTAGCAGTGGAGTTGCAACAATTAGTCTCCAAATGGGAGATTATTGGATGGTGGAGCCTGATCTTATTTTAATGCCTTGTTCTCGATAGCGGGTGTGTGAGGGGGAAATGCCCCCCACTATATTCACTATGGGGATCCAAGGGCGTGATGACCTATTTTAGAGCCCCCCTGGTAGGGGTTTGGGGGTAGCACCCCTGAAGAAAAAATTTGTGAAAAATGCATTATAAAATATTGTAATTTTGTAGTTAATCTGGATCATTTACTATTAGGTTTTAGATCTAATGGTAAAAATTAAGTTAGTGAATTTTTTCCTTAATTTTTAACCCTATTCTGATATGAGGGCATTGTAACCAGGCTGAAAAAGTGTGAGAGTGAAGAGAATATTACAGTGGATGTATTGCAAGTTTTTCCCTTTATTTATTGTACTGAATAATAAGGACTGATAATTTCTATGTGAATGTAGCCCATTTTGGGTGAACCATGTTAAATATATGTCTCTATTCTATTATGTTTTTTGAATTTTAATTATGCCTTTATTTCATTATTATTTCTCTACATTCTCTATTCTTAACATTTATCTCACTCTCATAGTGGGTGATAAATTGGTCCATAATTGCATAGTTGATAGTGAAGCCTTGACATCAGTTATGCCCAAAGTTGTAGCTGATAAGATGGGCCTAAAATATGAGCCACATATCAAAGTAGTTATCTAATTATATGGTACACTTTCTAAAATAATAGGGCTGATAAAAAATTTAAAGGTCTTCTTGCATGCTTGTCTTAGCTTTCTTATCCTCTAAGACATAGTTGTTGTTGAACTCCCAGCTCACTTTTCGATCTACCTTTCAAGAGAATTTACAACCAATATTGGTAGTTATCTCTCATTTTATTGGTCCTTATTGGCCTTTAGGACAAGGTATGGGACCAAAGTGACCATTATAACTCAACCTCTTGCAAGGTTTCACATTGAGCCTAACATTGAAACAAGCTCTAACTTGAATTGTGTTATCAATGAGAAGGAGGAGCCTAACATGGATGATGTAACTTTTAAACTTGAAGGAATTTATAATTTTTTCTTGGATGAATATGGTGTAGATACATATGAACATGATCCTTGTGCATACTTTGAACAATTTGACCTTGGGACTTATATCATGCATGAAGAGCCATTTGAAGGAGCTAAGGTAAGTGTTAAACATTCTCATGTTGTTAAAGGTAAATATATGATTCATGAGTATGATGATCATAGGTTGATGAATCTAATTGATCACCATAGTGGGTAAAATGATGTCTTTATCCCAACCATTGATGAGGATGCTTTAGATGATGAAATTCATGAGTTGGATGAGGATGACTTAAGGCAAAGGTTTAATGTCATATGTCATCAGTTTGATCAGATTGGTAATGTTACTCCTCCTATCAATAATTCTACATCTAATTTGGTTAATGCCTCTAATAAACATGAGGTTTATTGTCTTAATAAGCATAGAAAAATGTCTCATGTTATGAATGAATAATAACTATGCCACAAGCTCAATGCCATATGAAAAAATGTTTGATAAGTTGGGTAAGTCTCCCTTTTCTCCAAGAGATTCTATATCTAATGTCTACATTGATAATGAGACTAAATATCATGTTGATAAGGATTCCATCAAGCATAAAGGTGAAGGTCATTCTGATGATCAAGAACCTACTATCATGATGCAATTTGATGATGCCAGTGGCCAAGAAGTTATAGACATGGATAATGAGGTTAAGACAGAAGTTGTGCCTCAAGAATAGTCAGGAGACCCACCTAATGTTGAGATAGATCCAAAGCTATTGGATCGTGAAGAAGAAGACCTTGATGCTTTCAAATATCAAGCACTTCCTATCCTAGAAGAAGATAAGGGTGAAAAGACTATCATACACTCTAATTTGCATTTTTTTGGAGAACATCCAATGGATATGATGGAGATCACAATAGTTTCAACCCCAATAAAGGTTCTTAAATAATAATAAATATCATCCATAAAGGTCCCAAATAGTTCATTTGTAGACCTAAGAAGATTCAAAGGTAATAGGCTTCTTAACCATACACATATACAAGTGATTGGTGATGAGCATGCTCCTCATGCTATGTTGACTTCATGTAGTGACAAAGATGCAAGGGGGATCATACTTGACCCTAGTTGAGGTATGAGCAATTATTTCCCCTCAAGAGTGAGGTTTGTAAATAGTAAAATTGGGTGTATGTTTCCTTTCAGTTGTGTTATGTTCCATAAGTATTCTAGTGAAGACGTGTGTTTATTTTATGTTTGCCTAGTTTTATGTGTCTTTCCTTTTGTTTTCTATGTTATCAAGGCAATTTGTGTGTCAAACCTAGTGTACATATTATTCTATGGCCCAATGGATAGGATTAAGCAACTAGTCTCAGCATAGCAAATATACCACCCTTGGGAAATCACTAAGAATGTTGACCATTTTGACCACAATTTAAAATGGGTCAACTCCCATAGTAAAAAACTTATATAGGGGTCAAATATGATGTTATAAGGTGTATTTGATGTCATATATTATGTTTGTGTCCTTGATCATGGTTTAATTAAGTCTTGTGTCAAATTAAGTCACTTAGAGGTCATTTTGGGGTCATATATGAAAGTAACATGGTTTTCAAGGTGTCCAAGTGTCCTATTTTTCTTCCCAATGTCTAATTTGTTAAATTACCTATCAGGAATGTCAATCCATCTAAGACTTGTAGGTTCTATAACTAAAATAAAAAAAACTAAAAAAGAAGGAGTTTAACACTTGTATAGACTATGGGGGAGTGTGACACATGTGTAAACCTTTTGGTATGACTCTTAAAAAACCCTAGACTTATATGATCACTTGATTAGCTTTGGAAGTGCTAAAAATGGTCAAAAATATTCTACTCCTTCATCACCCTTCTAGACATACAGAACCAGTCAACATGTTTATGCTTAATACGACTAGTTGGATAAATTTCAGACCAAATTATTTTAAGGGGTGATATTGCACTTAGTTAACTTAATTTTAATTACAAGAGTTAAAATATTGGTCATCTATGCTTTTAGAATCATCCTTTACAAGTTGACTATGTTATTCTGCTTGTTAAACCCCATGCCATGTAGGTTTCCTTATCATGTGAATAGGCACGTATAATCCAACCATTTGGATTACTTCCAAAAAATATTAACTCCTTCCTATAATGTATCTCATGCTTGACTTCATGTTTGGAAAGGTTTTCATGGATAAAACAACTCAAGCTATAGAGAAGTGTCATCATGTGAGATCACAAACAAATTTCACCACGTACAGAATGTTTCTTTCTCTACAAAGGTTTCAAAGGATGTTGATGGTCTGTTTTCATGTTTAAAATTTCATTTTGGTTTCCTTTCATTCTAGATCACCCTCCAAAATAAACATCATGAATAAAACATAGTCATATGGAATACATAATCAACCTTTTGTTTATTTCTAACCATAGTCATAGTGTGTGAAGGTTTTCATAATGTGTATAGAGTTGTTTGAAGAGTTCATGATGTGTTTAACACATTCTCATATTATGAAAAATAAAGTAAAATCCATCCACTTGACAAAATAAGGACTGTGATAGTCAACTTAGTCACTCACTCAGTCATACAACATAGAGATGCACCTATAGGTGCCTATAGGAAGGTGAAATAATGAAATGAGGTGTGAAAGTTTGTTTCAAGCTCTACAAAATCATAATATATCATTTGAATACTTATAAGGGATATAAATTGGTTATGATTCATATTCCTTGAATACATTGATCATTTCATGACCCACTGCCTGTTTGTAACTCAAAGTGCACTTACATGTGCCTCAAAAGAAGGATCACACATCAATATGAAGCACTTCACCTTGTTTTGAAGTTTGCATGGGATTAAAGAATATGTATTTTTGGAATTTTATCAATATGTCTCCAAGATGACCAAGGATGTTGATGAGGTGTTATGTGTGCTAGAATGATAATGACAAAGTGTGCTTCAATGTTCTTGCATAGTTCTTGAGTATTTGATTTAGATAGGCAAATGGTGGATGTTATTGATTCTATGGTCATGTTTCATAGAACCTATGGGTTATTTTGAGTTCTTGGAGTGATTATAAAAGTAAAATTAATTCATCATATCAGTCATATGAGTGTCTAAGTAGAAGTAGTCATCTCAGTGGATAAAGCTAAGTAAGCAGTGTGATGACATCATATTTCACACATGTGAAGGTTTCAAGATCAGTTTGATCCATAGATGGATTCCCATATGAGAGGTGATCATTTGGTTCAAATTTTAGGGTTGGAAAGTTATCATATCAAAATTTATAATATTTCAAATTTGGCCTCTCAAACAAAGTTCACTAAGTTTCTATTCTTAGCCAAATTTGTAAGAGGAGATCTAACGGTGAGGGTTCAAAAGATCCAATGACGTGCATGAAGTCAATTTTTCAAAGGATAAATAGATTTAATATGGAAATTATAAGTGTTATAATCACATGGATACTGAAAATCATGTGCTTTGAGATCATGTGGGACTGCCAACTGGTGCAAGTGCATTAACTGAATGGAGCAGGGTGCTCAGAAGGCATGCAGGGGTGTCAAGTGTCTTAATCACAGAAGTGAAAATTAATGATCAATGGTGAGTGATGAAAGTTAAATTTATGAGGCTCATAAATATATTGATGTATTACAATTTATAAAGCTATGTGAGTACATGAGATGAAGACACGTGTCTACAATATTTGCATTTACCAGTGACCATTGGTATTTGAAATTAACAAAGGAAAAACTAGTGCTAAGTATTTTGCTTATATCTTTTGATCTAAGATGAATTTAAAGGTGATTTAAAAGAAAATTTTGAATAAGACTTCAATTTTCATCCATATACATTCATTAGAAGGTTTGACTATTCATATAGTCATATATTTTGAGCTCTAAAGTTGACTGTGTGTTTAACCATGTTCTACAAGTAACCCAAGAAGGCTAATTGAAGATTTATTGATGATATTTTGTTGTTTCAAGATGATATAAATATTTAAGAGTGTTATAGAATATATGAGGACCATCTTTGTATATTATGGAGGTTTGACCAATCCATATTCAATATGAACAAATGGCTTAGAAGTTGACAATGTTTATGAAATACATTGGTAGTTTGAGTGACCATCTTGTAGAGGTATGTTGAAGGTGTTTTAAGAAGAGTTGAGGAATAAAATGAATATAAATATGCCAATTAAGTATAAAATATTCATGACAAGGTATTATAAGTCTTTTGTTTCACATATTTAGTTGTGGAGAGTTAAAATGGTTTGACTATATGTGACCAGCCTAAGTGATCATCATGAGAGGGTTATTTAGAGAGCTTAGAGCTTGAGTGAAGGTGTCCAACGGACATGGATATTTTTAATATATCATGTATGATATATTAATTCATATGGTTGAGTGTATTATTTGAGAAAAGTTTTTTTACACTTCAGTTCTATATGACAGACTTTTTTTTTTTTTTAGGCCTATTGACAAGTAGTCTAGAATGGCTTGGTTCAAGGTATGAGGTTGAGTTATAGGTGACATAGACCTATGTGTAAGTAATAAAATGATTATTTGAGTTAGGTTTAATATTTTTTAATCATTTTTGGAATCTAAAGGTGGTCCAAGTGTTTGCAAGTGTAACATGTGGATGTGAAGACCTAATTATTTTAGGTTTGCTTAAGGCCTAATGGAAGATTTGAGTCTTAAGGAATATGGCCGACCTATGGAGTGGAGTGTATCACCCATGTAACATTTATGGAGACCTATTTTAAGTATAAGATAAGTTTTTGAATCATCTTGGCTGACCAAGATGGGTTAGATGAGTGAATGGTATAAATACAAGGCTTAATTGGCCTATTTGGGTGTGTTGTGTGTGCGAGGAGCTAGGAGAAGGAGATAACCTTTAAAAGAGAAGGTAAAATTAATCAATTAACATCAAATGGTGAATAATATAAATCATGATTATCTAATCAAGGTGATAAAGGTGGACACATAGGTCATTAGACCTAATAGGCCTAGAAGAGGCTAGTTGAGTGAGTAATCCCTAGAGGCTATTTGAGAGAGATTGAGGGGTGAAGTGTGCAAGAAAGATGAGTCCATCATCAAGTGTGTTTAAAATAAAATCAAAGGTGGAGATCAGATCATAGGTATCTGAGTTGGTACTTGGTTACCTAGGGGTTGTAACCTCATTTTTAGTTGGAGCTACTTAAAGGTCAAGTGGGTGGTCCTTGATCAGTTAGTGCTAGTATAAATGTTGAATATTGTATTTATAGTACTATAGTCCATATTTTAGGGTTCAGTGGGTTTTATCCCCCAAGAGGGTTTCCCACATATATCATGTGTTATGTTCTTGATCTTGTTTTATCTTTATATTCTTTGTTATTAATGATGTGTATGCTTCATGATTGTAAGTGTTGAATGATAAAGGGTTTGGATTTGGATTAAATATCAAGCATCGCTTATTCACCCCCCCCCCCATCTCAGTTATTGTACCTCTAACAATTAGTATCATAGTAGGACCTTTGTTTCAAGTTTAACCACTTAAAGGTGATCTAAGGTACAATATGGCTAAAAGGGAAAGTTGTTCAAAAGAAAAGGACATCATGTGTGATGAAGAAGTTTTCCATAAAAGTGGAGAAGAAGTTTTATATGATATCAAGGAAGAATAAGTTGATCTATAATTTGAGCTCATGGGTGCACTTGGTGAACTGAAAGAGCAAAAGAAGAGGAATCATAAAATGAGGAATATGATTAAAGGGCTTGAAGCACAAGTCAATTCTCTTTAGGGAAGTTTGTTGGGCAAGTTTGAGAGAGAGGAAATGAAGAATCAAGAATAGATCAATTATATTAAATGTAAATCATATATATTGAAGGATGACATAGCTAAAGAATCTGAGGATAAGAAGACCATCAAAGATCTCAGAATTTAGGTAGAGGTTATAAGTTCAAGCATGAGATCTAAAGAATTTGAATATGTTAAATTGAAGATTGATCTTGTTTCCCTAGAAGATGATTATGAAAAGGTCATAATAAAGATAGGTAATATTGAAGAAGAACAAAAGAGATCAGAACAAGACAAAGAAGATAGTAGCATAAAAGATAAGTTAGATCAGGTCAAGAGCAAAAGGAAGAAGCCAATTAGACAACCAAATACTTCAAGGTATGCCAAATATTTTATGGTCCATTATTTTATTTTTCATCTTATTGGTCATAGGGCAAAGGACTGTGTAAGAATAAGAAATTAGTCAAAGGGAGATCATTTCCATATTCAAACAAAAGGTATCGAAGACATTATTTTCTATAATTGTCAATGAGTTGGCCACATTTCTAGGTTCTACAAGCATAGACCATCAAGTCAAGATAAGTTTAATTAGGCTCCTAGAGTACAAGAAAGAAGACAAGCTAGATAGATCAATGCAATGAGATATTCATCCCAGAGTCATTGTTATGCATGCAATCAATTTGGCCATATTGATACCGAATGTAAAAGGAGAAGAAACTAGTCAAAGAAAGATCATAATCATCAACAAGAAAAAGGTATGAATGATCTTATTTGTTTTAGATGTCATAGAGTTGGTCACATTACTAGGTATTGCAAGAATACGTTGAATTAGTTCACAAAGCAAAACAAGGTGTATAAATCTCCTAGTGTGCAAGGAAGAGGTCACAAATTGTTTTAGAAACCTAAACCTATTAGGAGAGATCAGACTAAGACCAAAGATGGTTGGTTTTCCATGATAGACATGAATTAAATTCAAGAGTTTCTATTATCTGCATTTATTGACAAGTTTAAATCAAAGAATGAAGTCAAGGATCCATTCAAAGTCAATTTAGTGATGAGGCAGGACTAGAATTAAAATGAGAGTATGGAGATATGGGAGTCTCTTAAGTTTTTATACTTTTAGTTTTAGTATGTCAAAAGGGTGTCTCTCTCTAGGCTTCAAGGAGACACTTATCAACAAAAAAATCATAGTGGATGCTAGTTGAGTTTTGGTTGATATTACAGGATAAGAAAGGTCATAAGAAGATATGCTTGGTTAAGGGGAAGCAATGATTTTTATGTAACTACTCCAAAGTGTTGTGATGGAATGATTTAAAATATATATTTAGGAACAATGATCTTAAAGTCAAAGTTTTGGTCAATCTTTGATGGATGGTCTAGTTGGTCAATATGGTAAAGAATGAATATGTGTATGTAAGGTCTACAAGTAAGGAATGGAAGTTTTTAGGTGTCTGATCAAGGATGATGAGTTGTCAATATATTCTATTTCATAGAAAGGTATGTTGATCTTGTTCTATTGTGTTTAAGGTTTGTTTAGGGTTTTTGGTCTTGAAGATAAGAACTTGTCAATATTTTTACTTAAATTGATTGATCAAATGTTGAAAACTGAAGACAAGTTTGGTATAGAGTATGATGAGAATGTGTTGTCATATTGTTGGTATCATGAAGAAGGTATTAGAGTTATGTATATGACAAGTTGTGTTTGTCACGGAGTTCATAGTGTTGTAAAGATGAGATAGTTCCATGAGAGTGGTTTGAAAAGGTTCTAAACCATGATGGCTTATAGAGGATGAATGGAAATTATTTTGAGATCCATATGAGATTTATTCATATCTGCTTCAATTGTTTAAGTTGATCAAATGAAGATATGAGATCTATTGGTGGTTTTATAAGGATATTGATTGTGTATGGATAGTGTTTGAAAAAGTTATTTTTTAGACCCAAAGGAGACCTATTGAAGATGTCATAGAGCAAGGAGTTAGGGGGAGATAACTAGTTTGAATGGCTTGGGGGGATGTGCATGATGTGAGGCAAAACATATGTGAGATGCCTCAATCATGGTGGAGATATGAATATATATTCTATTATTATGATTTAAACCATATTTATATGATGACCTAATCAACCCAAGGCATGTGTTTTTTATAATGTATTGAATCCTCATCCATAAAAAAGGGGAAGCTTTGTAAATGTCCAGGTCTTAGGATCATAGGACTATGTAGTAAAATTTGAGAGAGAAGGTATGAAGGTAATTGTGTTGATTAATAATTGTTGGAAATGGTTTTAAGATGATCAAAAGGGTTCCTAAACTTAGGTGACTGAGGGGGAGTCCCTCTTAATATTTTTAAGGTAATTTCATGTAGTTTCTGATGTTCATGTATGTTTTGTCTTCATAGAAGCTATGTATGTTCAAAGAAGAGTGTAGTCATGGAGAATGTTTGAGAAGTTCAAGATAATAATAGGTATGAATAATTTTAGGCGGAGTCTTTATCATATCTCAGAGGTGTTCCTTTCCTATTATTGGTCCTTGAAGTCCTTTTAGGTCTATAGGATCAAAAGTTGAGCCCACTTTGTCATTGTGTCAAAGGGGGAGAAAGTGCTTGAAGAGAGAGATAGAGTCTGAGCATAATCTTTGTATTGGTGTTTAACATTAATGACAAAGGGGGATATTGTTGGATTTTTATCAATGATGTCTCCAAGGTGACCAAGGATGTTGATGAGTTGTCATGTGTGCTACAATGACAATGACAAAGTGTTCTTTAGTGTTCTTGCATAGTTATTCAGTGTTTTATTTGGATAGGTATATGGTGGATGTTATTTATGGTATGGTCATGTTTCAAATACCATATTAGCTATTTTGATTGATTATAGTTCTTATAAAAGTGAATCGGCTTAGTCAAATGAGTGTCTGGGTTCAAGTAGTCATCTTGGTAGACAAGACTGAGTAAGCAATTTCATGATGTCATATTTCACTCATGTGAAGGTTTCAAGATCAGTTTGATACATAGATGGATTCCCCTATGAAATTTGATCATGTGGTTCAAATTTTAGGTTATGACATTGAGCATAAAAAAATTTATAATAGTGCAAAGTTGGCCTCTCAGATAGAGTTCACTAAGTTTCTATACTTACCAAAATTTGCAAGATGAGATCTAACAGTGAGTGTTTAAAAGATCCAATGACACGCATGAAGTCAATTTATATAAGGATACATAGATTGAATGTATAAATTCCATATGGCATAAGTTCATGGATACTAATAATAATGTGCTTTGAGAGTTTGTGGGACTGCCAAGTGGTGTAAGTGCATTAACTGAATGGAATAGGGTGCTTAGAAGCCATGCAAGGATACCAAGAGTCTTAATCATAGATGTTCAGATCAATGATCAATGGTGAGTGATGAAATTTAAATTTAGAAGGCTCTCAAGGAGATAAATATATTTCATTTAAGTAATCTATGTGAGGACATGCATGAAGACACGTGTCTATAATATTTGCATTTACTAGTGACCATTGGTATTTGAAATTAACAAAGGAAAAACCATTGTTGAGTATTTTGCTTATATATTTTGATCTAGGATGAATTTGAAGGTGATGTAAAATTTAAAATTTAAGAGGAGCTCAAGGTACATCTAGAGACATTGGTTATAAGGTTTTACTATCAGTATAATCAAATATTTTTAGTTCCAAAGTTGACTATGTGTTTGACCATGTTCTGCAAGTAACTCGAGAAGGGTAATTGAGAAGGGTAACTGAAGATTTGTTGATGGTATTTTTATGTTTCAAGATGAGATAACTATTGAAGAGTGTTCTATATTTTATTAAGATCATTATGTGGATTATGTAGGTTTGAAAAATTGATATTCAGTATGAACAAATGGCTTAAAAGTTGACCGTGTTTATTGAATACATTCATAGTTTGAGGGATCATCATGCAGAGGTAAGTTGAAGGTGTTATAATTAGATTTGAGGAAACAAATGAATATGATAATGTATTGGAGGTTTTAAATTTTCCATATTTAGTTATGGAGAGTCAAATTAGTTTGACTATATTTTGATTGTATGTGACCAATCTGAGTGGTCATCATGAGAGAGTTGTTTTGAGTAATTAGAGCCTAAGTGAAATTTCCAATAGGAATGGATATGTTTTATAGGTAATTTATGATATATTCAAGAATTTAGTTGAGTTTATTGTTTTAGAAATATTTTTGTATGATTTAGTTCTATATAAAAAACTTTTATGTATTTATAGGCCTATTGGCAAGCAGTCTAGAATGGCTTGGTTCAAGGTATGAGGTTGAGTTCCAGGTGACATAGACCTATGTGGAAGTAATAAAAGGCATATTGGAGGTATGTTTGATATGTTTAATAATTATTAGAAGTTGAATGTGGTCCAATATTTTGCAAGTGTAGCGTGTGGATGTGAAAGAATAATTATTTTAGGTCTCATTAAGGCCTAATGGAAGATTTGAGTCTTAATGACTATGGATGACCTATAGAGTGGAGTGTCTCACCCATATAATGTGTATGGATACCTATTTCAATTATAATACATGTGTGTGAATCATCTTAGCTGACCAAGATGGGTTAGATGAGTGAATGGTATTAATATAAGGCCTAATTGGCCTATTTGGGTGTGTTGTGTGTGTGAGGAGCCAAGCGAATGAGATAACCTTTGAAAGAGAAGGTATATGTCATCAAGGACCATCAAATAGGGAAGAAAATAAATTATGCTTATCTGATCAAGGTGATAAAGGTGGACACATAGGTCATTAGACCTAATAGGCCTAGAAGAGGCTAGTTGAGCAAGTAAGCCCTAGAGGCTATTTGAGAGAGATTAAGGGGTGAAGAGTGCAAGCAAGAGGAATACATAATGAGGTGTGTTTGACATCAGATAAAAGGTGGATATTAGATCAAAGGTAGATAATTTGTTGTTTGGTTACCTAAGGGTTTTTAGCCTCCTTACTAGTTAGAGTTAGCTAAAGGTAAAGTGGGTGCTTGACTAAATTCAAGGGTGGGTGCTCCTTGATCAGCTAGTGTTGGTTTAAATGTTGAATCTTGTCTTTATAGGAATGTAGTCCATCTTGTAGAGTTAAGTGGATTTTATCCCCCAAGAGGGTCTCCCACATATATCATGTGTTATGTGATTGATCTTGTTTTGTATTAATGTTCTTTATTATGAATGATGTGTATGCTTCATGATTGTATGTGTTGAATGATTAAAGGTTTGAAGGTTTTGGATTTGGATTGAATATCAAGCATCACTGACTTATCCCCCCCTCTCAATGATTTTAAATCTAACACATATGAGTTCTTGGAAGGGACTAGAGTTGATCAAATTACTATACATCATGTATTATTTGAAATATACCTTCACTACCTATGTTATACTGCATAATCCACCTACAGGTGGTACCACAAAGAGTTGAGCTGTCATATAAAAGTGTTGAATCATGTTTTGAAACCCTTATTGAAGTCTTAGTATGTTTTAAATATCATTTAATACATATTTTGAATGTTAGGTTGATAGGTAATATGGGAGATTACCTTCAAAGGACCATTTCTCTAAAGACAAAAATAGAGAACCTAGCCATTTTATTGAGATCATATGACAAGGTTACCAGGGGTTTCGACCAATCCAAATGCACTCATCCTATATCCATATCATAGGAGTCAAACTTAAAAAATTAAGGGAGTAATTTATTCATTTGGTTTTCTTACTAAAAAGGCCCAAAGATGCATCTTTGAACACTGAATTCAGATAGTGACATCTACAAAATTTGAGCTCCAAAGAGATCTCTTCACCCAAGGTTGAAATATTGAACCATGCCTCTATGATTGAATGGTCTTAGATATTTGAAAACAAAATTTATGAGATAAAGGTCATTTAAATAGGATGATATGCAAAGTTTTGATCCTATCTACACCTACAAGTGTCATCTCCTTTGAAGCTGCCCACCTACAACTAAGAGAAAGCTCCTACATCATCCATGATAAGGACTTAAGCATGGGAACACTAATATTAGTTGATGGAAGATTATTCCAAATGTGTCAAAGGATCCCAAAGTTATGTGGCACATATTCCAAATGAAATATACACCTAGAGGATCCTACTTGTTCCAACATAGTCAACTATAGTTGACTGTAGGTAACTGTGGCCTGAGGAGTGATGTTTTAATGTTGACACAGCTTAAGTATGATGGACATGTGTCCCAAAAAATTTATAAAAAATTTAGGAGACCATAAATAGGAATATAAACATTTAATTCAATCTAAACCTTGCAAGTAATAGTTATAGGTATGGTGCCTTGATGTAAAACATAGTCATAGCCATATGACTTGTAGTTTAGGCCAATCAAGGTAAGGTAACAATGCAAAGTTTAAAGAATATCTAATGATTTTCATGATTAAAATAGACTTAAAGATAGGTAGTAACACATCATGACACTATCATTGTGGATACAAATAAGAAAAAGGACTCAAATGATGCAACACACAGTCCATATCCTAAACCCTGCACACAGTACCCTTCATCGTAGTCTGCCTTAGGTTTTGAAGGATTTAGTGGGTATAATGGTATATTAACAAGTTAAAAAACATTCATAGAATGTATCTATGACTTGGATAAGCCTCTCCAATTTCTAGTTTGTCTAAATAAATAAGGCAAGTACCCTTTATTTTGTTTCAGACAGAGGGTACTTCCCTAGAGTATAAACCCTACATTCTTGGAGAATGGAGATGATCAGGTGAACTAGGATATATTTAGACTTTGAAATAATTTATGAAATATTATATGAAATATAAAAAATCCACTAAAACCTTGCATAGAATGAATAATTTCAATAGGGTCAGCTAGACCTTCAAAGATGTAGATAGGTCTATTAGGCATGGTTTAGGCCTAAAGCCCAAATGGTAGGTCAATTTTATTTCAAACCTTAGGTGAGAACTCCAATGGATTAGGAATGTTTATAAGGAAATTTAAGATGTTTTTAAGCTTATAATAGGTAGATAATTATCCAATAAAGCCACTTTTGGCACAAAAATAACTTAGGCTTATGCAAAATGAGGAACTAAGCTCGATAAGGTAACTTTGAATGCTCACATCTTCTTGGAGAGTGTGCATGGAGGTTTAAGGAGTTTGGGGAAGTTTAAATAGTTCCTAAGAATTAGTCTTATTTAATTTTTCTACAACTCCAATATCACATCTTCATGAACAAAGCTTAAGAGCAAAAGGAGCCTAAAACCCTACAAAACCTTGGAAAGGACCCGATTGGGAAAACAAAGATGGAGGGCTATCTAGATGAGATAGAATGGATATGAAAGTGATTTAACATTATATGAGACTCTCCTAAGACTCTTCTCATCCACTTGAGGTGTTCCTTACTTGTACAAAAAAGAGGGAAATTGGCTTTCTTTGACTATTTTGGGTGTTTTGCAGGTTCTAAAGACTTTCAAGAGATGCAACCAACTTTGGGAAAAATCTCAAGACTCAATATAACTCTATTTTATCAATCCATTCTTCATAAAAAAACCTAATTATTTTTAAAATTAGCTTCATTTTAGCTACTCAAAATTGGGAAAGTGAGCAAGATAGTGAGAAGGGTGAGAACTTCAAATGGATGACCTTTTAAGGTGCATCTAAGGAATCTAAGGTTATGGGAGACCTTGACAAGTGTCAGTCACCCTCCTGTATGGATTTACATGGAAAACTAAATCCAAATTTGATACCAAGTGTGAGGGGTAAGTGAAAGGATTTTCTTAGACTGTAGGTAGTGATGTCTCACTTCTAGAAGAATTTAGATGATTAGGAATGCAACCAATACATGGTGGAGCATAACTAAAAACCCTTCCTCTTAATACAATCATGATATCTATCCCTAGTTAGTTGTGGTATGTTACAAAAGGGATAAATGATAAAGGTAGTTTTCTTATGTATAATGAGAAGTCTTGTACCACATTTCATGAGTTTCATAACTTGGAAGGCCATTTATCCTATCAGACCTTGCATGGTTTGTCTTTTACTTCATTATAATACATATGTAACTCCTCCTCTTAGCATTAAAAGTTTCCTTGTGACTCTTGGAATTATCTTTTCCCACTTCTCTCTCAAGCTCTATAAGTAGCTACCATTTTGCCTTTTAACATTAATGTAAGTCTAGTTTTGAGTTCATGAATAATTGTCTAAGTATGAAAGTTATGTATGGTGATGCAAAGTGATAACTCTCTATCCTTTCTTCCCTTATCCTTTCATGTTTGTGTAATATTTCCTATTCTAATAGGTCATATAGAGTGTATGCAAGTGTGTTAAGCTACATTTAAGTGTATTATTTTCCTTATAGTGAGCATTCTACCTTCTGGTTCATTTACCTTATGTTTCTTTCATGCACATCACCTCTATATTGAAACACTCATGTTATAATCCTTTAGCACTTTGAAGCTAGTATTGTATGCCTTATCTCATTGTGATAGGAATATAATGATCATTTGGAAATAATATTGGTGTATCACCACCTTAGAATAGGTTCATTTCATGTAAGTTTCTAACTCTTTTCCCCACAAGCAAGCATTATATAGGTGATAATCATTTCAAGATACATTCAGGGAGCTAGCCCTTAAATCTAGAGGTTCACTTCCACCATAGGTACACTCACATACTTGGAAGTGTTCCCATGTTTCTCAAATATAAAAGAGGCTTGAACACCCTCTCCTAGGGTGAAATATTTGGTGACAAAAATAACGTCTATAATTTGTGCTCATTAATGAGTATCCTAAGAATATGCCTTAATCAGATATAGAATTAAACTTACCAAAGTATTCATCATATCTTTTGATGAAATATTTTCTCCCAAACACTCTAAAGTGTTCTACATTTTCAAGTTTTCCCTTCCGTAGTTCATAAGGAGTCTTGTTGCCATTAATCCTTAGCTATCCTATATTCAAAATGTAGATAATAGTGCTTATTGCCTCTCTCCAATATCCATTAGATAATATAGACTCATTCAATATAATTCTATCCATTATGGATCTAGGAATTTGACACAAGGGAGGATGGTTAGTATGGTGTTAGTTCTAAAATAAAAATAAAATGAAATAAACACACTAATAGCATAACATCTCTAGGCCTAGACACTAGGGAGACCTTAGTTAACAAAATCAAATGACAAGCACAACTAAAAAGCAAGGGAATAAATACAAGAGTTCCTTCACCTTCCTTGGATGCTCCAAATGCCTTTGTAGTAGTGGCTTGCTTGACTTGTGCTCATGAAGTCCTTAGTAATGGAAGCTTGGCTACCTCCATCTCTCCTTGGCACCTTTGGCTTATGACTTGACTTGGCTTGGGATCAATTTGGCATGGTAAAACTAGTTGCATTAATCTTTTGGAACCAATTTTGTATTATAAATTTACACAAATTAAGCTTAAAAATGATGTGTGAGGCCTCCTATTTATATCTTTTTGGATTTGATTAGAATTAACCTCAATCATCCATCTCAAGATTGAGATGTGTGGTTGAGGATTAATTAAATTTTTGTAATTATGTTTTTAATTATCCTCATCATGACATTGGAAGAAGGAAAAATTAAGAGGCATGTAGGGAATCATGGAAGGCATTGATGAGGCATGGAAGGCATGAATCCTAATATTTGTGGCATTTATGGCCTAAGGATGTCTTCCCAAGAAATGAGGTCACTTGATGATGTAGATATTCAATATTTATTTCCAAAACAAAGTATTCAACAAGTTTCCATGGAATTCTTGATTAGGTCTTGATTTGGGTTAATTATCTCTTAAACATAATTAAGCACTTTATGCACAAATTACTCAAATTAATCATAATGCCTTGTTATTGATCTTAAGTTTGACTGGATTAGCATTAGAAGTCACTTTCAAATGCATTGGATGCATATTCCCATTTAGGATGTTGCCAATAATAAATAACAAAGGCATGAGTCTTGTGTAAAATATTTGATAGGAAAGAGCAGTTTAAAGCACGCAAGTGTAAATTTAGCATTTTGACTCAAAATGAACTGATCAAAGTCAGCTGGCCCATAAATTGCATTGCCCCATTGAGGGATACCCTGGCTAAAATTAGTACTTGAATATGTCAATTTCATATCATTTAGTATGTTTTAGTGTTTTTAGGCCAAATTATGCATTTTGGGTGGAAATTAGCCAAAAGCAGTATTGGAGGTTATCGGTGGCTAGTTTTAGGTGTCTATAGTTTGCCCCTATTTGGGAAGATGTTACAAACCATAGGCAAAATAATGTCTTCTCAAATAATGAGAGATGGCTTGTATGCCAAAAACAAAGATGATGGTTGAAGAACAAAGCTTCAAATGGTTTTGGGAAGCCTATGATGATTCTCCTTCAAGGGAGTGGCCATCACATTTGTTGATGGATGGTCCCTCAAAAATAAATAAGAAGAAAGGTGGAATTAATATGTGGTTGAGATTAATCAAAATAATAAAATGCTTGCATGCATTAATATAAAAAAGATGTTGCTTTGCCCAAAGGTGGTTATATTCAAGAGTAAAAGTCAAAATAATGATTTTCCCATAAGTGGTTATAATCATTATGTAAAACTGAATTGGCTAAATATGATGGTGCTCTAGTTAGGGCTAATTAGCAATCATAACTCAAGGATATAACCTGGAATACAAATTAAAGATGAGTGGGTGCAAAGTGATAAAATGGATTAATAGAAGAATAAGATTGATAAGTGTGAATGATTCAGTTGTACCTATCAATGAGGAGATGCTCATTCTGATTAAAAACAATACAACTAGAATGGTCAATTGAGTTATATTGATCAAGGTGAGTGGGAGGATTTGCCAAAGTGCCATGGAGAAATTTATGTAGCTCTATTCATTGTAGACCTTCTTGAATGTGATGGTAGGCTTTATGATATAACACCATGAAGACTTGCCAGAATATGTATAAGGACTGACTCCTGATCCAATAAATACTCAAAAAATAATGCACCAATGACAAAAACCATGATGATAATGTTAATGGATGAATATGGATGGACTCAAGAATAATGTGCATAAAAAATCACCCAATGAACACATATAGATTGAGTTGAGGCAATAGTGTTGAAAGAAAACAAATAGGAAAGTGAATAAACGAACAAACAAATAAATAAACTTGAAATAAACAAACAAACAAAAAGCCTAAAAATAAAAGAAAAAGAAAGCATCATAACAATGAAAATGCCCCAGTAAGGTAGATTGAGGATAACTAACTAGGCTTAGACATGAATATTTTTGGAATTTTGAGGGTATCTTAACTCATTAGAGAATGACAAGATACCCACTTATAAATGGTGAGAGTGTTTGGCTTAGGTTGCTCATAAAATGGTGAGAGCGTATGGAAAGGGGGACTAAGGTAACCTCAAAATAAATTAATCATGACCCACATAGTCCAAAAATGACCTCAAGTAATAGTAAGTCCATCCACACAAAAGGTGAATAAAAACAAACTAGGTCTCAACAAGTTCTCAAATCTAGAAAATGGCCAGTCTCATGAAAATAGTGATGGCAAAGTGATGCAACAATGCATGATAAACAAGTGTTTCCCCTAATTTTCCCATAGGTAGTTATAACTAAGATACAATGGCATAAGTCAATGACACTAATTTTCCCATAGATGGTATAATTAATAGCAAGATCAGTCAAACACTGATTTGCCCATACACGGATATAATCAGGCTCACATAAACAAACTTGATAGGATGAAAGATATCTTGCCAAATCAAAAGTCAACTAATTTCATAGGCTGTGATTAAAACATGGATTGTATTGATTGTTGAAACTCAACTGGAATCCTCTCACAAAAAGTGCAGAAAGAACTAAGATTAAAGTAGGATTGGGTAGGATAACTAAAAATAGGCTTTGGTCGAGATAGGAATAGAATGATAGGATGGTATGCTCTTGCTAAGGATAATGATAGTTTTTGATAGATTAGATAAAATGGTAAGAGTATTTTCCCCAAGTGATTGGGTGAATGGCTGAGTACTTCGACAATGGCAAATGGATATGTAACAATGGCAATGGAAATGTGAAAAAATATGGTATATGTTTTTGTCCTAGGTGTGGTTTTTTATTCTATTGTTCTTGTTGATGGGGAGATGCACATCCTAATTAACAAATGATACAAATAGAATACTTAGTCATGTTAATTTCTATCCGACACCTTGTTTGAATAGTTACTTTGTCAAGAATGGCCTATAGATTTTGATGTTGAGAATGCTTTTATGATCTTCATTGGTCATTGATTTTGATTCCTTCAAATATCAAGATAAGGTATATTTATGGCCTCTACAAAGGAAAATGCAACCATGGATGGTAAATAAGGATAAATAATGGATGGTAGGTTTGATTGTGAAATGGAATGGCAAATGATAATGGAATGTATAATGGTGGGGAGACAAATAAAGATCAGGACTTTCAGTTACATGTAATGTTGTTGATGTTGGATTCAACATAACTTTGGTTGTGGTGGGGCTAAAGACTTTTTCTCTCAATAGGACCAACAAAAAATTTTGTTGTTTGATCTTGAGATTAGATACCATCTGATTAGGTTGTAGATTGGAAACTATTTTAATTTGATCTTTGATTTTGTCTTCATCAAGCAGTGAAGAATTTTTGTGCTCAGCTATTGGTGCCTCAAAAAGGTTTTCACCAATGAATTTGTCTTGATTTTCCCATATCACCTTTGAGAAGGTTTCACTAATGAATATTAGCTTTTGATTTTGATTTTATTCTAGCACTTCTAAAAAAAAATTACAAGAAGATGTTGAGTTCTGACTTTGATTGTCCCCTAGCACCTTTGAAAAGGTTTCACTAGGAGAGTGTTCTTCTGCTACATAAATATTATATTGGCTCCTTTCTCTTCTTCAATTGCTATGTCACCATGGATGCAATTCAATAAAGTGTGATTCTTTTATTCCCAATCAACACTTATGGGAGATGTGATGTCAATAATATGGCTATTTTGGTTGATTGTAATGGCCTATGGAATGGTAATAGAATAGGGAGAGGCTACACAATCCTCGTAGAAGATACTAGGATAAATTATGTCAAAGCTAAAGTACTCATCCTCAAAAACTATATAAGGATCAAAATTGTATTCAAATTAATCTGCAAGGCATGTGTAACCAATTTTATAATAGCCATGAACATATTCTTCATCTAAATTTGATTCTAACTCAAGGGAATATAAATCTGATGTTGAGACTAATGTTGATTTTGATGTTAAATCTGATGTCGGTCCAAGAGTTAAACTTGACTCTAACATTGATTCTTCATTTGATGGGTACTCTGTTATAATGATGTCTTATTGAATATTTGGTATTGAATAAGTAACAACATGTAATGGCATGATGGGCTCCATAAACACTGGTTTGTCAAATTGAGACTCCTCTAAGATGGGAAAAAGGTCAGCAAATAACTCCTCAAAGACTGGCTTAGCAATAGGAGGCTCTTAAAAAATAGGCACATGGTTAAGGTAATGATTTGCCTAAAGGTGGTTATAATCATTAGGAACTGACTTAGCAAAGACTTACTCATCAAATTGAGACTCCTCGACAATTGGTATAGGATAAATAGGTGATTCATCACAGGTTGACTTATCATAAGTGGTTGATTTAATAGAAACATCTTAGATTGGTTGGTTATTTTGGCCTTGGTTTCCAATGATTTAGAAAATACCAATTTTGAACATAGCTTGGTCTTCAAATGATTCGATGGGTTGAGGTTTGGATGGGATTAATACTTGATGAGGAATGACTTATGCTTGGATAATGATAGGGCATTAGGGAGCATGATTGCTTACATGAACCAAAGGATAAAGTCCTGAGATCATAACGATAGGGTGGTGTGTAGCATGATTACTCACATAAGCCAAAGGACTAGGTCTTTGAATGATGAAGGGGCATTGTGGAGCTTGATTTCTCACACAGGCCAAAGGATGAGGTCTTGGTATATAAATGGTTTGGCATTATGGAACCTGATTGCTTGCACAAACCAAAGGATGAGGTCTTGGTATGGGAATGGTGTGATATTGTGGTCCTAAAATAAAAATGGTATGATGTGGTGGAGCCTGATTACTTGCACAAGATAAAGCATCTAAGTCTTACTCATAAACCATATCACGCCAGTTGTGAGTTAGCTCATATGTTGGTTCTTGACTGTGTTCCATGTAGTGATTATTGTAAACAAGTTATGGATCCATATCCCAAAAAATATTATCTATAGTTGGGTCTTCAAAGTCTTCCTCACAAGCCTCTTCATACCAATTAAGGTCTTGATTTGGATCATAAGTTGTTTTGTGACTTTGTTCCCATGAATGATTAATATGAGATGGATAGAAATCTAGCTCACAAACCATATTAGCATCATTGGGGTCTTGACTGAAAACATAAAAGTCATTTTATTTGGCCATTCTATCATAAGTTGGATTTTAAGTGACTCCACCATAAGTGTAGCTAGACATATCAATGTAAATGATGAAAGCTCTGAGAACAAAAATGATTAGAGTTCTACAAACTCTGAAAATCTATGTCTAAAGGACAAATGGTTCAAGCTTGGTCCAACTTGGTCGAAAGGGTGGAGCTATATCTCTAATTTGGTTTAAAATTGGAGTTATATCTCCAAAATGGATTGTGCTAAGATTTGGCATAAAATAATCTAACATAAAATTTCTAATGTCAAATGTCATATACATAACAAGTCAAGCATCTAAATAAAAATTGGCATGTCAAAAGTCTAAGTCAAAGTGTTCCAAACAAGCTCTAAACTAGAAAAGGGAAAAGTTAAGTTGATAAGTCTTTTGTTCAAATGTGGAGTCAAAAGCTAGGCTCAAACAAATAAGCATGATGTGATTTGATTTAATCTAACAAATTTGGAAATAAATTTGACATAGACCCGGCACACAAAGTCAAACATAAACATGATCAATTGGCATAAGTCATAAGACAAAAGGCTCTTTGACAAAGGCTATGTTCTCCCAAATAAAGGCATAAACAATGATGAGGATAGGCTTTAAAAAAACAAACCATCAATATTTTTTAAATTTGGATAATAGATTAACCAAAGTTATGCAACCCAAAAGAGAAAGATCTATGTATTTGCCCCATGAATTAAGGTTTAAATAGAAATCAACCAATGTTTGAATCCAAACTTAACAAGGATAATTAAAAACTCAATGTTGAAAACTAGGATTTGACCAAATAATTTAGACAAGATTGGACAATATGACAGCACAAGACAATGGTCTAAATGGTATGCATGACATGGTTTGAAACAAATGGATTTTCGTATAAGGTAAACTAGTCTTTAAACAAATTGAGCAGGCTAACGATGTAAGAATGCTTGAATTATGTGGTCAATATTATGTTTGCAAAAGACTCAAAAGGATCAAAAATGTTTTGACATGATTTGGGTAGCATAACACTACCCTCCTCAACTCAAATACATTATTTTGACATGGCATATGAATAAGCAAACAAGTTTTAGTCTCAAAACATACCAAGCAAAAATGACCAAAATACACTAGGTATAATCGTCCAAATATTAACAAGGGTATGTAAATGTGGGGTTGACTAAACTAGCAAGTTTTTAATCATTTAAGAGGAATCAATTTCACAATGACTTTCACATCAAATAATGCAAAAGAAAAACACAAAAATTGGGTGATCATAGCATTGGTTAGTTGTAAAAAGGTCTAGTCCTTTTTACAACTACTACATCCTACTGTTCGCTCAATGTAGTGTGATGTCCAAATGCAGATACGTCATGTGTGCAACTCCAAATGAGTAAGTGAAGTTAATACCAAGAGATGAAACCCTGGGTCAAAGCTTCTCTAAAGAACTCATGGGAGGTAATGACATCCCCCTCACAAGTCAATTTTGCATGAAATAAAATACTAATAAGAAGACTTTAGGGTCATTTTTAAGATCACCCAAACTTTGATGAGTTTTTGAGGAGTGCTTTAGATGACTTTCTTTCTAAGCCTTAGACTAGGCTATTTGTAATAGGAATGGCACTTTTGATTCCAAGGGTTCCCTATAGGGGATAAATAGAAGAGAATACACGCAACATTCCTTTTTTTGCCAAATAAAACCCAACTAAATAACTATTGCAAGCAAGAATTGACAAGTGTGTTTAATTTTAAACCCAAATAAAATGTTTGGTGGTGTTCATTTGACCCCTTGGTCTTAGTTGCAAACTTTGAAAATCATTCACCAAAAACATCTAAATTTTTTGTTAAACACCAAAACAAAGTTTCTAATCAATTTTTAAGCATGCAAAGGTGATTTAAACATGTTTTAAGCAAATTTTAAACTTGGTCCTACATCAAAATTGTTAGCATGTCTTTTAGCTTTGAAGCTCTTTTGAGTTTGAAACAACAATCTTTGGAAAAGTAGATCTCGGGTCTGTGTCTTTTGAAAAACATAGTGAATGACATTAGTTATTACCATCGACATCAGTTATGGCTAACCAAGATCTAGTTGATGTCAGTTCTATTGATCGATGTTGGTTAAGCAAGTAGCTGATGTCGGTATTTTTACCGATGTCAGTTATTGTTTAAAAATTGTGGCAACCAAAAATAGCAAAATAAAGTTAGAAAATCAATTTGTAAGAGTTTTAAAAGCTCAAATAAATATTTTAGAGTTGCAAAAGGATCTCCTTCATGTCTAGGATGTGTCTAGTCCCATTGGGCATGCCATATGTGGATCTAGGAATTTGACTCAAGAGAGGATGGTTAGTATGGTGTTAGTTCTAAAATGAAAATAAAATGAAATAAACACACTAATAGCATAACATCTCTACGGCTAGACACTAGGGAGACCTTAGTTAACAAAATCAAATGACAAGCACAACTAAAAAGAAATGGATCAAATACAAGAGTTCCTTCACCTTCCTTGGATGCTCTAAATGCCTTTGTAGTAGTGGCTTGCTTGACTTATGCTCATGAAGTCCTTAGCAATAGAAGCTTGGCTTCCTTCATGTCTCTTTGGCACCTTTGGCTTGTGGCATGACTTGGATTGGGATCAATTTAGCATGGTAACACTAGCTGCATGAAGCTTTTGGAACCAATCTTACATTATAAATTTTCATAAATCAAGCTTAGAAATGATGTTGTGAGGCCTCCTATTTATACATTTTTGGATTTGATCAAAATCAACCTTAATTGTCTATCTCAAGATTGAGATGTGTGGTTGAGGATTAATTCATTTTTTGGAATTAAGTTTGTAATTATCTTCATCATGACATTGGAATAAGGGATAATTAAGAGGCATGGAGGGTATCATAGAAGGCATTAGTGAGGCATGGAAGGCATGGATCCTGATATTTGTGGCATTTATAGCCTAGAGATGTCTTCTCAAGAAATGAGGTCACTTGATAATGTAGAAATTTAATATTTATTTCCAAAACAAAGTATTCAAAAAAATTCCATGGAATTATTGATTAGGCCTTGATTTGGGTTAATTAGCTCGTAAACATGATTAAGCACTTTATGCACGAATTACTCAAATTGATTAGAATGCCTTGTTATTAGTCCTAATTTTGACTAGATTAGAATTAGAAGTCATTGTCAGATGCATTGGATGCATATTTCTATTTAGGATGTTGCCAATAACAAATAAAAATGCATGAGTCTTGTTTAAAAGATTTGATAGGAAAGAGCAGTTTAGAGTATGCAGGTGTAAATTTGGCATTTTGACTCAAAATGAACTGATAAAAGTTAGATGGCCCATAAATTACATTGCCCCATTTAGGGAAACCCTGGCCAAAATCAGCACTTAAATATGTCTATTTCACATCATTTAGCATGTTTTAGTGTTTTTAGGCCAAATTGTGCATTTTGGGTGGAAATTGGCCAAAATCTTAATTGGAGGTTATCAGTGGCTAGTTTTAAGTGTCTATATCTATCTCTTGAACTATCTTATTCTTCCTTTTCACTAGTTGATTCTACTGAGGTGTCCTAGCTACTAAGAATTGTCTCCTTATTCTATGAACCACATAGAAGTTGTAAAACTCATTAGATCAAAACTCTTTTCCTCTATCAGATCATAGGCACTTAATCTACCCATTCTTTCATTCTCAATAAGGGCCATGAATGCCTTGAACTTGTCAAAAGCTTCTGATTTCTCTTTTAGGAATGCAACCCAAGTCATTCTAGTGTAATCATCAATGAGTAACATGAAGTATCTATCTCCTTGAATGATTTGAAATATTTTAGGCCCACATAGATAAGTGTGGATTAACTCCAAGGGTTTTGTGGTAGAATACTCCTTAGACTTTAACCTTCTTTTATTCCACTTACCATGTTGACATGCCTTGAAAGGTATGTTTATAGGTTTGATGATCTTAGGCATGTTCTTCAAATAATTCTTAGTGCTAATTTTGACTAGATTATCAAAGTTTAGGTGACCTAGCCTTCTATGACATAGCCAAATTTAATCTATTTTTCTCGTGAAACATCTCTCCTTTTTTACCTCAATCAATACATATAGGTTTCTCTCAGTACTCTTAGCATTGGCAATTAGCCTTCCTGATTTGGCTCTCCTTATCTAACACCCTATGTCATGAAAGGTTAATGTATGTCCTTGATTGTAAATTTTACTTACATTGAGTAGGTTATATTTCAAACCTTTCACATAAAACATATTTTGGGTCTTAGTCTTTCCATTATCCAAACTCACAACACCCTTGCCAGCTATATAAACAGATGTGTTGTTTCCAAACCTCACTGTTCATACAACATTCTTCTTTAATGAGATGAACTTATTTATATCTCTTATCATGTGTCTTGAGAAACCAATATCTATATACCATTTCATTCCTTCATCTTGAATTTGAAAGGTAGTCTGAGCTAGCATAAAATACTCTTTGGTCTTCTATTCCTCCTTAGTAAATAGTCCATCTTACCTCTTGAGCTTAATGTGATCCATCCTAACTTGCTTTGGCTTATATACAAATGTTTGATCATTTTTGTGCATTCTAGGAGCTTCATATGTCTTGTTGAATCTTTTAGGCCTTCCAACTTTATTAGATCAAATTATTACAATGTGTCCAATATTTTGATAGATCTAGCAAATAACATTCCTATACTTACCATGGTTTTAAGATGACTTATCCTTCATTAAATTGGGTTGCCTAATTGGTTTTTTTATGTTGATATTCTTGACTAGTTATAACTTCTCATGCTCTCTCTCATACTTTTTCATTTTATCTATTAGTTGCACATGTTGAACCTTCAAATGGTCATACTCAAATTTCTTTGACTTGAAAATTGTGTTGACATTTTCTAACTAACTATTGAGATCATTGATAGTCTTATTTTGACACTTAAAATCATCAAGGGTTATTTTGAGCTCAAATTCAAGGTCTACTTTAGCTTCTTATTCTTCACTATCATAATATACTTCTTCATCATACATGTTGTCTTCTCCCTATTGATCATAAGAAATCTTGTGCTTCTTAGGATCACCTTCAAGCTGTTAGACTAGTCACAAAGGACCAAGACCTGATACCAATTGTTGGAAAACCAATGACTAAGATTGGGGTGAATTAGTCTTCAAAAACTTTTACAAATTTACCTTATCATTCTTAAAAAATCAAAACAATATAGTAAACTAGCAACACCTTAAGAGCCATGAGCATGAGATAAAAGCATAACACACATAACACTTATTTGAGTGGGAAACACTCAAGGGGAAGAAAACATAATGATTATGAAAATGGACTATTATTTTATAAGTTAAACATAAATATTTAGTGAATCACCAACTTCACTTGGAGTACCAACCCCAACTAGCCAAGCACCCACTTGATTAAGCTTTAGCAAGCATCCACTTGCAAGGAGGCACTAACACCCTAGATGACTCAGCACCAACTCAACCACCTCCAACCTTTTATTACCTTCAAAATCCTTTATTGTTCATACAATATATGATGATCTCCTTATTCATCTCTTCACTCACTTCTATCTTTTTTAAACTGGTCTCTAGCTTTCTTCACTCAACTAGGCTTCTTGAAGACAAATTATGTTATTCGACCTTGATTATCATACATAGTACCATATTATATATTCATGATATTTTCTCTATACCCTAATTATTTTCTATGTGACCTCCTTTATCTCTTCAAAAATCTATATCTCTTTCTTGAACTATCATACATACTTACCAGCCAATTAGGCCTATTAAGCCTTGTTCTTATACTAAACTATTTCTCATACACCTCTTGGTCAGCCATAAACACTTTATCACTGATATTTTTATTTAAATAGGCCTTATAACATGAAAAAAACATTAAAATAGGTCGGCCATAGCATATAGGACCAAAATCCCCTTTTAGGCCTTAAGGAAACCTAATTCAATTATGCCTTCATTAACACACGTTACCATTTGAAATATTTGGAACACTCCAAAAATTATAAAATAAAATTAAATTATCAAATAATACTCAAATATACCTTATTAAACTTCACATTATGTCCATAACACCTTTTAGGTCCAACCACCACTTATACTTCTTCTCAAGACACTGCTCATACTAGGCCTATACATACCCAAAAAATTTGTCTTGAACAATTGAATCATAAGCACAATTTTTCAAAAAAAAATGTAAAAAAATCACATATAAATATTATTAATGACCTTAAAAACTTGACCAAGCTCATTATAACCTATTACACAGGACAAAAGGACTCAAACCCTTCTCTATAAGTAGCCCACTCAGAATTGCCAACTAGCTTCAAAACACAATTATAGAAACATGAACTTATAAAAAATGAAAGGGAATAATTAATAACTTAAAATACATTAATATTATCTTAAAACAACTGTACAACAACTTCCAAAAATATATCATAACCTAAAATAACAATATTGGTCTTATAGACCAATCTCATGACTTCACTGTACACAAACCTCACTGACTTAGACGAGTTAATTTGAGAGAAAATTTATGATATATAAAATCATCTCAAATTATTATATATAATATTGATATTTATTATATGTATTTAAAAACATTCCCATGTATTTGGATCCATCTCTAATCCATGATAACACATCCCTAATCAACTTCTCACTTCTACCTAATTTTTTCACTGTCTGCACTACTAGGTCTATTAGCGGTTGGTCAACTTATATGACCAATTTAACACCCATAAGGTATATAATATTATAATAAACCACTATTTACATAATATACAAGACTAAATATTCAACCTTCATTTATTTATCATCATTGACTTATTCAACTCTGACTGCTATAGCAAATTTTTGAGAAACAAGATCTTTTATGTAGGGTCCACTCACTTATCTAACAAACTAATCACACTTGGAGGTACCTAGGGGATTTCAATACATTATAAAATAAATTAAATATCCATTTAAAACCATTCTAGTCACTTTATAATAATATCGTTATCATTAGGTCACTGTTATGGTTTTAGAGAGCGTTAACACTATTTTTAGTGTTAACGATTGTTCATAAACTATTGACCCTCATTTCCAAAACTAATGTTGGAGATATTAGCTATTACACTTACCCATATATCCTCAATATATCAGGTTCCCATGCCCCATGCCAATAAACACTTGAAAATCCTTGGGTTGAGAATCCTCCATTTTATGCACTTGATAGACCTCAAAACACTTTTTCTTGCCTTAACCTTCACATTTTGACCTAAAACTTGGTCAAAATACTTGAAAAAACATTAAATACATTTTCCAATGCACATATACTCATAATTACCTTTTAAATTGATCTTCATACCCCATCTAGCTACCATCTCTCTCTTTGCTCTCTCTATCTTTGACCTATAAGTCATAATAGGTCTTGAAACCGACCTTCTAACCATTGTCAAATCTCAAAAAAACTCATGTAAAAACTGAAAAAACCTCTATCATGATAAAATACTATCAATTATTTTTCATGTCTTATCAACAACTCATGTTGCTTCATTAGGCCAAGTAGGGTCTAGAGTTGGTCTAGCTACATACTAGGTCTATAGGTCTTACCTATGTATACTTACCCTGAGACTCACTTGAGCGATCCAAATCCATATAAGCTTGATCAAATAACCTCATATATCCTCCTCTTTGGAGATTCAATAGAACATATTCATATCTTGATGAAGCATCTTCAGAGATGCTTATGCAAATCTTTGATGCTCGACTAAGGATATTCGAAGCTCATTATGTTCTATGCTGAGTCTTCAAAACTATTGCCAAAAAGGTGTTGCCAAAATTGTTTATAACTTCTCAATCCTTTAAATTCTCCCTCAGTAGATAGATATTAGGTTTCCTAGATTTATTATCATATCAAGCATACAAGATCATACCCCACACACCATGCATCTTAACATCAATGGCATCAACCTTGACATAAAATTATTGGAGGTACAATCACTAAGAGGGGGGTGAATCAGTGATGCAAGATATTTAAAATTTCAATTTTAATCCATTAAAACTCTTAATCAATGACCACAAGGATTCATAAAGCATACAAGATGTTCGTAATAATGAATTAAAAATATGATGCAAGATCATACATATAACACAATATCTACAAGGAAAACCTTCTTGGGGAATAAAACCCACTCTCAAGCCTATAAACACATGGACTACTTATCCTATAAGATGATTACAAACATGAGACCTTTTAGTGAAACACCTACTTCACAAGGAGCACCCACCCCTAAGTATGAACAATCACCCACTTTTTCTAGATTTTGAGCATCCACACAACACCTATGAAATAAATAACTATATAACTTTGATTGAATTTAAATCTAATTGGAGAAATAATGTATAATAGCTCTCTTTCAAACTCTTCACACACTCAAACTTGCTCATACAATCAATGCATCCAAACACCCCTTTCAGATCTTTCTAGTCTTATTCACTCATCTTCAATCTATCCTATACTTCAGTCTAACCACTGAGCACACTCCCTCTTATCTCTTTCTTTCATCTCTATCCTCTGCTCTCTTTACACATTCACATTCAAGTCTAGAAACCATTACCTTGGTCTTCACTATTTATAGAGTCTTTATGAATATCAACTTCTAGGCCAGCCATCATACTTGCCTTAATACTTAATACTTATATCATACTAATCATAGCTCAATAACATTCTCATAGGTCAACCATAGCATCCATGGGTCACACTTAAGCATTTATTCCTTTCAATTAGGCCTTAGTAGCCTTAGAGGTCTCATGGAGACATATAACCCCTTTAGCACTTCATCAAGCAAAAAAGAACACAAAATCACTTTCAAATACATGGGTCCACTCTATAAGACCTCTAAGACATCTTCAAGTGATTACATCCACCAAAACACTCTTCTGTTAAAGCATAAATTGCTTAAACAATATTGTGTACATAGTAACACCATGAATGGACAATAACACCATGAATGGAAAAATAGTCAACTTTGAAGATCCATAAATTCAAATTTACAAACATTCAAACTTTTTGACTAGATTATCTAGATGTGCCTTGAAGTTATTTACAACTTTACTTTTTACTTTATCAAAAAATTCATCCTGGATCAAAATATATAGCTCAAAAACTATAGATTGGTTTTCCCTCATTAATTTGAAAACTCAAATTCCAGTTACCACTATTTAAACATTAAACATCAATCACTTGAACCTCATATTACACTCCCTATAAAATTTCAATAAATACACACCATCAAACTCCTTAGGAGTAACCTAGTATTTACCTTACAATGCTCACCATTGATCTTCAATCAGAGCTCCCATGATTATGCCTCTTGGCAACTCTGTATTCCTTTTGCACATTTGAATCTTTGACTTGACCTATACCATCAATCTCTATTAGTATGAACACCTGAATACCATTGATATTCTATCAAATCTTTTGAGATTGTGACACTTGTCACCAGTGCATGCAATCTTAGACTCTTTTATATATTGACTAAATACACACCGTTGGATCACAATCTAGATGATGAATGCTCACCATTAGATCTACTAACTAGTTGACCTTAGACTTCAACGTAATTAAACTTTATAGTCTTTATCCCATCATATTCTACAAGAGCAACTTTTAAGGTTTATAACTTGATATAAAAAACACTTCAAGAGTCCAAATCTTTAGGGCATGTTCTTGACAGTATAGACATCTCTATGAAATCCTTTGACCTTGGTTGACTTTTTAAGTACCTGTATTAAATGTATAAAATTGATTGTTCATTCATATCTACATGACGTATAATGATGGTTTGGATTATCTTAAGCTATAAATGCATGTTTCTCTTTCCATATGATAAGTGACATACCAACACTTTATCAAGACATCTATGATGCCTCACAACTTCTTTTTTGTCCTTACAGACATGAAAATATGTCATATCTCTCCAAGCTACCAAACATAACTTCTTTGTCATTCATGCACTAGAACCATATGCTCTCTTTGACATCAGTGACAACTTAAGACATCAATGGCCATGCTCAACAATCTCCCCCTTTGTCATTGATGGCAAAACACCCTTAGAATGACTTCTTACTCATTTGAACTTCTTCATTCTGATCTTTCTCCCCCTTTGACATTAATGACAAAGGATCTCTTCCTCAACATGCCGACAATCATTCATCAACATTATCTATGCATTCAAATACCATTAAGATGTTCAAGATACTTACATACTTTTGAGCATATGGATCAAATGTTCCCCCTTCGATATGCACCAATCTAAACTTAGACTTATCTAATATTTGGACTTGAAAAACTACTCATAGAGATTTGAAATCTCCCCCTAACATCAAGCTCCATATCATTTCATCTATTCTCTTATATACACCAATATGAAATTGGGATTTTATGATCTTTGGACCTATATACTTATATAAATCACAAGCTCTCTTTGCTCATGCATGAAGATTCAACACCTTATCAAAATACATGACTTGGTTTGATCAAGTCATCATATCAATCTTCTTGAATTCACAACTGTAGAAAACATATTCACACTTCTGTAATGACTGAATTATCTTCACATATGTTCCCCCTTACATCATGCACATCTTCTTCAAGCCACTGGAACTAACACAAACACTTTTTTGTACACATGAAAGATGTCTCCTAAGAAGCATAGGTAGAGACACCAACTTGTCATAGAGAGACTAAAGATCCCAAATCTCAAGAGACTCCCATATCTTGATGCTCTCACTTGACTTGTAGTCCTTCCTCATCTTAAAATTAACTTTGAATGAGTTCTCAACCATATTCTTTTCTTTTATCTTAGTATCTTACTTGATTTCCTTATCCATTTGGGTAGATAATGATTGTTCTTTGATACTTGAACTTATTCCCTATTCTATCATGGAAAATAATCCACTTTGATCCTATTTTTCATTTACCTACTTAGGCCTCCATTCACTATGACTCCTCTTCATGTTAGGATTGATAATCTTTAAAGTAGAATATTGATCATTCTTGCAGAACCTTTCTATGTGACCTCTCTCATGACATTTAAAACAAATGAGGTTTCTCATATTTTACATAGCTTTTGATTGAGATATATAATTATTCCTTAAAGTTTTATGAATTCATTCATGTACCTGATCATTTGGTCTCCTGATGAAGTTATTAGAAAACTTTAAAATATGACCGAATCCTTGACACTTATAGTAAAAAATGTCATTTTTTCCTTGTGAACCTATTCACTATCTTGAGTGATGATGTTATTAATGCTTTCCATTAATTTTATCATAATTTCATGCAAATTCTTTCTTTTAGGATATTTTAAAATCTTTTGACCTCTGACCGAACTGATTACAGGAGTAACAATGACCATTCAAATTTGCATACTTTATAGCATTTGGTTATCTGATCTGATTTGTCTTCATTCTACCAAAACCTTCATTCCTTGATTGATCATTGATTTTCAAAGTTTGATTTTCCTTGTTCACATTAGCCTTTATCTTATCTTGAGTTACATGCTTTTGTTCTTTTTTGTATCCAAGACAGTTTTATCACTTGCATGCTTTTGACTACTTAGAATATTATCAAGATCATTTGGGCTCTTTTCAAACTTCACAAATGAATTTACCTTACAATATGTCTTGTCTAACTTAGATTTTAATGACTCAATTTCAATCACATAACTTAATATCTCATCTTCTTTATTTTTTAGGCTTGTAGACATAGTTCTTAATTAACTATTGAGATGCTTGATATTATCTTCATGTTCCCTAGTGTCATCATTCATTCTTGCTTCAAACACACTGAATTGATCTTCATAGTCCATGATTTGTGACATCATCTTCTTGTTCTTTTTCTTCTCAATATTTAGATCTTCAAGTGCATTTATCAATTCATCCTTATTATCTAAGTCATCAGTTGTATCTTTGCTCATAACATTATTTAGTTTCATCTGTAAAGACTCTATCTCTAATTTATATATCATACACCCAAGTTTTAAGCTATTGTGTGATCTCATCATGCTCTTTGACTTCATTACTTAACCTTTCTTCAAAAAGTCCAATTTGTTCCTCATAGGATTTGATCAAGGAATCTTATTTTCTATTCTTTCTTTTTAGTAACTTCATTTCTTCCATAGTATCTAGATGTTTATCTTCAAGAGTGACTTTCCCATATTCTTCCTCTACACTATCTTTTCCAAAGAAATCTCTACCTAAATAACATTCAACTTCATCATCATTAAAATCCATGAACAATGTCTCCATGTCCTCATTATAAAAGGAATCATCATTGTCAAATGTGTTTACTTCTTCTCCTACAGATGAGTTACTATCTTCTTCATGGTAAAGGCTCTTATTACCTTATGATTCCTTATTTCTATTTTCTTAATGAAAAAAAAATTGTACTTGTTAGGACCCTTAGATTTTTTGTGTTCATCCTCATGATATTCCTTATGAACTTCTTTGAATTCAAAGTTTTCTGGACATTTAACTACAAAATGACCAACTTTACCACATGAAAAACATTTAAAATGAAGTTTTCCTTCATACTTATTTGATCTTACATTCAATATTTTTGCAATCATGGCTTCAAGTTTATCTTCATTAAGATCAAAATCTTCAAAATTTAACTTAATTTTCTTAGCTTCCTTGATCACCTTGAAGGTTGCTTATTTTTTAGGAGGTTTGTCCTCATCAAATCTCATCTCATAAGCAGTAAGAATTCCATGCAGCTCATCCATATTCAATTGAGTGATACCATGAATTTATTCTATAGTAGAGACTTTTGAACCAAAATTGAGTGTAAGAGTCTTCAATACCTTCTATACATTGAGATCATGACTTTCCTCTACAGTAGAGACTTTTGAGTCAAAATTGAGTGTAAGAGTCCTCAATACCTTCTGTACTATAGTACTTCATCAATCACCTCTTTAAGACCTTTGATCATGTTTACTACCTCATCAACCCTTAGAAGATAAAATGCCACCATATCTTCTTCTTTAATTTTGAAACCATTAAATTGCCTTTAGTAGGTCTACAATTTAGCTAGTTTTACCTTTGATTATTTTTCATAGATAGTCTATAATTTGTCTTGAATTTCCTTGTTAGACTTACAATGGATCACTTTAGTGAACTCAGCCTTGGATAGACCACAAATGATAACATTCATAGATTTACAATTATTCTCATTCAACTTTTTGTCAGCAACACTAGCTAGAGGAGTGGTTGGTGTAGTATAACCATCCATGATAGATTGTCAAATATCAAACCCTAGAGACATGATGTATGTCCTCATCCTTGTACTCTAGAAAGAATAATTTGACCCATTGAATAATGGTGCTTTATTTGTAGATAAACCCTACTTCTATTGACTTGCCATATTATACCTTAGATCACCTTCAAATGGTTAAACTTGTAACAAAAGTCCTACTCTAATACCAATTATTGGAGATACAATCACTAAGAGGGGTAGGGTCAATTAGTGATGCAAGATATTTTAAACTTTAATTTTAATCCTTTAAAACTCTTAGTCAATGACCAAAAGAATTCATAAAGCATACACGATGTTCATAACAATGAATAAAAAATATGATGCAAGTTCATACACATAACACAATATCTACATGGGAAACCCTCTTGGGGAATAAAACTCACTCTCAAGCCTGCAAACACATGGACTACTTATCATATAAGATTATCACAAACATGAGAACTTTTAGTGAAGCACCCACTTCACAAGGAACACCCACACCTAAGTATGAACAAATACCCACTTGTTCTAGATGTTGAACACCCACACAACACCTATGAAATCAACAACTCCAAAACTATGATTGCATTTCAATCTGATTGGAGAAATAATGTATAACAACTCTCTTTAAAACTCTTCACACACACTCAAACTTTCTCATACAAGCAATGCATCCAATTACCACTTTTGGATCTTTATAGTCTTTTTCCTTTATCCTTAATCTATTATGTACTTTATTCCATATACTAAACACACTCCCTCTGATCTCTTTCCTTCATCTCTATCTTCTGCTCTCTCAACACATTCACATTCAAGTCTAGAAACCATTACCTTGGTCTTCACTATTTATCGAGTCTTCATGAATATCAACTTCTAAGTTAGTCATAATACTTGCCTTAATCCTTAAGACTTCTATCATGTTAATCATAGCTCAATACCATTCTCACAGGTTGGCCACAAAATCTATGGGTCACACTTAAGCAACTATGCCTTTCAATTAGGCCTTAGTAGCCTTATAGGTCTCATAGAGACCTATTACCCCTTTAGCACTTCATCAAGAAAAATAAGAACACAATATCACTTTTAAATACATGGGTCCACTCTATATGACCTCTAAGACATATTAAGGTGATTACATCCACCAAAACACTCTTTCACTAAAGCACAAATTTCTAAAACAATACTATGTACATAGTAAAACCATGAATGAATAAATAGTCAACTTTGAAGCTCCCTAAATTTGGTTGTACAAAAATTTAAAATTTATAACTAGATTATATGGATGTGACTTTCAATCCTTTATAACTTTTCTTTTACTGCATCAATAAATTTATCCTAGATCAAAATATATAGCTCAAAAACTACAGACTAGTTTTCCCTCATTAATTTGAAAATTCAAATTCCAACAATCTCTATTCAAACACTTAACATTGAGCACTTTAACCTCATCTCATGTTCCCTAGAAACTTTGGACAAATACACACCATCAATCTCCTCAAGAGTATCTTGGTCTTTACCTTACAATGCTTACCATTGATCTTTGATCAAAACTCTTTTGATAATGCCAATTGGAAGCTCTACATGTGTTATGCACATTTGACTCTTCAACTCAACTTGCACTATCGATATCTATCTGTATGAACACCCACGTGTCATTGATATTCTATCAAAGCTTTTAAGATTATGACACTTGTCACTAGTGCATGCAATCTTAGACTCTTTGACATATTGACTAAATATGCACCATTAGATCACAATCTAGATGATGAATGCTCATTGTTAGATCTATTGACTAGTTGATCTCAGACTTCAACGTAGTTAAATTTGATGATTAATGGCCCATCACAGTCTGTAAAAGCAAATTTGAAGGTTTATAACTTGAGATATAAAACACTTCAAGATTCTAAATATTTAGGGTACCTTCTTGACACTATACAACATCTCCATAAATTCCTTTGACCTTGGTTAACTTTTTGAGTACCTACATTAAATGCACAAACTTACTAGTTCATTCATATTTGCATGACATGCAATGATAATCTAGCTTCTCTTAAGCTAGAAGATGTATGTTTCTCTTTCTAAATGATCAAGTGGCATACTAGAACTTCACCAAGATATCTATGGATTCCTCACAACATCTTTGTCCTCATAGACCTAAAAATGTGCCATATCTCTCTAAGATATCAACACAACTTCTTTGTCATTCATGTACTATAACCATATACTCTCTTTGACATCAATGAGAACCTAAGACATCAATGACCATGCTCAACATAAATGATAACACTTCTAAACATAGACACCTATGTCAATGCAAGTGTCCACCTTTCCTAGAAAGTATCTAGTACCCAAGAGTCATCCAATTTTAAAATAAAAAATATCTTAAAGGTTGGCCTAAGTGATTTAGTGAAAGATATTTTAAAAAAATATTGGTATATATACAATATCAACCATCATTCATTCCTCGCATAGAAATCAAATACAACTTACAAGGTAATATACCAACAAGTACTCAATCAAGCATTCAATTGAGCAAACCTAAATTATTCAACCCTATTTCTATATAATTCAAAGGAGCAGTATTTCCAAAGGTCTGAAGTATTTAAAGAGTAACCCATGATCCATATTTTCTAAGTTATAAACTAAGTCACTATATGTCTATGCTTATCACATACCTCATCTTTGTGCACACACAAGCCAACATGTAAGGGAGAACTACATAAGTCTAAGGCCAAGTTTAGAGTATTGGATATGTAGGTATCACCTATTGATAGAGGGTCCTTGGGGTAGCTTAACATAGTGAGCCCATTGACCCATTTTTTCCATAGTCACTCCAAGGGTGAAGAATATAGGGTTTGATTATTTAAAAAATAGAAACAACTTGTGCACATGATCTAGAAAAATCAAAATAAAGGTGATGGAAAACTTAGAAGACTATAGTTGGTCACATCTAGATCTAGTTAATATTATATATAGGACACCTGTGTCAAAGTCAGACACCTATGTCAATGAAACTATCTAGATCTAATGTAAGTGTTTGAGGCCATAAAAAAAGTATTCCTAGAATCTAATGACTATTCTAGGATAATCTTTTATCCCATTTTCATCCTGTTATAAATTAAACCAAGATTCACACAGTAAACTAGGTAAGTATCATTGTTCCATTTTCATTATAATATCCACCAGTACCTATACTTTACTATATTTATCAATCTTAGTTGTATAACTTTATAATATTTTTTATTTGATTTTATATTAGTTAACCTACTCATTAGGTTAGTTAATCATCCTTATGAAAAAATAATCTATTACCAATAACCCTAGATATCACACATATCTAAACATAGGGTTAAACAATTTCTAAATATTCTACATAATGAAAATAAAGTAAAAATGTGATTGTATATAGCTAATTGATTATTGCATCATGTTATTCTATAACTTTTATATTTGATCGAATTGATTAATTATTCCAAGCCCTTAGCTCTTAATAATTTTTTGGTCTCTTGACTCTTCCTTTTCACCTCTCCATATCTAAACAATATTAAATTGTGATCATTTTTTTCATATTATACCATTTATCTCTCTATTTTCAAAGTTTGTACTCATAAAATTATATTTTATGTCAAGTATAGAAGTATCTAGTATAGGATAAGAACATATACCATTACTATCCCACTTTGGATGTTCTTGTCTTGTGAAAACTTTCACCTAAAACTAAATATGAGTACACATATCCTTAACTTTACCAATTTTTAGACATTTTACTTAGTATTAGTATGAGAACTAGTAATTGTTCATGTTAAATCTTTCTTTTCCAGTGCTATATTGCTCATACAATCTACATAATTTGAAATATATACATTTGATGAAATAAGGATGTACATTCAGTCCTCTACATACTTATTTACTTTATTATTTTTCAAAGTTACAACTCACATATATAGTGGGGGCATATTGTTCATACACGACTATGCCATTAATTCTAGTGCATAATTCACATCGACACATGTTACATATTATTGATATCTCCCTTCTGTATTATACTTTTGAACCCTAAGTTATCACTAGCTTCTATTGATTTTAAGATGAAAAAATTTAAAAATAAAAAATTCAATATTTGTAAAAAGATATAAAAACATTCAAAAGTAGAACATGAGGAGAATGATTAGATATCTAGTTTACATAGTTAGAATATGTTATTTATCTCATGATTAGTATATAACATATTATTATTTTATCACACACACATTTCACTAGTATTTATGAGTGTTATGTGCGAACAAGGAATACATAGAGGGGATGTTAGTCTTATGTTAGTCTCATAAAACAAATGAAATGAACACACTAAAATCCTAACACCTCTATCCTAGACACTAGGGAGAGATTAGGTAAAAAACTAAATGAAAGGATAACAAAAACATAAAATAAACAAATCTTTTACCTTCTTTGGAGCTCCAAATGGTTTCTTAAATGGCTTGCTCAGCTTGTGCATCAAGAAGTCTTTGGCAATGGAAGTTGTTTGGCTCCTTCTCTCCTTGGCACCTTGGATTTGATACTTCTTGGATTAAGATTTGTGAATGGTAACACCACTTACATGAGTCTTATGGAGCAGATCTTGTATAATAACTCTACAATATCCAAGCTTAGAAGTGAAGGGGTATGGCCTTGTATTTATAGACTTAGGAATTAACTCTTACTCAAGGTGAGTTAAGGTTGAGTTTAGGCTTGGAATGAGTTCAAACTAAACATAGGTGAGTTAAAACTAACTCTAATTAAGTTAATACTTCTCAAGTAATTATGATTTGCAATTACTAGGCATGACTCTTAAATTAGATATTTTAAGATATTTCAAAGAGCTTGATAACTCATAAAGGAAATGATGAAAGGCTTGTATATTTTGAATTTTGAATTGCTTTTTTTAGATATTCATTAATTTTAAATGGATAATTCAACTAGGCATTTAATCTTGTTTAGATTGTTAATTTATTTCGATTATTATTTTAGCTCTTTTAAGATTTGATATTTGTTCAAGTGCCTCACTTAATATGTCCATAGGCCAAATTGACAATTGTGATGCCACAAGGAGATTAGAGATGAATCCATGAGAGTTTATTATTTCATATGATATAATATCCAAATTAGGGATAAATTAACATAATTATGAGCTTTTTTGAATAATGCATGAGCAAATTTAGGATGTTTAGTGATTCTTAAGCTTAATTTGAAATGGTTGATAAGAATTTGTCTAAAGTCTAGTCGATAGCCAGCTATGGCCAATTTTGGATGTCCACAATTTACCCCTATGTGGGAAGGAATTATAAGATATAGACACAGTTATATATTCTCAAATAATGAAAAGGTCATGTATGCTTACTACTACAATGACAATGGATAAGTTCTAGATGCCCCCTCGAGGGAGTGGTCAGCAAATAATGGTGGACAATCGATCCCTTGAAAGAAGGAAATTTTGGGACCAAAAGGTAAAATGGGGTAGAAAAGATTGATTTGCTCATAAAATCTTATAATAAGTGGCACGGTGAGTTATCCAAAATGGGCAAATAAATAAGATGATTTGCCCATAGGCAGTTATAATCATCGAAATAGAGGGGGAAAATTTTGATAATGATTTTCCCAAAGGTGTTTATAATAATTGAAAAGAGGATAAGGGTAACAAGAGAATGATTTTCCCAAAGGTGGTTATAATCATTAAAAGGGAAAATAATGATTTTCTTATAAGCAGTTATAATCATTGACAGGATAAAAATATGCCCCTGTTGGGTAGATAGAGATAATGGTTTGCCTGAAGGTGTTTATGAGCATTATCACAATGAAAATGTGCCCCAATTGGGTAGAAGAAATATAATGATTTTACCAAAGGAGGTTATAATCATTAACCTTTAGATAAAATGAAACACAATAATTTATCCATAGGTGATTATAATCATTAGCTCTGTAGGTGCTATGATACATAATGATTTGCCCATAGGTGGTTATAATCATTGGTATAATAATGAAAGTATGATGGCAAATTAGATAATGGAACTTACGAATAGAATCTGTACTCCTGGAGTAAGAGTATGTTGATATAGAGGAGAAATATGAATTTAGGAAACTTGATGGTATAGAGATGTACATCCTAACTACTAAGGATTAAAATTCTTCTATTATTTAATTACTCTATATTTGGTAAGTGATTTGGGTAGATCAAGAAAATTTTAGGTTCCAAGAAGTACCAAAACCTCATTGCATGTAAGATTTCCCAAGTTAATTTTTACTATAACATGTGATGATATTCATCATGATAAAACACCATAATAACTTAGCCAAAATATGTATAAGTATAGACACATGATCTAATAAACAAATGAAAATAATGCACCAATGATAAAAATAGTAACGATAATGTTGATGTATGAATATGAATAGACTTAAGTATAATTCTCAAGGAATCACCCAATGGACACAATTTAACTAAGTCAAGGCACAATAATGAAAGTAAACAAATAGGAAAATAAGAAAATAAATATAAAGACAAACATTTAATAAATAAGAAGCAAATAAACAAAAAAATAATCAGAACAAAAGGAAACAAAATCAAATAATGGTTAATGACAATGTTAGTGCAAACAATATAACACAAATAAAAGACCCAACATTGCCCATAGACTATAAGAAATAATGATAAAAACAAAATGGAGGAATAAAATAAAAGAAAGGGGTAGCTAAGTTGACTCCAAATGCACTAGAAAATGGATGCTACCTACATAGTTTCATGGATGCAAGGTCTAATAAAAACTTCAATCCAAATGTAGTTCTCCTAGGATATGGGATAGAATAAAATCATGATGGAGAAAAAACATGATTGTGTTTTAGAATAATGTAGGAATGGACTCAGAAAATGGTGAGAGCATGTGATGTTAGGCCAGAAAAGATGGGGAAACTAAATGATAAGTGGTTTTTTGTGACTTATCTAAGGGTCCCAGAATCCTTAAGGTAGAGAAGTATTCGATTTGGTGATTTTTAAGACTTTATAGATATTTTACCAATGTTTTAGGAATTTTCTAACCATCTCAACTCAAATGAAAATAATGAGATACTAAACGATCTAACTCACAAAATGGTGAGAGCATGGATTAGGTTGTTTACAAAATGGTGAGAGTGTAGCAAAGGATGATTGAGATGACCTTAATGTGAATTGATCACTACCTACATAGTCCTATTAGGACCTCAAGGCACTTTACTTATACTTTATAGAGGAGAAATTTGACTAGGTACCATCAAGTTCAAAAAATAGGCAAAGAAGGCAAATGGTACAATATGACATAAAAATCGAAAGGTGGAACTTCAAGGCATGATAAAATGTGTTGTTCCTAATTTGACCATAGGCAATTATAATTAGGAAATAACATCATAGGTAAATTATACTATGTTACCAAAAAGAAGTTATAATTAGTAGTGTTTCAGAGAAATTTCACTTATATTCTTTTGAAGAAAGAGAAAAGAAACTTGAGAAGGGTATGGTAGAAAAACTTGATATGTTTTGTGCACATTGATCTAGATGGATGTAGATAATCCTATTTAGCTTAGAAGGAATGACTTGTAAATAAGAAATCACTGAAGAGACAGTTGATTATTTAGATAGTAGGGTGGATTGCCTAGAAATCTAGATCCAAGAAGCATGAGCTTCCTTGGAGGCTATCAATCCACACTTTTAAACAATAAAGTTATGAAAGTGAAAGATGAAGTACTTGCATATATGATAGAAGATACTGAAATGAAATATAAGAAGTGCTTGATAAATGAATAGGTGATTTGACTAATTATGGTAATAAATAGATTGATATTAATGCTAAATACATTAGGTGTTGTCCAAAAAATAGGGTGAGGCTTTATTATTAGGTAGAGGGTCTAAAATTAGGATTTGGTTGAGGTCTAATGAATGAAAATAGATTAATTTTTATTCATCACACAATGATCATCAGTGATTGGGGTGATCATTGGTGGTTAGGGTGACCATTGATGGTTATGAAAAGACTATCATTAGTCAGGATGACCATCAGTGGTTATGTGGGTTCTAATTTAGTTCAAGAAAATTGATTGATGAGGCTTCTAGAAAGTGGGTTTGCGTTGGGTTGGTTGCAAAATAGAAACAAAGTAAATAATTAGTGAAAAATATACACTTAGCCTATTGGTTGCTGATCTGTATAAGGGTCAAATGATCTATTGGTAAAATTTGGAGTATTTTTAGTAGAATAAAAATACTTAGAGATTGGCCGATGGATGGCAATGCTTCGGATCTCTATCACACTTACTAGTTCTTTGGTTTTCTCTAATTCTAGATACACATGATGATAGATTAATTTTGGATGTAGGTGATTATCAATTGATTCTGAATGCCTTTCACCTCTTCCTCCTCTCTTTTTATAACAAAGGAGAGGTAAAACAATCAATTCAATAAGAGGTTCAATAAGCATTTTAAATTTAGCTTTTGCATGCATTGTCTCGCACATGAATTAAAAAATATAAATATAAAAAAGTAAGTTGGAGTTTGATTAGAGTTTATTATTTAAGTGATATAAACCTAACCATCAATGGTCAAGCCTAACTATTAGTGGTTAGGGTGACCATCAGTAGTCAAGGGTTAAAGGTTTAATTTGGTCAAATCTAGTCAAGGTGAGCTAGGTTTGGGGTCAATAGGTTATGAGACAGTCCCTTGGGGGTCCTAAGGTGGTATAGGGGTTAGTTCGACATCTAGAACCATTGTGTGTGGTTTTATAATGTCTACATTTTTCCCTTTTTTATTATGTAGATTGTATTGACAAGCTGTAAAATAAAAATAGATTATGGGTCGAAGGTTTGGTTACCCAAAACATGAGAGGAGGTGTTCACCCTCAAATTAGGAATCGATGAGGTGATACAAAATTGGGTATGATTTTGATGATTTGGTAAGTGTGGTGATGAAGTGGGTGGTATGTTGGGAATTAAAGCACTAACATGCACACAAAGTGTAACTAATTATGATAACCAAGATTGTGCAATAACTAGGTTGTCATGGTTGGTAAAAATTAGGTCAGTACTAGAAGGACAAGTGAAAAGTGGACCAAGTGACCATATGTCATGATTGGGTGACACTTATAAAATCAAATCTCCCATATAGAGTTAGTGTTTTCATTGGGTGTCTAAGGTAGGAAGTGCTCCCATGAAGACATAAATTGGTTAGGTGTGTGCAAGGTAGTGTAAGTTCAAAATGTTCAACGTGGCAAGTAGATTTGGTGTGATCAAAAAGATCCAAGCAAATTCATAAAAAAAAATGTGATACTTAGGCCAAAATGACAAGTAGTGAGGTAAGTTGGTTGGTGGTGATTGGTCAAGGAAGGGTTTCTACATTGATGGGTAGTTGGATTGGGTGAGTGGGTAACAAATTTTGTGTGAAAATTTATGGATAGGAGGGAAAAAGTCCCTAAAAGGTTGAGTAATGATGGTCATGATTGATGCTCAGGTTCAACCATCAGTAGTTACCTTGACCATCAGTGGTCACATATCATCCTTGAGAAAGGTGAAGATAAAAGACTATCGAGGGTTTTATTTACTTATTTGAGCATATTGACCCTCAATGACTAGCTTTTAGCATGTTGTGAGTGAATGGTGATGGTGTGATGGCTTACTAAGTTTATGAGATTGTGTGAGTTAGCTAGATCAAGTTGACCTAATGAAGATGTAGAGGAGATGAGGGAGAGCATGAGGCTAGGTCGTGCTTCCCAGGGTTCCTCCTCGATGATAGTCAAGAAATAAGGTAGGGCTTGTTTAGAATTGGTAGAGTAGTTTCAAATTTAGCAAATGAATGTGTATTTGAATTTGGTTGTTGTTGATTGTTTGACTTAAGGGTAGGGTTTTAACCTAGGTTTAGGTTTAGAGAGATTTTATGGGGTTGAGGTTGAAATGGTACGTTAGATGCAAATATGTAGGGGTAGGGTAGATAAGGGAGGGTAGAGTTATTTTTGGTAGGTTTGTCTTAGCTATTTTGGTGTTTGATAGGTGAGCCCTGATGTGGTGACTATAGGGCTAGGATTGTAGGAGGTGCTAGCATGATGATACTAGGTTAATGGGTTACATTTGTAGGTAAATATGTAGGTATAGGAGGGTAGGCTCTAGGAAGTAGTGGTGCCCCAAGATCATGATATTTTAATATATTTTATGGTTTTGATACCAACCTACAAGGAGATGTAGTGAGCTGTATATTTTTTTGAGAGACATGCATATTTTATACACAATATGATGATTATTTACGAGATATAGATTTGATCCTTTGTTTGTGGATTATGGTTCATGGTTATGATGTTCATGTTGATCATTGATTATGTCATGTTGATTATGGTTATGCTCATGATGATGTTGATGTTGACTCACCTAGCAAGGCATGTGATGATGTGTCTTTTTAATTTATGTTCATGATGATGGTTGATATGGATTGATGTTATTGATGTGATGGCTATGGATGAATATGATGATCCTGATAGGATTATGTGATGCTAATGTGATGTTGTGGATGATTAGGATGATGGTTATGATGTTTATGATTATGGTATTTTGTTTTATGCATGTGATCATTTAATTTCATGTTTTGAGATGATAATTAGAATATTGATAATTAGTTAGGGAAAAACAACTATAAAAACCCCTGTTGTAATCATTTGCGTGTGTGGACTTTTGGAGAATAGATACAACATTTTATCTTGTAATTTGTTAAGCAATCAATGAATAGTTAGCATTTTCCATATTAAGTGAAGACTCATGAACATTATAAGTGTTTAATAATGAATATATTTTATTTCTAAGTCATGGGTATCTTTTCCTTTATTGCTATTTTTGAATAATAATGGTGATCCTAGTTATCGTAGTGGTTAAGTTTTGGACAATAAAGATAATAGTGGTATATTTATGGTATTGAATAACTTTAAAATCTATGTTAAAAAATATAAATAAACATATAACATTGTGATTCAAAGCCTTCAGGAACTAGTCTTCTATTGTGCACTTTGGGTGAGCATATGAGACTTACCTCTCATGTGATAGGGCCAATGTGCTAGCCTATTGGGGGAAGCTTCAGCACCATAATAGAACTAACTAAATGAACCCAACATTTTGGTTTTGCTACTGGGACCTAAATAAATTGGAGCATAATTATGGGAAATTTTTGAGCACATTACATTGGATAATATTGAAGAATGGGTTACTAGTGTTGAAGATAATTTTGTGATTCCATATCTTGATCCAAGAATTTCTGCATGATAGTGGGTAAAACAGAACCTCTACAACTCTTTGTATGAGACTTTCTCTTCTAAGTTCCCAATTATCTTGCATTCTTGGATCTTAGCATATGCTCAAGGATGATCTTGAAATCTTGGACAAAGGCAATCATAGACATGAGCAGTTAACTATTAGTGGAGAGGTGTTTAAAATAGCTACATTTTAGAGTACACGATGTCCACCTATTCATGTCTCGAGGAGGTGAAGTTATAATTTTTATGAGATTCAAGGGGATGTTACCTCTCATTTTTTGCTTTCAAAGTTAAGAAGCTAATTTTTGACCTTAGATTGGAAATTCTACCCATGGAAGGCTAAAATCTCTTATGCATGAGTTGTATAGTTAGAAGGGGAGACTAATGATTGATTAAGGATTATAAGATCAACATGGTAGCAAGCAATTAGTGTTACAAAAATTGAAGTATGATGAAGCTTGGTAGATGATTATGGGAATTAGTGGTGTAGGAAGAGATAGGGAAACCTTGAGGAGTGTTGTGAAGAGTCGTAAGGAGGTAGATGCATGTGAGGAACCCATCTTTTTTGAGCCATGTTATTTGCCACTTATATCTTGAAAAGGAGAATTGAGGTGGACATTAAGATTCAAACCAAGTATGAATCAACTAGGCTCCCCTAGTATAGTGTGTGCTCATTATTTTGACTCAGACATAATACATATACAAATTGGGATACAGACAGTACAAAGTCAAAAACTAAACAGGTAAGGAAGACTCAAACTAGGCCATTAGGTGATTATCTAGAATTTACATTATCTTTCCCTCTTCAATGAAATTCTATCGCACATCTTGGGATGCCTTGTGGATCTAGCCCTCAAGGCTAGAATACAAGCCCAAACTTGGGAAATCAACCCTCTACCACACATCTTCCCATGGGCACTACTACTAGAAGCAATGGAGGAGGATTAGGAAGAAGCACTGGAGGAAGCAGACCCCCTCCTAGAGCTAGAGCTAGATCTTCCTATTAACCACCCAATCAACCACAACCCACTATGGTCTACTATGAGATGACATTGCATTTAATTGAATACTATGGGGTAGAGAATGCAATTGAGTATATGTAGTTGAATATGTTCATAAGTGTGAATTAATTTGGAGAGTGTGTGACATCATGTATTCTAAACAAAAGGCAACATAGTTTTTAACCACACTTTTAGAGTGCATGCACAAATGGTATCACAAATTAGACCCTCAACAAGTAGTGGTTGACTATTACCATCTCAAAGTAGCCTTCTTATAGGAATTTGACACTCCTAGATTTGGGTAGCAAAGTATAGTGGCACTAAAAGACAAATCAAGGACTTATAGAGAGTGTATGTGAATATGATGCACACTTCAAAACTTTACTTTCTAAGTTATCATTTGAAATAAATCTTGATCAGCATACACAATTTTTTATGGGAAGATTATTGATGCCTTTTTGATGTACCTTATCACAAAGAACCTTCACTAGCATACATGAGGCTTTGGGAGTTGCCCTCCACATTGAAGTGGTCGAAAGTATGGATACCAAGATTAGTCCCTTTATGGAGGCATAGATAGCATCCATGGAATCTCAGATTGAAAATTTGATGGAAAACAATGCACATGAGACACATAGTGGTGTTTGGTGTATTGAGTATGAGACTGAAGGGCATATAAGGAACAAATGCTTGTGTAAGAACATCCATGCAATATTAAAATAAACCTATGAGATTTGTCATGAAGAACTTGATGTTCATTCTTGTCCACTTTTGCAATGGGATAAAAACACTAAGGTATCTGAGTATTGTAAGATTTGTGATGCCTACACACATGACACCAATGATTGCTAATTGATCAATGATATTTATGAAGCTTAGGTATATGGCACGTACCAAACCTTGATCACTAATACCCAAGATAATGGTGGCTACCATGGGAGAGGGAGTGGATGAGGCTGAGGAGGTGGTCAATTTCCACCAAGAACATGTTACAAATGTGGTTCACTAGACCACCATCAAAGGGATTGCTTAGAATACCCAACATGTGCATTTTGCAAAAAGGATCATCGACTAGAAGAGTGCCCTGATATATATGTATATATCACTAAGTACCATAATGAAAAGGGTGCTAACATGATTCACATAGACAAACCACAATGGTTCATATGATTGACCATCCCATAGTGTAGCAAGTAAATATCACCAATCATAGTGGGGGTCAAACTCAATCCATATCCAACTTGGTCAAGAAGGTACATCGAGAATAACCATGGGAAAGGAAGTAACCTGCTGCACAATAGCAAAAATATGTCCTTCAAGATACAATGGCACTTGTGCAAGAGATCAAAGGTGAGATTCAATACCTCAAAGATAAGGATGTCACACAGTGCACTTTAGTGTAAAGAGAAACTGAACCCCCTATGGTGTGAGATAATTTTTAGGAATTATGTAAATGTATACTTGATGAAGACATCATTCCCTAGCTCAACACTTGGCTCAAAGGTCAAGCCTACTGACCAAATGAAGTCTACCCTCACCTCAGTTAGCAAAGCTAAGATTTCTATTTAAATCATGCTTGACATCAAAAAATTCCTAGTTCCTCTTCCTTGGAAGATGGAGAGATATTAGTTAATGCTATTATCAATATATGGGTAATCTAAGATATTCTAGTAGATATTGGCACAGAAATAAAGATGCTTGGCAAAAAATGTCTAGTCCAGCCCTGCATCCCTCTCCTCATGTCTTGTTCATGGTGAATAAGACTCAAGCACATCTTATTGGAGTCCTTAAAAATGCTACCAGTGACATACTTGGGGTTTCCTTCAAAGCATATTTTGAGGTTTTAGAGTTGGCAAAAGCTTATGACTATCTAACCTTACTGGGAAGGCCTTGGTACTATGAGAATCATGTAGATTTGAGCTTTAAAAACTAATACATTTGGTTTGATAATATCAATAAATGCATAATAATACCTTTATACCAAGCATAGGGGCCTCCCCATATCAAGCCCATGAGCATTGATGAAGACATCAACAACTTTTATAATATGACTGCTCAAAATGATGAACAACATGATTCGACACTAGATGGTATTCTTTGGTGGATAGATAACTAGTCTATCTCAAATACTATAAGTAATTCTTATAATTATTAGGCCCATAGTGACTACAATCTCATCGAAAGATTGTGCAACACCATAAATAGAGGAGAAAGTATCCCACACTAGCTTCCTAAATGTCACAAGTTTGTGTGTCTCATGGGTTTAGTAATGAGAGGGCCACTAGAGGGACCACCACTGGAGAGACTTGATGAAGCTCCATGGTTTCAAGGATAAATAGAGTTGCATGACTTTGTCCAATGCCTTGAAGAGTTTTATGATACTGAGAATAAATGGATGAGGTCATTAGATCACATTTTTATGACACCACTATCAGATGGTGGTGTACTCATAAAGAGTACCTTTTGTATTGGGATCAAGTGAGAGATACTCTACATCATAGATTTCATCATGATAATAATATCAGAGGGACACTAAGTTACAAAAATATGCAAGCACCCAAACCTCACTTTATGGAATGTGAGGCACTATGGTGAGCTAAGGAAACATTCTTACCTGAGTAAATCTAGGTCCATGTGTTCTACAGGACTTTGTACACTTGAGCATAGGTTTGGTACATTCATAAATAAAGGCACATGGGAACAAGGTTATGGCAGTTATTAAAGGAGAACATGATGATGATGATTTCTTACTTTTTTCCAAGGACGGACTTGTGCCTCACCCTTCAAGCCATACATAAAGAAATCATTGGAGATCTAAGTCCTGTCAAAGAACACCTATGCCATATTCATCAAAAACCTAAAGAAGCCTTGAATTTATTCATTAATCCTCCCACACAATCAATTCCTACACCATCAACAATTCTTAATGAAGAATGTTGTGAAGAGATCTGCCTGGGTAAGCAAAAACTCATCTTCCAAGTGGATGAAGGTGAAGGATTTACCTCACTCGACCCCTTGACCAACCATTTCAATGTCCCTACAAGTATTCGCTCATGAACTATTTGAGACACAAGTTATCCAATAGACAACACTTATCACGGGCCAATTGGCTTGGAGTAAGAGCCTAAGATGGATAAAATTGGAAATTATTAGACTAAGACAAAAATATCATAGATTTTTTAGTAGTTGAAAGAGTATCAGGATGTATTTTTGAGTAATTATACTAAAATGAACAGGGTTCACCCTTTTCTAGGGAAGATGCACATAAAGTTAATTAATGATGCTTGCCTAGTAAAGAAATGTTCGTATAAGATGAATCCTAACCTCTATTGAACATAAAAGAGGAGATCGATAACATGCTCCACACCAGAGTAATGACTCCCATTGATGAATATAAATGGGTGAGTCATATGGTTATCAGCATCAAAAAGGATGGGTGTATCTAGATCTATGTGGATTATCATGTTTTTAATGCATCCTATGTGACAGATCCTTTTTCAACATCTTTCATGAAGGAAATATTAGGAGGTGTTACTGGTTGTGAAGTATACTCTTTCATGAATAGGTTATCAGGGTACCACCAAATCTAGATAGCTGAGGAAGACTGATCCAAGACTACTTTTGCTATTGAATGGGGATCTTTTACCTATACCATCATGCCTTTTGAATTGAAAAATGCCTTGACAGTGTTTTCACATATAGTAGTTGAGGCTTTCAAAGATTTTATCCATAAGTTTCTCCAAGTCTATTTAGATGACTAGACTATGTACAGTTTGGTCAAAGGCCACTGTGCTAATCTGAGACTCATGCTTGAATACTATTGAGTGTTGTAAATTTCCCTAAATTTGAATAAGTGCCTATTTCTGACACCTCTTAGTGTACTCCTTGGGCATATGATTTATAAATAGGGATTACTAGTGGATCCATCCAAGGTTTTCATTATTCTTCATCTACCAGTGCCCAAAACTCAATGTAAGGTGCACACTTTCCTAAGACATATCGGCTACTATAAAAAGTTCATTTAGGTTATGCCAAGATCACTGCACCCCTAGAAGAGTTTTAAAAGCATAAAAAATAGTTTATATAGAGTAATTCTTGTAAAGGAGCATTTAAAACACTCAGATAAAGGTTAGTTACTGCTCCTATCTTGTAATTGCCTAATTAGACAAAGCCTTTTCATGTCCATGTTGATGCATCTAGAGTAATAGTCAGCATGATACTTGCACAACTAGGTGAAGGAAACTTGGATCACCTAACTTATTTTACAAGTATGAAATTGATAGTGACTGAAAGGAACTACATCATAATTGAGTGCAAAGTTTTGTCTATGATTTATGCTCTAAAAAAGTTTAGGTAGTACCTTTTAGTCACTCCATTTATATTTTATATAGACCATGAGGCCTTGAAATATCTTATCAACAAGCCAGTCCTACATATAAGAATTTACTATTGGATTGTTCTCTTCCAAGAATTCTATTTTTCTATAATAATAAAGCTCGAGAAGACCAACTATGGACTTGATCATTTATCTTGAATTGAAAATGGAGCCCCACATGCAATAGAAGATGATCTTCTTGATGTACAACTCTTTTGAGTAGATGAAGTACCTAAAGAACTAGAGGATATTACAACATTTCTCAACACTGGTTATGTGCTTGAATCCCTCACTACACGAGAAAAAGCAACTTGTAGTCCATGTTGCAGCTTATCAACTCATAGCAAGTGATCTATATTGGACCATGATGAAGTGCTTCACCACTATGTAATGCAACATGAGTGCCCTATAGTTCTACTAGAAGTATATGAAGGTATTATTGGAGGACATTATGCTAGAGAGGCAACCATGTGCAAGGTATTGCTCACTGGACTCTGGTGGCAAACTCTATTTAAATATGCAAAGTCTTATGTTAGGCAATGTGATGTCTACTAGGGCATAAGAAAAACAAACAAAAGAAATGTTATGTCATTGTACCCTATTCCTTCTCAAGAACCATTCAAAAAATGGTCTATTGATTTTTAGGGGCCTATCACTCTAATAGGATGATGAACAAGCTCTTGGTACATCATTACAGTAACCAACTACCTCATACACTGCGTTAAAGCAATGCCAATAAAAAATTGTACTATAACAACTCTCACATGATTCATTTGGGAAAACATTATAACATGATTTGGATGTCCCTTAAGCTTCACCAGTGATTGTGGCACCCACTTCTTGAATCAAATGATTTTCATCTTGTTGGTCGAGTTCATGATCATGTACCACAAGATGACACCATACCACCTAAAGGCCAATAAAATAGTTGAAGCCTTCAATAATATCCTTGGTACCACTTTGACAAAAATTTGCAATGTTGGCTAGACTAATTAGGATGATAGAGTATCTACAGTACTTTGGGCCTACCTAACTATGTAAAAACACCTCAATTAAATTACACCATTAAACTTAATATATGGAAAGGAAGCAGTCATGCCAATGGAGTTCCTAGTTCCATCTCTCCAGATAGAGCATATGGGAAACATGGATAATGAAGCCGATTTAAAATCTTGTCTTAATGATTTGATGAAACTAGATGAGACATGGTTCCTTACCCACTGGAGTCAATATGTTGAGAAACATAAACAAAAATTATGGCATGATCACCACCTAAAGAATAAAGTATTTTCTCAATGCATGAAAGTTCTAATATATGATTCCAAGTTCATGTGCCACCCTGGGAAGCTCCGCATCCATTGTGATAGACCATTTATAGTTCATAGCATTTGACCTACCAGAGCTTGCTGGCTAAAGTGAATGGATGGACAATTCCTCCTAAGACACTATAATGGGAGTCAGCTTTAGCCATATTATGATTCTATTTAGTTCAAATTTTGTAATCAGTAACGATTAAGGCCACTAGGTTAGAATTTACTAATTTTAATAAAAAGCACTACCCTTAAAGCGTGTGACTCTTTTATGTAACTATGAATTCATGTTCTTAGATTGTTTTTGTGGAGGACCATGAACCCCTTTAGTGTGGGGTAAGACATGCATATGAATACAAGACATAAGACAAGCAGGTGTACAGGGAGCATAAGACATGAGAGTCATCTATGCCGTGTAAGTGATTAAGGGCATAAGATTCATTCAATGAACTTGAAAGCATTTTGAAAGGTTCCTACCATTTGGGTGACAGTTGTCTTCCACTTCACCAAAAAGGTGGGACACAATTATCATCCACTCTCAAGAAAGGCACAAGAAGGGATGTATCATTAATGCGATAAGGTTAGTTATGGCAAGAAGCCTGCGAGTGGAATGAAGGGATGATTCTTTTAAGTCACTAAATACTAGATAAAATATTCAAAGTATGGTCATTAAAAGATATACATTTATGGATAGAAGTGACAAAGGGAGGGAAGGAATTAATGGAGGTTAACCCCCATGAAGGGCATATAAATAAAATTGTTGAATTCATTTTAAACTTTACCTTGCTTAAATCTTCAAGTGATAAGTGTGAATAGTGAACCAAAGAACCAGAGATTGATGAAACCAATTTTTTTATAAAGTAGAGTGATTGAAAAGTTGGCAAAGACACGATGGTTGTATCTAGGAAAAGATGAGAGATTACTGAGTTTGGATTGGTGTATTGGAGTAGGTATATTTTTGATTTTTAGGTTTCAAGTCTACCATTGTTAAAATGTGAAGCTTGAGAGTTGAGGCAAGTGGGATCACCACCACAAACTCATTTGGAAACATGGGATGGTCATGGGCTAACATTTGAGCACCATAGAGGGTAATGTGGCTAAAGAAAAAGGCTAACAGACTTGAAAATATCCGAACCATATTAGAAAAGGAAGAGGTGAGTAGAGGAGCATGGTTAACTATAAGAGAAGAGGTTTTGAGAGACCTAGAAGAAAGACCACAAGAAGTGCAGCACATAGAAGTATTGAGGGAAAGCACAAAAGGAGAAATAAGGGAGAGCAAAGAAGTAAATATGGTAAAGAAAGGGAAGAAGGTGTAGGCCTCTTCCTCACAAAATGCCCCAACATCCCCCCTCCATCTTTGTTAATAGAATAAATGCATTACCTAGATTCGGTCTTGTGCACAGAGAACTGGTTATCCAAGGTGTCAACCACAATAATTTTTTACTACAAACACCATCATCTAGGAAATGAATAGAGTTGTAAAGTGACTATCAAGTCTAGACCACTAACACTAAGAATCAAGTGATTTATGACTTATACATCAAGAAATAGCTAGACAAGGCCGACCTCTTTCAACTGTTTGAACTACTATACTTTTGAAAGCCTACTAAGGTAGTTTAATTCCTCCTCTCATGTGTCTATGAGGACTACATCCACTTCATGGGGTACAAGATGAAGATCACCATAGAGAGTATAAGCAAATTCATGTGGATTTAATGCTTGGGGGTGAATGTGTTGGATGACTTCATGGATACGGAGGAGATTTAACAAACCACCACCATACTAATGTATCAAAAACAAGGGCATGCAATGAATATAAGGAACCTACAAGATCCTACCCTCAGAGTCATGACATGGATCATTTCCACCAAGGTCGGAGGGATTGACTAATGGAAATAGGTGGACATGGCCCACCTACACATTACTCACCAAGTTATTCCATGCACATAATATAATTGGGCACTATATTTTTCCTAGAGGATAGTGAAAGATGTGAAGAAGGTGCAAAAGAAACTTAAGTATAGGTTTCCTTGGGGAGCCATCCTCTTATTTCTAGTTTTTCATGAGATCAGGGTGCCTGATTATAGCTCAAGATCATTGAAGTGGGTGTACCCCCACTCACAATTCCCCTATCACATGATTCAAAGATTTCACTTACTGCCAATAGATCACCCCAACATACAAATTGAAGATGAGGTACTAGTTTGATAAGATGAAGGTGGATTTTGGGAATGAATGGTACATTCCTAAGGATTTGCCCTCCTTGCCTGTAAATCAAGTAGAATTTGCTATGAAGCAACACTACTCCCTGGTGCACATTTGAATCAACCCTTCAAGAGAACTTTTAGGATGCCTTAAACTGACATATGCCTTCTTTATATGTTACTTCATTAATTCCATCAACAGGATTTATGATGTGTAACCAATCAGTCTGTAGGCATAATGGATCGATGTAGAGCACCACACCCTCTAGAAAATGTTCATATATCTAGGTAAAAAGGCCTTTACAAAGAGGGGAGAAATGGACTTAACTGATATTAAAGATAAGAATATCCTAGTTGGGGAGTAAGTTCACAATCTATTTTACATGTTACGTCCCCACCATTACCCTCAATATGGAGACCCTAAGGAGAGGCTCCCCCAAGTACCATATAAATGGAGGAAACAGCTAGAGCCAGGTGTCAACATAAGTATGCAGTAGGCCCCTCAAAATGATAGAAGGTGATGGAGGTACAACCCTCTATACCCACTATGTCTCACCCTTCTATGTCATGACCACCTCACCCTTCACCTTCTCCACCTAGTCCTTTACCTTCACCACCTAGACCATATCTATCTCCATCTCAAATTTCATCACCATCTTCTTCATCTTCACCTTTTCATTCTACTCATTCCCACTCACCTAGACCAAACCCTGCATCTCCTCATCTAACTTCCCCACCTTTTCCACCTCCATGACCACCCTCAACTCCACCTTCTCCAAAGACTACCACTGGATCAATGCCATAATAACCTCTAAGTCAAGAACCTGAAAGGGACCCCTTTTAGGAGCAGATTCATAATTTGGGATCAGATTTGAAGAAGACTCCATACCCAGTCTAAGAGGCCCTATCTGGTGATCAAATTGATACTGATAAAATGGGAGTAGAAGAGATGGTCATAGAAAGCCATCAAGAGGGTGAACTTGAACGAGACCCAAAAAAGGGAAAGTGGTTAGCTGAGGGGGAATATGAATAGAGAGGGTTGTCCACTCTATGTGAATGATACCAATTTAGTGTAGAAGATAAGAACCTATATTTTTGGAATCATTTCCACCCCAAGGATGCAACCCTAGAAATAAGGAAGTAGTTGTCCTTCCTTTTGGAAATGTATAACAAAGAGCCCCAGTTTGATATTCCTTTGGATTGCATTTTTTATAGCCCATATGTTCTAGGTCTACCAGACCTTATGAGGATTGATCCACAATGACTCTCACCAATAATGACAAGTGCCACATTTTTTAATCTAGCCATGGAAATGATGTGGCAAAACATTTTGTCATAATTGAATGCACGCATAGTAGAAAATAAACATGGTAGAGTTTTATAAATGTCTAATAAAGCATATGCAAAAAATCAAGTGCTAGCTAAGGAAGTGGCCTCTTTGAAGCAATAAATTCAATAGGCCACTAAGGCTAAGGTAAGGGTTTTAAACCTTTACAAGATAATTTTGAAAGAGGAGCTGTAACTTGAAGATGGTGTACCATTGGATGGGGATGACATTAAGAAATTAGAAACATTAGTTGATCTATTAATCAATAAAAATAAGGAGCACGTCGCACCCAGGGATGAGGGCAAGGAAATACTTGAACAATTCACCATAGTAACAGATATATGCAAAAGTACTTTGGAGAGAGTCAAGGAGGTTGTCCCAATTTTGGATGGCATTTTTGCATGTCTGGTGTACTCAAATAAAATAGTAGAATACTGGATACATGATGTAATTAAGTTGTTAGTTTAAAGGGAAAAAATGCACACCTAGGTTTGTATAACATAGTTTGTCTTTGTGTAATCCTAATCTTGAGTGATTTGATAGTGACTTACCTATAACCAAGATGATGTTATAGTATATAATCTATGTATGAAATCTGAAATTGAAATAAAATGAAATTCAAGAGCAAGGTTAGAAGGACACATGTGTGTTGATGAAACCATATTGTCTTTTAGTAAGTTTATTTGAAAGGATGCCTCATTATGAAGCATTGAATCTAAGATTAGGACAAATATAAAATTTTAAGTACATATATAGAGAAAATTTTTGAGGATACATGACTCCAACATTGATGTAAAGGTGAGTTGTAACACATTATTGAGCTTTTTTCATCTCAATCATGCAACCCAAATAAATTCATGATATGGTGAGCTTAAGTGATTTAATTAATTCACAACATATATCTAGTGAGGGTGGATGATTTATTTAAATACAATCTATAATTTTGGTAGAGTTAAATTATTTAATCAAGTATAACTTATAAGCTTGGTAAGATTGAGCAATTTAATCAACTCAACCTTCCAAAAGTGAACCAACTACTTGGTAGATTGGCTTAATAACAGTCTATAAAATTCCAACATGGGTATAATAACAATCCATAGCAGTATTTGAAATATAGAATTTGATTTGATTTGGTAATTTTAGGTGCTCTTTGCATGGCATATGAACCTCATATATGTATCAAGTTGGAATTTAGGTATAGTAATATTATCAATGTATAAAATGCTACCAAAATTGTGTATTTGAATCATATATTTTAAAATATGGTGAATGTGAAATCGGTGCAAGTGTGGAGATCATGTTTCCATAACATGGCCCCCACTATAATATGGAAAATTTGAGTATTGAAGTGAATTTTTCAAGCATGGATGGAGGCATTTGTATATATATAATTTCAAACATGATAATGGAAAGTGGTCATTGAATAATGTAACCTAGGTGTATCATGATCAAAGAAGCAAATGCCCCAAATATACTTAAGATGTTATTAGATATAAATCTTAACATTTGTATGTGTATATATCATATACCTAGGTATCCCTGTATCATACTCAAATAAAGCAAGAAACATGTGTATATCGAAAGGAATGATATGTTATCTACTAACATGGAGAAAACAACATATGTGTAAGAAATAGTATAGCTAGGAACATGCTAAAAAAATTCATATTTTTTAATTTTTTAATGTTTTTGGTATTTTTGGAATTTTTTTTTTTTTAATTTTCATGTATATTTGAGTTTTTTATATTTTTAAAGCTTAATTTAAATAAAAGGATGTTATTTATCCCACTTTGAAGATAAACGAAAGGAATATCTTATGGTTTTCCTAATGAGGTATGTTCCTATTGGTGTGTTTGTGGCATCAAGGTTGTCATTGATGTCAAATTTAGTCAAATTTCATTGATGTCCCAAAGGTGCTCTTGTGAAGAGACATGGTAAGCATTCATGATGGCTCAAGCATAATCTAGTAGATTCTTAAGATATTGGTTATGTATTTTGGTATAACAAGCTTGTGAGAAGATGTGTGGTAGTAATTGAGAATGTTATAAAGGAGGTTTGGCATATTAACGAGTCTTAGTATGCATCTATAGTGGAAGGAAGGTCTACAAGGGTATGGTACCCAGTAGGCCTGTTTGTTGGCCTAGTTCTTAATCATAGACATGGCTTATAAAGGCATGATGAAGGTGATACAGAATTATATGAGATTGAAGGTGTTTTTTGAAGTTTCAAATCATGATAAATATGTTTTTAGTCAGTTACATGACTCTTAAAATTAACTAAAGTGGTTTTTCCTTCATTGGAGATCTTCTCATGGACCTAGTCTTAAGACCCTAGGTGGAAGTATGAGGTGTCTTGATCTATTCGGAGGCTTGTGAGTTTTTGTAAGCATGGTATGAGGATGTATTACTTATTATTATTTATTTAGATAAGTAAAATAATTTCCCAAGTGTGTTTAAAGGTCAAAATGTAACTGGCAGTTTAAGGCCTAGTGTGCATAAGAGACCTAGTGAGGCCTAATGAAGGGTCAAGATGAGTTTCCAAGGTGATATAGAACATATGATAATTTATAAAGGTTTTATAGGTTATTTAAATTAATTTTACCATGTTTGAGGTCATAGATTAGATGAGAAAGCAATAAATCATGTTTGAAGGTCTTATGTATATGCAAAATGAAGAGATGAGAACCTAAGAAGGAAGTTTAGATACTCATTGGTACATGTAAACTTTTCATGGTGTCTTCAGCCTTTTGGGATAGATTTAAAAGGGTACTAATAATTTTTTTCAATCATTATGAAGTGGTTTTATGCATAGAGTTATATGAACAATTGTTTAGGATAGAAACTGGTGTAAAAACATCTCAAAACCCTTATAGTGACCCAATGGTGAAACTATTATTATAAATGGACCAAAATGGTTTGTTTAATATATTTTGATGATTTTATGTGGTATAGGACTCCATTATTCATCTCCAAGTGGTAGTGGTTTGTTAGGGAAATGAGCAGAACCTATAGAAAAACCCTTATTTCTAAAGAAATTGATGCTCTAAACAAGGTTGACTAGGTCAATGCATGCAAGTGTATGGAGGTTAAAGGTAAATAATTTTTATTGATGTCCATGGTGGTTTTTGGATAGGATATATCCTTTTTCTCAACCAATTTTCTCACCCAAGTTGACCTATCACTAAATTTACAAAGAATGAAAATAATGAAAAAAACCAATCAAAGGGAGAAAGAGATTAGGGGTTGGTTTTAGAGGATTAGGGAAGGATGTATATGATTTAGGTCATTATTAAATACCTATAACTCTTATCCATGTTTATTATATGATTTTAATTTCATTTAAAAGGGTGCAAACAATGTTCACAAGATGGTCTATCTAGAGAAGATGTGACAGTGAAACCCCGGACAGTGAGATTGGTCTTCAAGATCAATGTTGCTCTTTAATCCTATAGTATGGATAGTTTAGGTAGTTATAATGATATAAAAGGATCATCTTAATACTTTTAAAAATATTTTTTTTGTCCTTATAGGTGGTCTAAGTCATATTTACCATGACTGGTTCTTGAGATAAAATGATTGTTCTAGGTGTGCTAGGTGAAGTGAAGAGTGTGAGTCTCTATGACAAGAGTTGATGCATCCAATGAACATGTTGATTTTTTTAGACATAATTGACTTATTAATTCTTTATATAATATGTAGAGATATATTTGAGGTTTTTATATGTGTAATCCAAAATAGCCTATCTGGCTAAGTATGTACTGTGTAAGAGAGAGCTAAGAGATTGGTCTGTAAGATCAATGGTTGATATTAGAAAAAGTGATATATATATATATATATATATATATATATATATATCTTATAATTCATTAAAGTGTCTTTTCAAGTGCTAAATACAAACTTCTACATGACTATGTTTTGGAGTAGAGTGACCATTTTGAGTGGTCATATTGCAAGAATGGGTTTGAGGCCTTTTGTCCTATTTGGTGAAGTATAATGGATATGGTAATGAACATGAGGTCAATAATTATATTTAAATATGATTTTTTCATATATTTATTTGTAAAAATTTGTTTTTTAATTCATTTGTGTAAAACAGACTTTCTAGGTGTATGAAGGACTAATGGCGAGTAAGCCTATTACCATGGTTCAAGTGATGAGTTGGAATAATAGGTAGAATGGAGATATTAAGATGTTATAAAATATATATTTAAGACATATATTATGTTTTTAAATAATCTATATAGACTCAATATGGTCTAATAGGTCATAAGTGTAACATATACTTAAGACAAACCTAATTGTATTAGGTCTCCTTTAGGCCTAATAAGGTTTTGGTCCTAATGAAGCTTGGCTGACATATATGGTGAATGTTTATTTTTTTAAATATGTGTAATGACATATTATAATTTTTATTCAATTTTTTTAAGGTTATTTTCTAACCAAGATGGGTAAGACCAAAGTGTTGTGTATATAAGCAAGGCCTAATTGGCCTATTTGAGCTAGTTAGAGAAGTGTGGACATAAGCAAAGAAAAGGGATCATTGAAGGAGAAGTAGTAGGTAATTAATAAGATTAAATATATCATGATTAACATATAACATATCTTATTTATGTGTAGATAAGGTTAATGCACCTAATGAGCCTAAAAGAGGCATGTTGAGCGAGTAAACCTAGAAGGCTATTTGAGAGGGGTAGAAGGTTGAAGTGAAATGAATGAAGTGAGAGAAAATTATTAGATTCATAAAAGGATTATTTCAGGTTTAGACATAGAGTGTAATTTATATACGTAAGAGAGATATAGAGAGCTAAAGAAGAAGTTGCCATCAGTTGTTTAAGCAACAAGTTATTGTGAAAGTGATCAAGTTGTGTTAGCTGGGTTGGTGATTGGTCAAGAGGGATTTAGAGATAAACTATAGGTTTAATCTTTAAGTATTTTCCTTAAAGTGGTTGGGTTGGTTCCAATTCACTTATGGGGTTGGATCTTCCTTGAAATTTGGAACTTACTATAGGACTAATTGAGTTGGTGCCTAATTAGTGAGGGGTTGGTGTTCCTTATGGGGTTGGTGCCTCACTAAATGTTGTTTCATTGCTTATAGGATATTATTCCAAGTGGTTTGATAGTGGGTTTTATCCCCTATGAGTTTTTCCCACATATATCTTGTGTTCATGTGTTGATATCTTGATTCATGCTTATGTGACTGCTCTTTTATGCATTGTTATATCTTTATGCTAGTTTGAATGATTAAAGAATGATGAATGGAATTGAAGTAAATGTTTGAAAAATTATTGACCCCCTCTCTCAGTGGTTGTTCTTCCAACATTTATAGGATCATATTTTTTCCAACAATGTTTATGCTACATCATTTTGAGTGATTTTGTATCATCTGGAAAGGGAATGTCATATGTTGTTACTATAGATTTATCATTTTTGTCTATCATACAATATATGGATTAGTTTATTTTGGAATTGGTAAGATAGACATATATATGGCATTAATTTTTTCTATCATTTTTATTTCCCAACATTTTCCAAAATAAAATGTGAGATTTGGTTTTATATCCATCACCCATATGATGGAATTTATCAGTTTAGGTTTGTATGTTATGGGTAAGTCAAGATATCCAAGAGATCTGGGGAAAATAGAATAATTTTATACTTATTAAATAATAAACCCTAATTTAGACATCACAAATAGTGTCTTAATTATTTGTATCAATTTACAAATGTGTACAAGAGACACCATCAATGTTTGTGGTAATTGTTAGATTTCTAGGTCTTTTTTGCTTTGCATATCTATTTTGTGTGGAAAGATTGGAAGTATTTGGTCATTTTTCTACTTGGATGAAATGTGTATTCCCCTCATCTTTGTATTTATAAATATGTTTTTGTAATGTCACACATTGATTTTTATTGTGGTCAGTGATCTGTGTATACAAAGGAAAATGCAATTGACCTATTAATCAATCTTAGCTCAAAGAAGATAAATATTACTTACACTTTCATTTATTGATACATTATATGTTTATGTTCATGACCAAGATGGATCTGTTGGACCTAACCAAGGGATATCTTACCATGATAACATCACTAGAGAGGGTTCTAAAGCCTCTAGTCAAAAAACACTATGTAATAACCCTAACTAGGTCCTATATTTTCATATTCATTAAGTAAATGATAAGTCAAGCAAAATCTAATCTAGTGCTCCCCAAAGATTGTGGCACAAAGTAGGGGTAATAAAGATAAATAGTAAATGTTATCACATAGGATTACACATGTTTTGATCCTATATATTGTTATGTAATTACCTAATGATATAATGGAAAAACTTCCAAAGTCGTAGGACCTTGGAAATTTGAGGTTAGTCATTGGAGAAGGTCAGCTTCTTTTCACTAAATCTGATGCAACTGTTAAAATACCAATTTTGAGGAAATCTCACTCTTTAGTGCTTTTGAATCCTAAACTAGGGTTTTGATGGGGAAAATGTTGAAGAATTGAAATTTATAGAAAACTAAAAATATGGTGATTGCACCAAATATTTTATAGTGGATTTTAATGCTTTCTTGATAAACACAATAGAGTTAAAAATATGTTGAATTTGTTTCAACACATACTCATACAAATAGAAATTAGAGGTAGTATTTTAGCTATTTTTCACAAAAGGGAAAAAGATCTGTATTCCAAACAATATTTTCAAGAGGGTAAAATACCACAGATGAATTTATTGAAACATAATCAAATATACAAATATTCCACAAATAATCAAACAACTTGCACACACACAGAGATCGTTTAAGATAAGAAAGACAAATATTCAACTTTATTTCTCTCCAAAAGTTACATCTTGTAGTAAATACATTCAAAATGCAAAAAATATCACTAGTAGCAAAAAGATAATTTAGGCCATGGGGTCTTCCCATTTTTATACAAAATATCTTCAAGTTGAGATGTAATTGACAAAACTAGGATGCCTAGTAAAGGAAAGCATGCAAATTTGAAACACTCATGCAAAAGAGGTGATTTCTTCTATTTTTGGCATTCTAAAGTGTTGAAACAGTTGGAAATGTGTTATGCACAAGCTGGGCATGACCTTTAGTGTAGTATGGCATGGTAAGGCATGGTTAGAACTATTGGATATCCATGCTAGGCTTCTTCATCTAGAAGTGGTTGGAATTAACGTATTCATGAAAAAAGAGGCACCCAAAATAGAATTGGTCCTTGAAAATAAAATATAACTTTAAAAATAATTCTAAGTTACTTTACCATGAAAAAACCCCAACTTGAAAAACATGAGTGAGGCTTTTACAAATTTTTAAGTCTTTATCACTTTTGCCAAAATAAATCGTGCAATTTTCACTTCATGATTTTACACTTTTTAACAATTCGTATTTATCAAAATAGAAAGTGCAATTTGCACTTGTGCTTTTTACAACTTTCACATGATCAAAAAATATAGTGTAAAATATGTATTTCTCTTTCACAAAAAGAGTTATAAAAAATATAGTTGTACTTTTGCAATGAAATTACAATGACAATATTCAACAAAGAGGAAAGATTAATCAATTTTCATAATTTATTCAGCTTTCTTACCATTCTTGGCTTATAACTTCTCAGTATATGCATCAAAGGCCTTAAATATTTCTTATATGCATTTTGGATCCATCCCATAAGAGTAAATATTAGAGGTTGTACAATCTTCTTGAATATCAAAAAGTTCTCTTATGAAATTTATGATTCTTTTCATCTCCATTCTCATCTTATCAATTGAATTTTCATACCTGATGAAATGGTGGATAAAACTCAAGATGAAGACTATGTCCTTTGCATATTTTCTCTCAATTATTGCTTTGATATTATTCTGGACCTACACTATCTGAAGGAGATTATTGGCATCATCTACCGGTTGGCATGACATTGAATTCATCATGCCTTCAATCTCATATAATACATCAACTACCTTACGTAAGCCTCTTTAGATTTCTCAGTAAACTCTATAGTAATCTTATCCACAATTGATTAGCCCTATGTAGTTCCTCATGCTCAGTATCAATCTTCAATATATTCTCGATAATGAGGGTATTCATATAAATTGATTTTATAGCTATTAATTTAGGATAATACAATTTTAAGGTCTAAATTTCTCCTTCATACTAATTGATCTATTCTTTCAAATTATCCTTCCTCTCCATGATGATGCCATAATGTTCCATCATTGCTACAAGAACCCTATTGCCTTTAATGATCAGTTCTTCAAACCATTCATTCGTATCCCTTCCCATGTGAGAAATCTCTCGTACATAATCAATTGTAGCTTGATTTGGATTGATAGGTTATATTACATGTGGTTGTTGCAATTTTTCATTGGGCTTTATGAATTGGTTCAATGCTTCTATCAATTTATCTACTTTTCTCTTCAGCTCATCTTTGGTGGCTTTATCATGATCAATTCTCTGGAAGAGAGAGTTGATACCAATTTGCATGTCATGCTTAAGACCTTCTCTAGTCTGTCATCCAAGGTGTATTTGAGAAATTTGATAATCAGCCACCATAAGATCTTCTTTTGATTTGTCTGGTGGGGGGACTATAATTTCAACATACCTCTCTCCCTTGTCATTATTAAATGTCCTTAAGAGGGTCTTAGGAGTGGGTTTTGATTTCTTCTTAATCTTTGACATGCCAAAGTCCATAAAATTGGAATCAATCATCTATTTTCTCTTTTTACCCACTGATTAGGCTAACCAACTAGGGGTAGCCACTTGTTATTTTAACATGGTTACCAGAGAATTGGTAGTTGATGTTTTTATACAAGAAGACATTGTAATCATTGGGAAATCCTATGAAGATGGCATAATCGATTGCTCAAGAGGTGCCTATGAGGATCCACTTTCAATTCTGGTTTTCAAATCAATGTTTGCACCAAATACATGGGTTGTTCCAACCTTGATTGATGGTATAGTTGAAATAGTGGAAGTGGGAGGAGTGCAGGGTGGAATGGACACAAGGGTTATGAATTTGGGAGTTGGTGGAATGGACACAAGGGTTATGAATTTGGGAGTTGGTGGAAGGGTGGAAGCCAAATCATTGAATGTGTCAATCAAATAAGTGAGACCACTAAAGGTTGGTGATGTCGAAATGGTAGGTTGAGATGAAGAGGAAATGGTACTTATCCTAGGAGTTAGGGTGGCCTTTAGAATTGTAATCAAGATGACTAATTCCATAGCAATGTACTATTAGGTAGTGTTGGTAATTAATGGATATGTAATGGAAGGAATTATAAATGGAAGGGAGAATGGGAGTGGATTAAATGGGGAAGGTGATATGGGAGGAAGGGAAAGTGGAGTGGAAACTTGAGATTTCACTATAGGGGGACCCTAAGTATCCACTTGATCAATTGGTGTTGATTGCACTTGGATTATTGATGTGGGTATTATGGGTGAGATGGTAAGTGGAGTGGAGACAAGTGGAGGGGTTGACACTAGAGGTGGAAGTGTTGAAACCTTTGAAACAATAGGAGCTTGAGATGTGGGAGGACTGGAGATAGTTGGTGGAGGTGTTAACACTTCCTAAATAATATGAGTAGGAGAAAGGGGAGCAATAGAAATAGGGGTCAAGGCTATGGGATATGAAGGTACATAACCCTATGTTGCTACTATGTCTTCAAATGAAAGATCAATTAGTTCATTTGTAGCTTCTCTTTGTCTACTTGATTCTCCTTTATTTACTTTAGTCTTTGTTTTCTTTTATTCTTCTTCTTAGGTTCCTCTGATGATTCACCAAGGTCATCCTTTGATGGAGTGATACCTTCTACTTTGAGCTTCAAGGTCTTTTTAACCCCTATTGTCTCCTTTGTGTCCTACACTCCTTTACTTCTCACCCAATTAATTATTTTGTTGATTACAGGGGTTATTCTATCAAACAGATAGAAAGACTCAGGAACTGACCACCTCACTGGTGGTAAGGGTCTAACAATGATATGTGTAAGGTATATTTGGTCTATTCTTGAGTCTTCATCCACCAAGTCATCAAGGACTGGTGCCAAATCATAATCTTTTATCTATTGTAGGGACATCCTTGAATAGTCCCTCATCTTGATCATCTCTTCATCTTCATAATCTTCACAAAAATACTCATAATAAGGCACATGTTCATATGTTTCTAGGTTAAGTGCATGGGTGATTTTTCCATATGGATCAAAATAAGTTCTTGACTCTAAAGTCCTTAGTGTCATTTGGCACATTTTAGCTTCTATACCTTTGGGTTTCATGAGTGATTGGCATGTGTAACAACCAATGGAAATTTGGAAATGTATCCTTTCTTTGTACCTATCTAAGAGGAGTTTTTCCATATCCACAAGTTGCCTGACTAACTCCAACAATGCCCATTTATCACTTATATATCGAAGAAGTGTATAGGGATAACCACTGAATCTAGTTGCCCTGATGTAGGAGTAGATGTGGAACTATATGAAGAATGAACCCCATTTACTAATTTCATCCTTCTTTACTCTTGAAAAGCTTTCTTTCCCAAGTTGCTAATTGAACATGATAATGATGTTGCAGATGAAGGCATCATTGACTCTCCTAAACTGTTGTCTACTAGCTTGTAGTGTGAGATCAGGGTAGTAGTTTTAAACTCTAGTTATCTCTTCAAGAACTATGAAAAGGCCTAGGAATAATCTTCCTTTGGCTAGGATATAAACAATATAAGATGTCATGTATAACTTGTTCATTATTTACACCTCCATCAATTGCTTATGGAAGGAGTCACTTATCAATTGGGCTCAATGTATATATTGTTTATTTTCTTGGATGGTCCAAATATACTAGTACATCAATTCTTGAAATCACTTGGCATCTGTATTACTAGTGACCATGTGTATTAGTATTATAATATCCCCTACCTCATCAATGAAATCAAGACTATACATGGTCTTAAGCAATCTGGTGGAGGAATGTTTAGGGGTCTTGAGCCATTACTTGTTGATTATCTTCTGACATCCATCCCTTTTTTCCTCATATAATTGTGTAAATGTCTATGGAGTTATATTCAAATAACTCTCAAATTCTAGGATGGTAAATACTGAGTTGATGAAATTAGGGTCTAGATCTAGAACATGTTATCAAATAGGATTGTACCTATCTTGATTTTGTAGCTTGTTATGCAAGTGCCTAATGAAACACTATAAAAAAATTCCAAAGACATGGGACCTTGGAAATTTTTAGGTTAATCTCTAGAGAAGGTTGGCTTCCTTTCACTAAAATCTTATGCAAACTAATGAAATATCAGCCTTTAGAAATTTTTCTCTTTAATGCTCTTGTATCCTAAACCAGGGCTTGATGAGAAAAGGGTTTTTAAAAAAATTAAATTCAATAAAAATTGAAAGTATGGTGATTACACCAAATTTATATAGTGGATCTAGATACTTGCTTGGAAAGCACAATAGGGCAAAAAATAGATTGAGTTTATTTTAAGAACAGATTTATGCAAATTTGAAAATCAGAAGTAATATTTTAGCTATTATTTAACAAAGGAAAAAGGATCTCTATTTCAAACAATACTATCAAGAGGGTAAAATACCACAAATGAATTCTCTTGAGACTAAATTAAAAGATAAAACTTCCACAAAGAATCAAATAACCTGCATAACATAGAGATTCCAAAGACTAGAAAGGCAAAACTTTAACTTGATTTCTCTCTAAAGGCTATAACTTATAGAAAATATACTCAAAATGCAAAAAAATGTCATTAACAGAAAAAATATACCATTGGGCCATGGGTTCTACCCAAATTTATACAAAATATGTCTTAAAAGATATGTAATTTTTAAAAACTTAACACCCAACAAAAGAAATCATGCAAATTGGAATGCCTCATGCAAAGGGGGTGAGTTCCTCTATTTATGGTGCTTTAGACTCATGGGAGTGATTATGTTGCTACATGATTTGGGTGTAAATCTGGAGGTGATCCTGGTAATAGTTAGAGATCTTCATATAAGGCTCCTTGGATGATGGCTGAAAATAACTCCTCTTGTAGGAAGCAGTGCCCAAAAGAACTTGGTCTTCAAAAAATAAAAGATAATATTGAAAATAAATTTTCAAATCTCTTTTCCATGTAAACCCTAGCATGCAAAATTAAAGTGAGACTTTTTATCACTTTTAACAAAATGACTATGTAATTTGTGTTTTATTACTGCACATTTTTCATTTCACATTAATTAAAATAGAAAGTGCAATTTACAACTTGCTTTTTACAACTTCCACATTTAAAAAGTATAAAGTGAAAAATACATGTCTTCTCTTTCTCCAAAAGAGTTATAAAAATACACATCTGCACTTTGTAATTACAAATTAAAAATTATAATGTCTTTAAAATGAAAATGCACATGATAGAAAAATTTCAAAATATCTAAAGGAAAGGAAAAATTAATCAGTCTTTAGACTAACTTCATCTTTTTTGTCATTTTCTGCTTGTGGTTTCTCTGAATATGCATCAAAGGCCTTGAATATTTCCTATATTCTCACTTCATCTAGCCCATAAGAACAAATGTTATAAGCTATAAAGTCTACTTGTGCATCAAATAACGCTCTTCAAAAAGTCCTTATACCCTATATTTCGGTTCTCATTTGATCAATTGCCTTTTCATATTTGATAAACTTATGAATTAAACATAAGACAAAGACTGTGTCTTTTGCTAACTCCTTTTCAATTATTACCTTAAAATGTTCTTGGAAATGTTCTACTTATAAGAGATTGTCGGCATCATCCATTGGTTGGCATGACATTAAGTTCATTATGTCATCAATCTCACATAGCACATCAATAGCTTTATCATGAGCATGTTTGGCTCGCTCAACAGACTCAGTCAGTATCCTTATCTGGAATTAGGCAGCTTTATGTAATTCCTCATGCTCAGCAAAGTTCTTCAATATATTTCCAATAATGAGGGTATTCATATCAATTGAATTTATGGATATCAACTTAGCATAATACATGTTCAAAGTTTGGACCTTTTCTTCATAGTTGTTGATTTATGACTTTAAATTTTCTTTTCTCTCTATGATGATACTGTAATGTTCCATCATTGCCACGAAATCCCTATTGCCCATTGTAACTAGTTCCTAAAACCATTTTTTTGTATCCCTTTCCATGTGAGCAATCTCCCTCCCAGCTCAATCTGAGTTTGGGTTGAGTTAGGTGATGCAATGTACTCCCACTTTGAGTACAAGTGTCATCACCTTTCCTTGGTTGAACAGTTGGCTACTATTCAATGAGCCCCTCATGAACAAATAACTTACTTCAATTACCACTTTTAGAAGACCTGGAATAGAATTGATATCTCGGTTAAACCCACTACAAATATGCCTTATTATATTACCTAAAATCCCTTAATAGAGATATAGCTGTGATGATTCAGCTAATGGGTGGTACCACACTTCCTACATCTTATGATATTATAATAAGGGCTGAAAATTATTTGATTCAAGCTAGGAAAATTATACCACATCCCCCAATGCCTCTATTTCTATAAATAGACCCTATTCCCCCACCTGCACTTGCTTCAAACCCCACTATGAGTAAGGCACCCGCTTTGATCCCTACATCTACAGATGAATTGCATGAGGTCAAATCATTACTCAAGAGTTTTGGAAATGAGTTAGTGGTGATGAAAAGGCAACAAGCCCAAAACTATAAAAAAATTCAGCCATCTAACCCTACATATCAAGGGAATAGGCAATCCTACCAAGGGGATAGGCAACCATATCAAGCTAACAACCAATAGTAAGGATAGAATGCATAGTTGAGACCTCTAAATACTCATCCATTACTGACATCTGGATCTTCCAAAGCTATTATCCCTATTCAAAATATTGTGGCTCAAGAATACGAGTGGTGTTATCCATGTAATCAACCCCATAATTAGAATACTTGCCTCAATGGTGTTATCAGTTAAGCCTTGATGGTGCAAGGTATAGAAATTATACAAGGACAATAAGAAGGATCTACTTCTCAACAAGTAGAAACAAAATAACCTGCTCAAATCAAAACAACTCTTCTAAACTAGTAAGAGGATAATTTAAGTGAAATAGAGTAAGATGAAGCATTTTTTAATAGTGGAGGCCCTGTAGCAGCTAATACATGTCCCAAGAAAAGAGAAATAGAAGCTTATCATCTCCCTAAAGTGGAACAGGCTTAAAATTTCAAAGCAACAACAAAACCAACAAAGAGTAATATAGTGCCACCCTTCATACCCACCAATCAATTCAAAGCAAAGGTGTCCCTTCCAAATCTTGTAAAGGAAGATGTATCCCCTACAAAAGTACTAGCAAAGGTTGGTAATATCCCTTTTAGCATTGTTGATCAAATAAAGAAAAGTAATTTGAATGTCACTATGTGCGAAGCCCTATCTATACCAACACAAAAGGACTTACTACATGAGGCCTGGAATAACTTCAAGATATCAGAGAAGGCTCCATCCGAGGTGCCTACACCTAAAATAAACTTATGTCAGCCTTAGACTGACAATAAAATAACCAAAAATGGTAATCCTCCACCCTTTTACCTATCACTTATAATAGGGAAGCATTTGGTACACAATTACATGATGGATTCAAGGGTTAGTAGTTCTATGATGCCTAAAAAAATAGCTGATGCTCTAGGGATAAAATACACACCTATTAATAAAGGAGTAGTGCAACTAGATGGGACTATTTTTCAAATAGTAGGAATTATAAAAGGACTGGACCTCACTATTCATGTTTGCCCTAGTCTTTCAATTCCTTGGGACATTTCAATCATAGACCTCCCCCCATACTTTTCCATTTGTCTATCAAGAGATTTCACTACAAAAATGGGAGGATATCTATCTGTAGAATGGTCTCATATGCTACTTAGAATGAGATATGGAACTAGAGTAACAGTACGAGCTGAGCCAATCATGAAAGCCTATATCAAACCATATAATCCTACTCCATCTATAGAGATGAACTATACCTTGCCAGATAAAGAGGAGGAGGAAGTGGACCAAGAGAATGTAATCCCTATAGAATAAATCCTATACACTCACTTGGATGAGTGGGGATTAGCCCTAAAATTTAATCCTTATGACTACATACAAGAAACAGGGTTAGGGATGTATTGTATTCATGAGCAAGATGCGATCATCCCAAATTTAGTCAAACCAACTGAGGATCTACAAGGGATATGGTAGCTATATTTTGATGGTTTGAGAAGTAAAAATGGTGCAAGTTCAAGTGTTTTATTAATATCTCTGCACAAGGAAAGTTATTTCTATTCATTTAGAATTTAATTCATCTACACTAATAATGTAGCTAAATACAAAGCATTGATTTGAGGCCTCTAGTTGGTCAAAGATAGAGGAATCAAGCTCTTACAGGTATTTATAGATAGTGAACTCATTTTTCACCAGGTGAGATCAAAAAGTGTGACCAAAAATAATTTACTAACGTCTTACAAACATAGGGTTTGGGACCTGCTAGAGGATTTCATTGCCTTGAATATTCAAGCAGTACCAAGGGCACAGAATAAAGATGTTGACTGCATGGCCTTGATCACATCTTAGTATAATCTACCAGTTGAAATAACAAGGAAGAACAACCAATATGTGAGTTTGATTGTAAGGCCTTATGTCCTTGATAACACAATCAACTAGTAGGTCTTTGATAGTGACAATCAAATCATGAATTTTTTAAGAGAAGAGGCTAAGTTTTCATAAATAAATCAACCAAGGTTGCACAACCAATATTGTGATCAGATCATATAGCTAAAAATGAATAAGTTGCCCATGGGTCTCATTACACTATAAAATAAATTTAACTTGGATGACCAACTAAAAAGTGAGAAGAAGAATATTACCGTCAATGAAGAATATTGTGAACTTGTCACTATCTCGGATGGTAAGTCACTCAAGATAGGCAAGGTATGTAATATTTTAGAGAATCATGATTTTTTTTAATTATGTCAAAAGTTTGATGATAATTTCACCTAGAGTTATCATGATTTAAGAGGATTTGATCCATTTTTAGCATAACATACTATCGAACTAGATCCAAATACAAAACCCATTAGGTAGAAACAAAGGCCCATCAATCTGAAGATTGAAACCTTAATAAATAATGAACTCTCTAAGTTGATAGGTGCTAATATAATATTTATGATCAAACACTCATCTTGGGTAGTGAATCTAGTCCCTATTAGAAAGAAGAATGACAAAATATACCTATGCATGGATTTCAGAGACCTGAACAAAGCATCATTAAAATAAAATGATCCTCTTCCCTCTATAAAACAAATTCTGTAAACAGTATCAGGATCCAAGAGATTTTATCTTTTAGATGGTTATTCAAGTTATAATAAAATCATGGTAAAACCAATTTAAGACTGCCTTCACCACCAAATGGGGCATGTATGCATACAATAAGATGCCATTCGATTTAACAAATGCAGGGGAAAATTTTTAGAGAGCCATGGATATGACATTCAAAGATTGATAAATGATATAATCTTAGTATATCTAGATGATATCACAGTCTATTCAAAGCATGTTAGTGCACATCTCGATCACTTGAGAAATATTTTCAAAAGATGTAAAGAATTTGATGTTTCTCTTAATCCAAAGAAGTACGTGTTTGCAGTACATGATGGCAAGTTACTGGGACATATAGTGTCCAAAGAAGGTCTTGCAATAGACCTTGAACAAGTCAGATCCATTTCTACATTGGCATTTCCAAGTCATAAAAAAGGGTTACAAAGCTTTCTTGATAATATTAACTTTGTGAGGAGATTTATATCAAATTTTGCATCCTTGGCCAAACCCCTTACTACAACATTAAATAAGGGAAATATTTTTTGATGGATGCAAGAGGGGAAAAAAACTTCAAAGCTATCAAAAAAGTTATCTCCCAAGCCCCCACCTTGGTTAACCCAAACTATGAGAAGTATTTTATCCTCTATGCATTTGGAGGGGAGGGGACTATCTTATCAATTCTGACTCAGCACAATCATGAAGGTTTAGAGCAGTTGATATCTTTCTTCAGCCAATATTTGAAAGGTTATGAATAAAATTATAGCTTCATAGAAAAATAAGTGTATGTGGTAATCAAAACACTCAAGAAATTTAGGAATATGCTCTCCAACAACAAGATACATCTGATGGTTAGTCACCAGAGTATCAAAGAATTTTTGCTAAGCAGGGAGATAAATTAAAAATGAGCAGGATAGATCACAAAGTTCATGGAGTGTGGTGTAGATATAATGATCACAAAGCTAGTAAGAGGGAATGGACTGTGTGAGCAATTAATTATTGACATCAAAACTATTGAATTGGTTTCTAACGTAGTGTATGCTTAAAATATACCTCAGCCAGATAATCTACATTCCTTTAATAGCTGGATTCAAGACATGACCCATTTCTTATAGGCTAGAAAATACCCATATGACTTCCAGCAGTTAAAGAAAAGGCATTTTTGACTCCAATCCATTCCTTATATCCTTTTTGATGGATTTTTATTTTGAAAGGATATGAATGGATTCTTGTTAAGATTCATTAAACATGAGCAAGTCCCCAAAGTAATTGAACAATTTCATGACGGACCATTAGGAGGACATTTTTTAGCAAGGACTACAACCATCAAGATATTAAGAGGAGGCTACTATTGGACTGAGTTATTTAAATATGCCCCTTAGTGGGTAAGGAATTATGAAAAGTGTGCTTATTTCACTAGTAATCAAAGGCTATTTCACTTCCTCTTAAACCAATTCAATCAAATCAGTCATTTGCCCAATGGGGATTAGACTTTATTGACATGATCAATCTGCCATCAAGTACATGTCACAAGTGGGTTCTCATAGTAATAGACTATTTTACATGATGGACTGAAGTAGTTTCTCTGAAAGATGCCATAGAAGCATCCATTTTGGATTTTATGGATAGCATAGTTTCAAGGTTTGGTGTTCCTCAGACCATCATATCTAATAACAATAAGGCTTTTGTGGGCACTCAGGTTAGTGAATAGTCCATAAAGCATAATGTGTACTTCAGTATATATTAAAATTATTACCCTCAAGGTAATGGCCTAGCTAAGTCTACCAATAAAAATTTAATTAGAATTATTAAATGAACTATGGAAGATAACCAAAGGACGTGGCATATAAAACTGAGATCAACATTATGGGATGATAAAATTACACCAAATAGAGCCATCGATAATTCTCCTTTTATGTTGGTATATGGGAGGGAAGCTTGAGTGCCAATATCAATTGAGTTACCTTCCCTGGAGCTCAATCACTAGTTAGACATGATTGACGATGATGAGATTACAATAAGACTAGATAAGCTCATGGAACTGAAGGAAATTAGATGTCAATCAATGAAAGTCTTGGAAGTGAATTAGGCACAAGTTAAGAATACTTTTGATAAAAAGGAAACTATGAGGACCTTTAATGAGGGAGACATGGTCCTGAAGTGGGATGCAAATAAAGCAAAACCAAATAACCATACCAAATTTAATGCAATATGGAGCGGTTTGTATGTCATCACTTAGTGCAAAGGGCCCAACGCATTCCAGCTCACCATGCTTGATGGCAAAGAAATATGAATCGCATTTGATGGGATATACCTCAAAATTTGCTTTTGAGGTAAGGACTTGTTCTAAAAGTTCTAAAAAAATTGTAAATAATAGGGCTAGATTGTGTTTTTAATAAGTGCTTCTACTCATGTCTTAGTGTTTAGGAGTTGTTCTTTGATTTTTTTTCTTGTTTTGTTATCTATTTTATTTTGTTTCCTAGCAAGCCCAATTTCTTATTTCTTAGGTTATAGTTTTGTTAGAGTGAGGTTGACTCCATGCCCAATGTCTTGAAAGGCTACTGGATTCAAATCATTAGCAGGCAATCATCTCGTAGAGGTTACCAAAAATGTGAAGATTTTGTGTCTCAAAAATCTCATTACATCCAGAACCCTAAGGGAGACCCCCCTTTTTTTATGGAAAACATTAATTCTCCAAAATTTCATTTTTCCTTTACCTCATGGAATCTAGGACTCTAGATGCAATTTGCACCACTACAAATTGCTCTGTGAGTTTCAAGTCTCATGAGGCACCAAACCCACTTCAAATAGGTCCAACTTCCACCGACCCACCTTAGCCTTTTCTCATGAGAAGTGGGGCCTGGAGTGCACATTGCATGTTTTCACAATATGCAAAGTGCACACTGAGATCCACTCCTTGTAAGTCATTAGAATCATCTACAAAGGGTGGACCTACTTGAAGCAGGTCCAACCTTTACCAAGCCAAAATCAAGCCCTTTCATAAGAAGTAGAGATCGAAGTGCACATTGAAAATTTTCACAACATAAAAAGTGCATGATGAACCCTATCTCCTGCTGAGCCATTTCAAGTTGTGAAGTATGGACCTGCTTCAAGCAGTTCCAACCTCTGCCACCAACCACTCAAGCTCACATTTAATGTAGGGTTTTCCTATAAAAGATAAGTCTTTTGCAAAGTATTATCATTGTTTAAAATTTATATATGCATTTTTTGGAGCTCTGATCACCTACACCCTCATTGTTGAACCTTGAGCCTCATGCATACGAATCATAATTCAAGCCACAACTATAAAGATTCAAGTCACATCACATATGCCTATAACATGGTACTTCTTTGTATCATTTTTGTTAGGTTTTCATTTCTTAAAATCTTTCAAGTTCTCAAGGTTTTTCTTTTCATTTTTAGGTTTGATTGAAAGGTTTGGTTTAGGGTTTTTCTTTTCAATTTAAGTAGAGGATCGTTTTGCATGTCTAGATAAATCTAGGGTAGTCCAAGGGAAATTTAGGGATTTTAAAAGCTTCACCTTGAGGGTTTTTTCCTCCCAATTTTTCATTTTCCCTCTAATTTTTTTGTAATCAAAATCTCAAATTTTGCATGGCCAAACTAAATATTCCTAAGCATATACTTCCTATTTAAAAACCTAGAGGATATTCCTTCTAAAGGTTCCTAGTGTACTACAGAGAGTGGATGTGTCTCAAGAACCTCCCACTTACACCAAGAACCCAACATCATTTCAACACCACTGAAAGTGGACCTACCTCAAGTAGGTCCCACCTCCACTAGATATTCTTAAGTCATATGCACCATGGACATTGGGCATGCTCCAAACACCTCCAAGTTTCACTGGAAGGAACAAGTGCTCCATACACCTATAGTTTCCACCAACTTCCATAGTTGGTTGCTCAGAGAATTTTTCTATCATCACCATGCCTCCTAAAGAGATGAAGTTCAAATCTAAGGGTCCTAAAGCAACTTCTTGTCTAGAATCCAACCTCATAGAAATTAGTGATACAAATTTAGGTCATATTGACCTAGGAGACTTCTAGGCCAGAATAAGGGTAAAATTCAAAAATGATTGGATACAAAGTGTTTATGACTCTAGACTTCCATAAGCTACAACTTTTCCCTTAATTGTTCAAAGTCCTGAATTGATCATGATGATGGCCCAACACTATGACCCCAATAAGAGGCAAGTGTATAATGATAAGGGAGAAAATATTTTGGACCTTGACTCTAACTACATCAACTTGTTGTCTACCATTCCTGAGTTCAAAATTTATCTAGATATAACTCCCCAAACATCTACTCAATTCTTTGAGGAGAAGAAAGATGGATGCAAAAATACGATCAACAAACAATGGATCAAGACCCCTAAGTGTTCCTCCACCAGATTACCCAAAATAATCTATAGGTCTAATTTTATAGAAGAGGTAGGAGATGTTATAACATTATTGCATAGAGTCACTAGCAGTCTTAATGCCTAGTACTACGGATAGTGGATGTACCAATATATCTGGACCATCTAAGAGAATAAGCAATATATAAATTGGGTAGAATTAATCAGTGATTCTCTCTATCAATAATTATTAGAGGTTCAAACCTCAAACAAATTTTACATGACCTTATATGTTATTTATATGTTGGCTAAGGGGAGATTATTCTCAAGTCTCAATGTTATTCCTGATGAAATAACTATAGTATACAAATACTACCCTAACCTCATCCTTCAGTCTAGTAAGCAATAGTTTAGAAGAGTTAATGATGCTTTCATCTAAAACATTATCACCATGTTCAATTTATAACTTAAGAGGGAGAGGTTTTCAAGGGAAGAAAAAGAATAAATCACTAAATGGGGATCATTTTTTATACAATTCCCCACATATTCTGACATTAGGGCAGTAGGCTTCAGTGGTTATCCCCTCACCCTCCCTCGATATATAAGTGATGAATGGGAATTTTTGGATTTGGTGTGGCAACTAGAAGAAACCCATAAGCTCCTCTCAGATAGACACAAATTAGGGATTCATTTCCCTATGTCTATTGGTCATTATACATGCCAAACTCTTCTAAAGGCTAGAGGTGCAGAAGCAGAGATGAGCCAAGTAACATTGAGGATCCTAGAGTCTAGGCCATATTTTGAATTATATGGAAAAATCACTCATGCATTAGATTTAGCATCATATGAATATGTGCTATACTATGAATATTATTGGGAGGATTGTGATGATGAAGAGATGGTTATAATTAGGGACTACTCAAGAATGTCCCTATAGTAAATAAAAGATTATGATCTGGCACCAGTCCCAATGACTTGGTGTTATGTACCTAGGGATATGATGTATTGATGTATATGGGTTGATGGAGATGCCGACATGTGGCACACATCCCCTTTGTTATATGGATACAATATATTAGGATAATAGAGTAACTTATGGAAGTAGTACATTGGGTAATGGTTGGCCTACATTGGATTAGGAGGTTACCCATCCATCGGTTAGATAGATGTATATATATAGGAGATGATTATCATGGAAAAGATATGAAGTAAGCATTGAGTCTTCTATTGTAAGAGGATATTGGAGGTTGTCCCCTCGAAGAGACATTGTGAAGTTATTCCTTCCTAAAGGAGTATTATATGGTGTTTCCCTACCTTAAGGGTAATTTTGCATATATTCAATATCAAGATCATTACAAGTGGTATCAGAGCTTCGATTTGGGAAATTTGTGTATTGATCTTGATATTCAATATATGTATAAATATCCTTAAGGTAGGGAAACACCATATAATACTCCTTTAGGAAGAAATAACTCCACAATGTCTCTTCGAGGGGACAACCTCCAATATCCTCTTACAATAGAAGACTCAATGCTTACTTGATATTTTTCCCATGATAATCATCTCCTATATATATATACATCTATCTAACCCATGGATGGATAACCTCCTAATCCCAATGTAGGCCGACCATTACCCAATATACTACTTCCACAAGTTACTCTATTATCCTAATATATTGTACCCATATAACTAAGGGGATGTGTGCCACATGTCGGCATCTCCATCAATCCATATACATCAATACATCATATCCCTAGGTACATAGCACTTGGAAGAGGATATTTCCAAAGTGGATCCATTATACCTCACCCAAATCATTATGAAACCCCTACCATCAATCAGGTGATCAGTTCTCAAGTCATTTTCTCTATTTGATAGAGCAACCCATGTCATCAATAGGACTATTAATTGGTTGATTAAAGGGGTGTAGATCATAAGAGAAACCATAGGAGTTAAAGAAAAGCTCTTAAAATTAAAAGCAGAAGGTATAACACCAAAATTAGAGGGCCCTAGTGAATCATTAGTGGGACTTGAGTAGAAAAAGAAGAGGAAAACAAATACTAAGGCTAGAAAAGGATAGTTAAGTAAAGAAGGAGAGGCTACACATGAACCCATAGATCTTTCAATAGAAGAGACAACACTAGCAACACAAGGATTTACTACTTTGGATCCTATAACACTCACCCCTATTTCTATTGTCCCTCTTCTCCTACTCTTATAATATGAGAGGCTTCAACACTTCCCCTGACAATGTCTTCTCCCCAAGAACCTCAGGTTTCCATTACACCACAAGTTTTAGCTCCTCCTCCACTCATCCTAACTTTATCCACCTTTCCACCCACCTTAATAAGCTAAGCACAAATAGAATAAACAAGTATAGGGAGCACTCAAGGTTTCCCTACAGTGGGATTCCAAGTTTCTACTTCACTTCCCCTTCGTCCCACTTCTCCTTCCCCATTCGATCCACTCCCACTTTCTATTCCACTCACAATTCTTTTAATTTCATCACCATTAATCCCCAACACCACTCACTAGTATATTGCCTCAAATTGAGTCATCTTGACTACCATCTTATAGGCCATTGCAACCTTTGGAATGAGTATTGTTCCCTCTTCATCTAAACCCACCATTTTTACCTCACCAACCTTGAGTGGCCCCACACACCTAATTGATACATTCAATTCCTTGGCTTCTAATAATTCCTAAATTCATGATTCCTACTTCCATTACTCCCTCTTCCCCCATTTCCACTACTTCATCCCTACCATCAATTGTGCTTGGAGAAACTCAAACACTTGGTGCAGTAATGGGTTTGCAAAACATTAGTGAGAAGAAGCCTTGATAGACACCTCCTGAGTTGTCAATAGTGTCATCTTCCCAAGAGGCCTCCTTAGTCACAGTGTTAGTTAGTGTATTTGCATCAGATGTAGATTCTTTAGTGACTATGCTAGATACACATAAGGTTACCCCTAGTTGGTTAGCCCAATCAGTGGGCAAAAAGAGGAAAATCATCATTTTCCCCAACACTTTGCACTTTAGTATGATCGAAGTCAAGAAGAAATCAAAAGGTACTCCCAAGACCCTCTCAAGAACATTCACTAATGATAAGGTATAAATATATGTGGATATTGCAGTTCCTCTGCCAGATAAATCAAAGGAAGATCTTATGGTGACAAACTATTAGGTATCTCATATACACCTTGGTAGGTAGAAAAGAGAAGGGCTTAATCAAAAGGTGCAGTTGGGCATCAATTCTCTCTTCCAAAAAATTGACCATGACAAAGCTACCAAGGATGAACTTAAAAAGAAGGTTGATTAGTTGACCGAAGCACTTAACTAGTTCATAAAGCTAGTGAAAAATCACAACAACCACGAGCAGTGCAGCTAATCAGTCTAGATCAAGATACAATTGATTCAGTGTGGGAGACTTCTCGCATGGGAAGGGCTACAAAAAATGGTTTGAGTAATTGGTTACAAGGAGAAATAGGGCCCTCATAGTAATGATGGAACATTACGGTATCATCATAGAGAGAAAGGAAATTTTAAAGTCATAAATCAGTAGCTATGAAGAAGAGGTCCAAACTTTGGACATATATTATCCCAAGTTGATAGCCATAAAGTTAATTGATATGAATACCCTCATTGTTGGGAATATATTGAAGAACTCTGCTGAGCATGAGGAATTACATAGGGCTACCCAATTTCGGATAAGGATATCGACTGAGTCTGTTGAGCGAGCCAAGGAGGCTCATGATAAATCTATTGATTTGATATATGAGATTGATGGCATGATGAACTTAATGTCATGCTGACCAATGGATGATTTTGGCAATCTATTACAGGCATAACATGTCTAGGAACATTTTAAGGCAATAGTTGAAAAGGAGTCAGCAAAAGACATAATCTTTACCTTAATTTCAATTTATAAAAAGCAATTGATCAAATGAGAACTGGAATTTAGGGTATATGGAATTTTTGAAGAGAGTTATTTGATGTATAGGTAGACTACATAGCTTCTAACATTTATTCTTATGGACCATATGAATATTGAATATAGGAAATATTCAAGGCCATTGATGCATACTCAAAGAAGTTATGAGCAAAAAATGATAAGAAAGTTGAAACTAGTCTGAAGACTGATTAATTTTTCCTCTCCTTCGGATATTTGCAAATTTTGCTATCATGTGTATTTTCATTTTGAAAACATTATAGTTTTTAATTACAAAGTGCAGCTGTGTATTTTTTATAACTCCTTTGGAGAAAGAGAAGACATGTATTTTTCACTTTATACTTTTTAAATGTGGAAGTTACAAATTGCACTTTATATTTTAATTAATGTGAAATAAAAAAGGTGCAAAGTCATAAAACACAAATTGCATGGTCATTTTGTTAAAAGTGATAAAAATTATCAATTTAATTTTGAACACTAGGGTTTACATGGAAAAGAGATTTAAAAATTTATTTTCAATATTATCTTTTATTTTTTTGAAGACCAAGTTCTTTTGGGTGCCGCTCCTACATGAGGAGTTATTTTTAACCATCATCCAAAGAGCCTTACATGAAGATCTCCAGCTATTACCAAGATCACCTCTAGATTTATGCCCAAATCATGCAGCAACACAAGCACTCCCATGAGTCCAAAGCACCAAAAATAGAGGAACTTACCCCCTTTACAAGAGGCATTCTAGTTTATATGATTTCTTTTGTTGGGTGTTAAGTTTTGACAAACTACATGTCTTCTAAGACATATTTTGTATAAATATGGGTAGACCCCATGGACCAATGGTATCTTTTTGTTGTTAGTGATATTTTCTGCATTTTGAATGTATTTTCTATAAGCTGTAGCCTTTAGAGAGAAATAAAGTTGAAGTTTTGCCTTTCTTATCTTTGAAATCTCTGTGTTATGCAAGTTATATGATTCTTTGTGGAAGTTTTATCTTTTATTTTAGTCTCAAGAGAATTCATTTGTGGTATTTTACCCTCTTTATAGTATTGTTTGAAATAGATATCATTTTCCCTTTGTTGAAGAATAGCTAAAATATTACCTCTGATTTCCAAATTTGCATAAGTTTGTGCTTAAAATAAACTCAATCTATTTTCTGCCCTATTTTGCTTTTCAAGAAAGCATCTAGATCCACTATATAAATTTGGATTAATCACCATACTTTTAGTTTTTATGTAATTTTAATTTATTTAAAATCCTTTTTAGGTTAATCCCTAGTTTAGGATACGAGAGCACTAAAGAGAAAAATTCTTAAAGGCTGATATTTCATTAATTTGCATCAGATTTTAGTGAAAGGATGTCAACCTTCTCTAGAGATTAACCTCAAAGTTTCCAAGGTCCCACGACTTTGGATGTTTTTTCATTTTTTCATTAGGTACTTTCACAACAAGCTACAAAATCAATAAATGTGCAATCCTATGTGATAACAGAACCTTTTCCCCTTTCTCATTGTATACTTGCCTCATGTCAAGATCATAGTGTTGGGCCATTGTTAGGACCAAATCGAGGCTTTGAATAGAAAGAGGGAAGGTTGTAGCTTGTGGAAGACCAGAGTCAGATATTTTAGATCTAGTCATTCTTAAATTTTGTGTCTATTCTATCCCAAAAATCTCCTAGGTCAATATGACCTAAATCTATATCTTTGATCTCTATGATATTAGACTCCAAACTAGAAGTCACTCCAAGGCCTTTATATTTGAACTTCATCTCTTTAGGAGGCATGGAGACTTTAGATATACTTTTGAGAAACCAAATATGAAATTTATAAGAATTTATAGCTATTTGGAACACTTATACTCTTTGGCAGAACTTAGAGGTGTTTCTAGCAAGTGAAAGTTTTAGCAAAACTTGGAGGTGTTAGAAACATGTCCACTTCCCATGATGCTTGAGGGTTGTTATATCTCTGATGGAAGTGGAAGGTGCTAGAGGTAGTGAATGTTCCATGGTGTTTGAAGCACATCAAATCTCCAATAAAACTTGGAGGTGCTTGAAGCATATCCACTCTCTACAAAAGTTTAAGAGATTGTGGGATACTCAAGTGTTCTTGGTAAGTCCAATTTTGTAAGGAAGTTAGACTAATTTTTATAGGGAATATTCTATAGTTTGAATAGAATTATATTCTTCAAAATATTCTATTTAAGGAATCCCTAAATTTGACTATGAATTTGGGAAGGAGAAAATAAGGGTTTTTAGATAATGTATGCTTTGGGAGGAATTCAATTATGAAACCCTAGACTACCCTAGACTACCTTAGACACATGAGTTCAACATTTTAAAGACTTAAATGATAACTCACATGAAAAATCCCTAACCATTAACCCTAAGGGGGCTTCAATCTAAAACTTTGAAATAAATGTAAATGACTAGGTAAATCTTCAAATCAAAAGCCAATGGTATAAATAACAGGAGGAAAGTATCGTGAAGCAAGAGAGGATGATGTGGAAGATTGAGACACAATTGTAGATGGAAATCATAGGTACTTTCTAAAATATGGATTAAAGATTTATTATGTGGTAAAGGTCACTATTAAATCTCTAAGATGCATTTCTCAAATTAGAAAATGATAATGAAAACCCTAAATTTTCTTGGTTTTATAGTGAAAACCTATAATTAATGTGAATCCATGGTGGTTGGTGGTAGAGTTTAGACTTGCTTAGATAAAATCCACTTTCTATGAGAAGGGCTTGAATTGGTGAGAGGCAAAACTTGCCAAGCACTTTACATGCTTGGAAATGTGTAATGTACTCTTTGGGTTTCGCATCCCATGAAAGGTAATTGGTAAGTAGTTGGTAGACGATAGAGCTTGATGTGCACTTTGCATGTTCAAATATATGTAATGTGAACTTTATGTTTTGCATTTCATAGAAGGGGGGTTTCTCTCTTTGGTAGGATCTAGATCCCATCATGCATTTTAAATGTTATGAAAATGTGTAAATTGCACACTGAGTTCTGGATTCTACCAACTTAGGTGTATGGCAGGATCCAAATCCTGCCATGCATTTTGCACATCGTAAAAATTTGAAAAGTATATGGTGTGTTTGAAATTATATGGTTTCAAGTTTTGGTGCTTTGTGAGATATATATCCTATCGTTCATTTTTCATAGTATGAAAACATTAAAAGTGTATGGTGGGTTTTATATTCTATCAATTTGGGTGTTGGGTGCTTCACAGGATCCAAAACCCGTGAAGCAATTTACATAAGTGCAAATTACATCCAGAGTTTTGGATTACACAAGGCATAAAGGGAAATATGGGTATTTTGAAGGTTTCAGGGTTTTTCCTTTAAAAAAAAGGAAGTCTTCCTTAGGGTATTAAATGTAATGAAATTTTTGGGACAAAAATATCAATATTTTTGGTGACCTCTATGGGATGATTATCTACTAATCTTTTTCAACCTAGTATCCTTTTAAGACATTTGGAATAGAGTCAACTTTGATCTGACAAACTCTAACCTAGGAAAAACAAATTGGGATTTTCCTAGACATGAACAAAATAGGAAAATAGATAAACAAAATAGGGAGAAAACAACACAACCTAAGGAAACAACTCCTAATGAGTCTTGACTTGTGCAAAAGCACTTATTGAAAAACACAATTAACCCTATTATTTACAAAATTTAATCTTTTCAAAACAAGTTTCTTACCTTAAAAGTACGCTTTGAGGTATATCCCATTAACTAGGATTGGTAGTTTTGTTCCATCAAGCTTGGAGAGTTAGAATGCATTGGCTACTTTGCACTGAGTGATGATATATGAACCACTCCATATTGCATCAAATTTGGTGTGTTTGCCTAGTTTTAATTTATTTGCATCTCACTTGAGAACCATGTCTCCTTCATTAAATATCCTTACAAATGACTTTTTATCAAAAGTCTTCTTGGTTTATGCCTATTTTGCTTTCAATATTTTCATTGATTGATGTCTGATTTCTTCAAGCTCCACGATTTCAGCCAATCTCACCATCATTTCATCATTGTCAATCAGGGCCAATTGGTGATTGAGCTCTAAATATGGTAGCTAAATTGATAGTGGTACTTGTTCTTCTCTTCCATATGCCAACATGAAGGAGGACTTACTAATGGCTCTTTTTGGAGTAATCCTATCAGCCCATAGTGTTGATTTTAATTTTGTATGCCTTGTCCTCTAGTTGTCCTCCATTGTTAGTTTGATGATTTTGATGAGGTTTTTATTGGTTGAATCAACTAGGCCATTACCTTGGTGGTAATAGTTTGAAGAAGTATTCAAGTACATATTATGATTGATAGCCCATTCACTTACTTGAGTGCCCACAATTGCCTTAGCATTATCTGATATGATGGTGTGAGGAACACCAAACCTTGAAACTATGTTGTCCATAAATTCTAGAATAGATGTCTAAGTTGCATCTATTAAAAAAACACTTCAATCTATCATGTGAAATAATCCATTGTTGTGAGAACCCATTTATGACCCACGCTTGATGGTGGATTGATCATGCCGATGAAAGTCAGAATCATCATCTACTATCTCACTATCATCAAAGCTAATTATTGGATGTGATGAAGTAGTTTGAATAATTGTACTAATAATTTCATCCAATGGATGATCATATGACTCAGGGGGTGGATATGCATTGTAAGTATGATGTGTTGTTGAATTATCTTTCTTTCTATCATGGTTTGGAAATGGTTCACTAAAAATATTTAACTTAGCATTTTTAATTCTTTTGAGGGTTAGTTTCCTCTATAGGAGTGCCTATCTCAATGATATTATTATCAATAAGATTCTGAATAAGGTGTTTGAGCTTTAAACATCTATTACTAGAATGACCATTACATTTAGAGAAATCACAATATGCATTTTTATCAAACCATTTGTCTTAAAGTTTACTCATATCAATATAAATGATGGAGATAAAGTAATAAGATTTGATTCAATTAAATATTGTAGTAACTTATGAGGTGAATTTGGTGATCGAGATAATTTCATTCTTGGTTGATATGATGACACAATCTTATTAAAAGGTTGAGAAATAGCATTAACTATGATCTTTGCATTAACTTTAGTATCTCTTCGCTTAGCTTTGTAATATGGGTTGCTTTGAAACTTTGTTGTGTAAGTATATGTAGATATGAGTGCATCTTAAGCTTGTTCAAATAAATACGTTTGACTCATCTTTCTCTTATTATATGACAAATTTTATTAAGTGTTTTGAATTTTTTTAAAATAATTTACTCATGCAAAAGTGAAAGCAAAATTTATTTGACAATATATTGTAATTCATTATCTATCAATGTATTATTCATTTTGGAAAGCATGGTTTTGTAATTAAGCACACAAACATTGATAGTCTCATCAGTTCCTTGCTTAAGCTTAGTAATTTGTGTGTAATAAATTTTTTCATCAATATTGATAGAAAAATGCTTAATAAATTGATTTGTTAGTGGATTAAATGCTTAGATTGATTTAATAGCTAAATCATAAAACCAACTTAAGGCACAATTTGTAAATCTCCTTATAAACAACTTGGTTAGTAACTTATCATTGAAATCATAATTCAAATATGTTGAATGAAAATATCTAAGATGTATTTTTTCGGTCTCCTTTACCTTCATATAATAGAAATGTAAGAGCTACAAATATTATAGGTAAATAATATGATGTAATATCAAGTGATAATGGATTATTAAGCAAAGATTGAGAATCTAAAGACTAGCTAGATTGTGCTTTACCTTGCTCTAACTGCAACACCTTAGCATGTAAAAGTGAAATAGTTTGCACTAAGGATTGTGTAGTAGGCAAGGTATGTGATGTAGTATGTATAGATATCAAAGGTCCTATATGATTCATTTTGTATACACCTAAATTTTCTTACTTCATTTATCATCACTAATATTACTATTAATCAACATTGATTTCATCAATCCCATCTAAACTCATTTATCTCTTCTAATTTCATCTTAATATCACCTCTTCTAGTAATTTATTTAACATCCCCATTAATTATTCTTCATCCACTAACCTTATATTATCCCCACCAACCTATTAATTCTTCTAATCATGTCTTATTCATTAACTAATCCCACTTATTCATTATTTGAGAATTTAAAATTCCCATGACCCACCTACTCTAGCCTATTCCTGAGCTCTCCTACATCCCTAATCCCTAATCACCTATCTTAATCATTAACTAATATTTCTTATCCCTTAATAGATTCTAGAATTCTCCAATTCTAGAATCCTCTCTATCTTATACCCTTTCTCTCTAAAAACCTCTATTCTAAAAGCATCTAAGGAATTTTTAAAATTTTGGATAATCTTCCATCATTGATCCTCTTCATCCCAACTTTGAATATTGGTCATTGACCTTCCCTCCATGGCCTATTTAAACCAACCCATCCTCCACGGTCAAAACTAACCAATGAATACATAAAATCTCTATGCCAATATTATCAATTAGTCCATACTATCATCCAAGTCATTGATCAAGTTATCATTAGGCTAAAATTTTGAGTCTACTTATAAGAAATCTCAATCCATAATCACTTAGTCTCTTTTTGTTTGAATCTTGATTGGGAACACTTAGCTTTAAGTTAGAATGTTGTTTTGAATGTTTCATTTGATTGAATTTTGATCTAAGTATTCTTGATTTTAATGGTAGATTGTAGATTTGGGTGTTTTGGTTAAATTGCATAATCAAATCTCATTTGCTTGAATTTATCATCTTACATCTAGAAACCAAAGTGGGAGCCCTCCTCTTGAATTGACCTCTTATGTTTTAAGTGTGTTAATCAATATTTTAGGTCATATTAAAGGTGTATTATGGCTCAAATTTTTAAAAATATAGTGCTCCAGGTAAAGTGTAACATTACTCTGTAACTTGTGGTATTTTATAGGCGGTATTAGAGACTATAATTATAATTTTGCACTAACCATACCATTTAATTGCTAATAGCTACCTTTTTTAGCAAGATATTTAATTTTTGTAATACACACATCGCAAAAGGGGATTTTATTGTATGAGTTGTGGTTTTACCTTTTAAAGTGTGGTTTTAAAGGATATAGTCTTAAAATCAAACAATTAGTCCTATACACATCTTTTTGCTTTCTATAAGTTCATACTAACTTGATTTTGTCTTGCAAGGTTAAAGTTAAAGTCTATTAGTCTTAACATTAGTATTTATTTTATACTAATCAAAACTATCGATTTGGAGTCACAATATTATCCCAAAGATGCATTTTTACCTTTGTAAAAGTTGATTTTGACTTTTTGAATTAAAATCACTAATCTATACTGCTAACCTTGTATGTCTAATAGTTTGTGTTTGATTGATTGTCATTCCCTCATAGGAAGGGGAGGTGTTGGCCAGCTTGATATAAAACATCCCTAAATACCCCTTTAGCTCCCTAGTGTAATACCACATTTTTTTAAAGGTGATTTCATTGTCCATAGTCAATTTTGAATATTGATAGGCGATTTTGATGTAGATCATTTAAATTACATATTCATCTAGTCAAAATTTAGTATAACCTTAAGTACTCATATCATAACTTTTATCTTTCTATAAATAATCTATAAGTATCTTGATTATTCTGTGAAATAGTTTTAATCTACTATTAAGGTTATTTTTTGCAAAAACATGGGTCACAAAGAGCAGTATTAACATCTACCATCGGTTTTGCACCCTAATAGTCAATTTTGAGTAAAAATAGTTCAAATAATTTAATTATCTAAATATCGTTTTATTTTAAATCATTTTATACATATTATTGAGTAATCGTTAAATAATTTAACTTATGTAGATATTATTCATTCTCCTTTTAAACTAAGTGTGTTCTTCTCATAACTTCAAAACCATATATCGCAATCTATGATTTAGACTTTTGACTTGTACTTTTACCTAAAATCTATGTTTTTATATAACCATGCAGTTACAGTAGGTTAACAGCTTGTAAAAATACATATTTACCAATTGCATTATTGCATAATAGTTGCAATTTTGTGTTTTCTAGAATTGGTTTTGCATTAATCAACTATGTAAGTGTGTTTTTGTAGGTCTAAAAGGTAGTTTTGATCAAACTAGTAGTGATTTTACTTTGTATTTTTCTTCAAAAATTGTCCTTTATTGAGTGAATTTTTAGAATTATTTTTAGTGAATTTTGAGTTATTTTAAGGGTTCTACAAGTCCCAAATTATGTTTGGTGTAGAGTATGTTGCCCCTCAACTCTACCCTATACCACAACAGGGATCATACCTAAGGCACTGCCCCTGAACCCCATAAAGGGAGCTACTCCTTCACCCCGTAAGGGATAATGCCCCTTAACCTTTCAAGGGGTGCTTCCCTTTGACCCCATTGGGGGATGATGCCCCCAGACCCCCACATCATGGCCCCTCATCCAAATAAGTTACAAAGTAAAATCCTAATTTTTTTTAGTGATTTTTATTAAGACTTATTGGACTGATGTTTTGTTTCTTATAGGGGTGAATCTAGTGGCAATTTTGGCTTGATAACATCTTCTCTCGCAGCTCATATATTTTGTCTAACTTCTTATCATGCAAATTGCCTCTCAATATTGCCAAATTGAAACTATTAATCACTTGTTTTGCAAGGAACCTATTAAATATCTTGGCAATTTGAAAAAATCATCTTGTATATATCTTTATTTATATCACACTTAATTAAATTAGTTAATAAATCTTTTTTCTACTTTGTGTGTCACCCAAGGGCTACAGTGGTGTATGCTCTCCTCACATATTTACGATGAGTCTTGGGAGATCAAAAACCACTAATAAACCTTCCCATTTTCCTTTTATAAGGTAAAAATGATGTGGAATTGACACCTATGCACTTGCCATAGTCTTAAGAGGATAGTGTCTGTGGATTTCACCACCATGCACTAATCCACACTTCTAGTAGAGTATAAATATCAGAGAAAACTATAGTTAGGATAAAAAGTTGACCCCATATAGGTCTTCTGTGAAGGGGAAGAGTTAATTCTCTGAATCAAGCATCAGACACTATCCTATATAGACTTGGGCCCCACCATATCTTGCATATATTAAGGACTCCCCTAGAGAGCCTTGTCTAGCCTAACATAAGACCATCGATCGTAACATGTGACTTACTATCAAAGTCAATATCATCTTCCAAGTGATCACCATGTGTAGATGGGGTTGAGAGCATTCAAGAGATTCCATAATGGGTCACCAACCTATAGCCTCACCCTTAAATCCATTAGATAGTGCATTTGTTAAGGTATACTCCCAATCAATTTACTAATCTTAGGTTTGTGGTTTGATTGATTTGGTGAATGTTGTGTTAGACCCATGATGTTTGTGAGCCAAGTCAACATTTTACTGAAACCTATACTTACATATCTAGGTATCTTTCACAATCATCATCTTGTATATATTTATCTCATCAATTTACTTTGTACATTTATGCACATCCTCTTAAGCCTATATCATCTTACATCTCATCATATCCCTCACCACCCTCTTGTATTAGTCACATCCTAATCTAGTCGCATCTACCAATCATTGTTCATACCCCCTATCCTTATCATATTCTAACTTAAACTAAGTCCACTCTATCCACAACCAATCATTTATATTGATATTGTCTAGCCTAATCACCTTGACCATCACCATATTACTTTATTATAATACCTAGTCCTAATTCTAGTCCAACCCAACTCATCCCCTTGTCTATATTAGTCCTCCAGTCAAGTCTATAGTCATACTATGGTTCTCATCCACATTAGAAAATAACTCTTTCCATTAGGGTTCTCATCACTAGCTTTCTTGAGTCTAATCAAGTTTGAATCATACACATAATCATAATCCTATCAAATCATCTCATCCTATTTGATTTGATCATCTTAGTCTTGAGCTAGTCTTAATCCAATCAATCCTTAGTCAAAATCAGTCTCTTGGGCTAGTCTAGCCCCCTATCGAATATAAGAAACTTGTCATCACTCACTTAGTCAAACCCAGTATAAATCATATAAGTTTAGCTTATGTCCTAAATTGGTCTACTTAAATATTGTCTTATCCCATCACATCACCTCCAAATATCCAATCAAACCTAAGATCATATCAAAGCAAGCATTTGTCTAAATTTATTCCACACATTCCATCATCATCCCTTTATCTTTCCATTCAATCCCATGCACCTATTGATTAGGGTCAGTGAACCACATCATCCATAATTTCTCCTATATTATTCCATGGCATCTAAAATAGATTTGGTCAATACCCTGATTGAGTAATGCCTCATGGCCAATAGGGATGTATTCCTCTCCCATGTCCTTGAGATAGGTACTCCACGTCTTATAGAATTTGACCCCATCCACCCAACATTACCTCTAGTCTGTACTCATCCATGTCAGACAACCCCTAGTCTTCACATCACCTATTCCCATCCAAATTCTCTATTCACTAGTCATAGCCAGTCATCTACCCCATCCTGCACCAACAAAGAGAATCCTATCTTAGCCACCTCATTTACTACTCCACCCACCTAGTCATGTCTACAACCATATGATCCAAAGTCTAATGCTTACATATTTCGGTCACAAAGTGAAGAGAGGCCCTATACTCATCTTCATATATCCCTAGAATCCCTTTTCCACTAGCTTATTTCCATCAACATAATGGTCTATCTACCCATACGACATATTAATTCCACCAAGCCTAAGCCCTCTTGGTATTAAGCTAACTAATACTATGTATATCACCAAACTAAGGGGTATACCATTAATCGATGTCATAATTTACAAAATTATGTCCTAGACCTCATTGACCATGGTGAAATTGAAATAAAAAATGAATCAAATGACTCTACATCCCTGGATGAATAAGAAGAAGAATGCCAATATTTCATTCTCAATCATGATCAAGCCCTTCCCTTTCTAAGGCAAGGTCAAGACACCACATCCCTCTTCCATGCCCCCCCATATTTTAAAAATCCTCCATTAAAGCTGAGTCTATTTCCCATGACCTGAGTCCTCCCATCTCTCATGATTCCTTCAATGGGCCTATCTTTGTCAAACGTAGTGTCCCTCCATCACCTTCTCAAAAACCCCATGTTAAGAGGTCATTTTAAGATAATAAGTCTTCCACTAGAAGCATCACATCATGTATGTTAAAGTCAAAAATGGATTCAACACCAATGTTATTTGAATTGGGATCATGTTCAACACTAGTATCTGAATCAAATTCCTCATCAAAAACATCATCCCTCCTAGATATTATAGCAAAAGACAACTATGCCTGCCCTTTTGAAGATACCTCTAATCTAGATGCTAATTAGTCACCAGGCATATGTTTTGATCTTAGTTAGGATGATGAAGTCATAACAGAGTTTTTATAGGCTTTATCTATCTAACACTATTAGAGTGGATCTGATCTTGCATTGGATGTGTGTAGCCTTAGTGATCCTTTTAATAATCTTGAGGAGATTTTCTTTGATGTCGAAACTAAATCTCCTAGGTCCCTCCATAAAAACCATGATGCCCTACCACTACTCATTGATCTCATCATACCATATCCATCACCTTCTTCCCTCAAATAGCCCTTTCTTCCTATCAATGATCACTTAATCACCCTCCCTCAATGAGGATGAACAAGAACATGCATCATTGAACTTTTCCTCGAGTAATATAATAAGTGATGAAAATCCAAAGGTTTGAGACCATATTCAAAAAGTTAATCATAATGATCAAATCACCTTTGATCCAATAATTCACAATCAAGAAAAGTCAAATCATTGGAGAAATCAAAAAGTGTCTTCTCCTAGTGAAGAAAACTTTGAGATGCTAGAGGATAATTATCTATCAAGTCAAAAATCTAATTCCTTTTATGAAGCCCAAAGTCAAGCACCAAGGGCAGTCGAGATATAATCAAGTTTGAAAATCAAAATAATTTCAAAAGCACTATCAATATGTTTGATAATCTTTAAAATAGTTGGATCAAATAAGAATCACATAGTCCAAAAATCATAGATCTATTAAATTCTTTTGTCATATAGCACCAATCAAATGTAGAACATCTAACATGTCTAATGGTGTGTGTTAATACTAGTCCCAGCTCCTAATCACCCATCACACCTCCCTATCAAGATCTTACCATCCTTTCATGTCTAATACACTACCCTCAACATCAAGATCTAATCTAATCCATACCACACATTACCTTCTTGGGTAGTATTGTCTCTTGTAGGGGTGACTAAGACTCTTGGTCTAGATGTCTAGAGGGATCTTAATCAAGAGTTAGTGAGGGTCACAAGGAAATTAATACATCCAACATTGACAACATGGTCCTATCATCACACATATCCATAATAGGTGTTAGCTAAAGATTATGAAAATATTTACATCTTACATATCACACCCATATCCAATAAATCGAGATGAAAAAAAGTCAAAAATAAAAAAATTCATTCATCCAATGGTGAAAACCAATCTTCTGGTGTCTTGGGCAAGTACCATGATGAAAACTAATTTTTGGCATCATGGTAAAATAGTCTATTATTTTCCTTGTACCTCTACACTTGCAAAAAAATCCCATCATTGTCTATCTTAACCCTTAGTCCATTTCTCCTACCCATCATCTATCATCATATCATGCATCCTATTATATCCATCATTCCTTCCCATCTTGCCCTTCATAAGAACATGGAAGAGGTCTTGAGAAGTGTTATAGAATCATCTTAGCATATATTCCAATGGACACTCAAGTACTTAAATATCTAATTCTTTCATTATGTGGTCATTGGCAATCCCTAACCCATTATTCTTTGGCCCTCATCCCCTTTTCAACATTATCCTCGTCCTTCTATCATCCCATCTAGCATTCCATCCATATTTATCTTGGTTGCTAGGCTTGACATTCCCTTTGCTAGTAACCCCCTTTGTACAATGTACATACATATCCCAAAATCCCTAAAAATCATAAAATCCACAAAATATTTAAACATCTAAGTTGTCTTGTATTATGTTTTGAGTATCCTAGTCATCTTATCCTATATCACCTTATCTTGTTCCAACATCTTAGTCATCTTGTCTTATGTCTTCAAAATCCTTACCCTAATCTTAATCCCTCATCTATCTCAAATCCATACCCTTGTCCAATGTCTATAACCTTAATCTAAATTCACATCATCATGACCAAATTAGTCCCATTCATCACCTGATCAATCATTTCGTCAACTCTCACTAGGACCACTAGACAAGACATAATGACATTGCATGTAGATACTTGTCTGTTGTTTGACTTATTTGCATGCCTTTTATCATTTCTATATCTAATTATCTTATGTTTTTATTATTTACATCATGCATCTTTTTTATCTATCGATAAATGAACAAGGATGTTATGATGACACTAAAATCTATAATGATGCTTTTAGGTTCCCTCGATGATGTAGAGTTTGTTATTTGCCCTCTTTTATGCACTTTATCACTATGCCCTCTTGGTCACACTTATATCATGGGGATCCTACAAAGTGATATATTTATCATATTGCTTAGACTATGATGAACCTTTATTAAATAAATGATGGCTTGATCATCTACACACTCATCATTTATACTAACCTCTCTCACTTTCCTAATCATCTAATCATATATATCCCATCAACACATTAATCATCCCAATCGACTCATTTAATATCTAACATGTCTCCTAATCCTTTTATCTTCATATAATTCACATATTTTATCTAAAAACTAACATGTCTAACAATCATTGTCATCCCCCTTCACTAATCTATCTTATCATCTATAATCTAGTTTAAACTACATTGGCCTGAGGTCTTTGAAGACTATGTAGGCAGCACTCGGTCACATGGTGTGCCTGTGGTCAACTTGGCCACTCTATCTTCTTTCCCCATCATTTATCATCACATATCTCTTATTTATCATCATCCTCAAGTATTACATTAGTCAAATCCTTGAGCTATAATATTAATCATTAATCAATTGGTCTATTGATCTATCACCATCCCCACAATCATCTCCCTAATCTTTTTTATCAATCACTTGCACCTATCGATTAGGTGTGACATATCATGACATCCATCTAGTATACCATCAATCATCCATTATCATTAATTTGTTAACTCATAATTTAAAGTTTACACTTTTCTCCCTTGATTGGGGCATAACCAGGACTATAACTCTATCATCTCTTATTCCTTTGCATATGTCCTTGCTAGCGACATCATCACTATTACACTGTAGCTCATTGATTTTATGCCATACAATCCATTTCTCCATATTTTGGTCACTTGATCATATCATTTCCTCTCTTTCATCATATCACTTGATTTTAGATTTGAGCTACATTCATCATTTATCTTATCAAATCAAACTTATCTTGGCCACTACTTTCCTTGGCATGTGTCCTTGCTTGGGATATGTCTAAAACTTGTAGCCTTTAGTTTTATCATCACCATGTTATGGTTGATTCCCCTTGGTATGTGTCGATAATTATGACACAGTTGTTCTCACTCCCTATGTATATGTCTTTGCTAGGGGCATCATCAATATTTAGCTCATTGCTCAAGTTGAATTCATCTTCTTCATCATCTATCTCAACATTTATCATCCCATCTCCTTTTCTATTTGTCGCATCCCACCTCTAATTTCCTCTTTCAAATGGCCATCTACCTCATTTTTCTTTGTATGTCCCTTCAAGGGGGCATCATATCCACTAGCATCATTTACTAACATACATCCATGAAATAACTGTTCTTTAAAAGACCATTATTCTTTCCACTTCATCTACTTGAAATATCATTTCAAAGAGAAAAAAAATGTATACACCTAAATTTATTCGCTTCATTTATCATCACTAATATTACTATTAATTGACACTAATTTCACCTATCCCATCTAATCTCATTTATCTCTTCTAATTCCATCCTAGTTTCACCCTTCTAATTATTTATTTAACATCTCCCTTCATTATTCTTCATCCACTAACTTTATATTATCCCCACCAACATATTAATTCTTCTAATCATGCCTTATTCACTAACTAAACCCATTTATCCATTATTTGAGAATTTAAAATTTCTATGACCCACCTACCCACCTACTCCAGCCTCTTCCTAGGCTCTCCTACATCCCTAGTCCCTGATCACCTATCTTAATCATTAACTAATCTTGTTTAGCCCCTAATGGATTATAAAAAATTTCAATTCTATAATCCTCTCTATCTTTAGCCCCTTTCTCTCTAAAATCCATATTCTAGAGGCTTCCAAGAAATTTTTAATTCCTTGCATAATTCTCCATCATTGATCCTCTTCATCCCAAATTTGAATATTAGCCATTGATCCTCTTCATCCCAAATTTGAATATTAGCCATTGATCTTCCCTTCATGGCCTATTTAAACTAAACCATCCTCTATGGCCAAAACTAACCAATGAATCCATAAAACCTCCATGTCAATATTATCAATCAGTCCATACTATCATCCAAGTCATTATCTAAGCTATCATTATGCTAAAATTTTGAGTCTACTTGTAAGCAATTTCAATCCATAATCACTTAGTCTCTTTTTGTTTGAATCTTGATTGGGAACACTTAGATTTAGGTTAGAATGTTGTTTTGAATATTTCATTTATTTGTACTTTGATCTAATGATTCTTGATTTTAATGATAGATTATAGATTTGAGTGTTTTGGTTAAATTGCATAATCAAATCTCATTTGCCCGAATTTATCATCTTACACATTTGATTAAGCATTGGCATAGAGATATATTAGAAGCCTTGAGTTACCCCCAAAATCTAAATGTGTAGACGTAATAACATTACCAACAGTATAATTAGCAACACCTATAGTAGGGTTAATAATGTGAAAGAGTTGTTCTTACATTAAGGATTGAAAGTAGAAAGTTTTTCTTTTTCTGCAGTTTTAGAAATTAAAATAACCTCATTACTATGTATATCTTGTGTCATTTGACGAAGTCCTTCTCAAAATATGGATAAATATTGAACTTATACATCATATACTCCATTAAATTCACCAAGATGGATCCTATCTAAGCCTTCATGATTATCGTGTGCATTATGATCATCTTGATTAGCTTGTTCATTATGATTATCTTCTTTAAAATATTCTTGAGTAATTTGTACATCAAAATAAAGGGACTCATTATTTGTATTAGATGAATCCATTTTAGTATTGGTCAAAGGGATTTGAATGTGCTCAATATGGGTCCCACTTAACCTATAACTATGTCTTCAAGGAAGAAGGGAGGTAGGTTTTTCAGATAACATAAAAAAAATGACATGGAAAAGATATAGTAAACAATAACAAGAAATGAAATGCTAGAAAAAAAATTATGTATGGAGATTAGTAAATACCCCTAAAATCTAAGGTCAAAAGTTGGTGATTATAATGTCGTGTATCATATCCAAGGTCAAAATAAAGTGCTTTCAATGTCAGCGATTAAATCTAATTTCGAAAGCAAATTCTTTTAGTGTTAGATTAATCCAAGGTTGAAAGAATATTCTTTATGTCAGATATTCAGAAATTTATCTAAAACTTAGGACAAAAATTTTGGGAGCAATGTTCAAATAATAAATGTGTTCACCAATATGTTTTGTCAAAATTTGAATTGACATGACAATTAAATTGAATTTAGATAAATTGAATGGAATAAGGTAAAATGTTGTAAATAATTTTTTTACAAGCAAAATGAAAGTAAAAGACAAAATTAGATAAAGTACAATTGATTATAAGAAGACTAACTATGAAATAAAATGACATATGTAGTTGAATCTGTCTGAGATCTTACTATGGAAAGCTGATAAAAGACTAAAATTGACAAACAAGAACTGGATCTACAAGTATCTAGAATCTAAAATTGAAACTAAAAAAAGATAGTATCATCCACCTCAAGATAGGATGGACTGCCACTATAGTCCCACAATGGTTGATCCTTTCTTTTGCCAAAAATAAGGAACTTGGATAATAGTCATGTGTGATAGCTTAATTTAATTTTTTATTGGAATATTTGACCTTTGGAAGTGTGTAGTAGACATGTAAATATCTTCTTCAAAGTTGAAACCCTAATAGGGTTTGTAATGATTAAAAACTTTTGAATAGAAAAGGGGGGAGTGTAATGGATTGAGTTGACTGCAAGCATTCTCATGATAGCTTAACATTGTCTAGGTATCCAATTTTTCAAAGTGGGAATTCATGTCCACGTAGTTCTCCTATTTAGAGTGTTTTGTATAATTTTTCTCCTTTGACCACATGAATGCATCTAGAGATGGTTTAAATACTTGATCATGTTTTGCTTTAACGTAGATAAAATAGGCTTTTGACTTGGTTGAGGACTGCTTTAAATTCTTAAATTAGAATCAGGAAGAATAGGAAAACTTTGCTCAATATACGATAGTGTAAGTATGTCTCTATATTGAAATTACAAAGTAGTAGAATAGATGACTTGAGTGTGCATTTATAGCAATCCAAATAGAAAATCTCACATTAAAAATCCTAAAAACACTAATGCCAAAGTAATGGAGGTTTTTAATTTAAAAACTAACTATAAGAGGGTTAAGAACATGAATGCCCCATAGGGAACAATAATCTCTGCCACTATTGACTCTTACTAGATGTTTTTATCCTTTAGAGAAACTGTAGATTTTGGGTCCAAACTTGTTCATACAGATGCTTAGGGGTGTTTTTAGTTGTTAGAACATTTTTGTAGGTAACAAATGATAATTTAGAAAAGAAATAAATCCATATATGTGCTTAAAATAAAACGAGGTAGCAAAATAGATCAAAACTAAGTGCACAAATCAATTAAAATGAAATAGAGCCAAAACTAATATAATCAAATATTCATAATTAAATTTATATGATTATAAATTATTAAAAATCAATCATGCATATAAATTTTACTAAAATTTAAAACAATTATTTATCTACATTAATTTTATTTCAATTAATTATAATTTTATTATTAATATTATTTTATTTTTATTTTTTTTAAATGTAATTTGTGTAGTACAACTCATCCACCATCAATAATCATCACAAAGAATTTTTATTTTTTCATTATTTTTAAAAAGAAATAAATAAAAAATACACCATTAATAATTATAAGGGACAAGAAGGGAGTGCATATATTAAGGAATGATTTTATAAAAGGTTGACAAGCACGTCACCCTAAACTTTGAATATTTCATAAAATTGAATTTAGAATCTACGCTTTTGAATTATGGTATATGACTTTCTTCAAAGATTATATAAAAATAGACCTCGGAAACTCTCTTTTAGGGTGCTTTTCTTAGTGATTTTCCTTCGCTTTGAAGGAAGGGGAGGATTCTATTTTTTTAAAAAAGACGGGTCTATAAATAAAGTCTCTTTCCTATTGATTCTATTCTTAAAAAAAGCTCTAAAAAAGAGCGCACTCTCCCTAGTTTATTGGGGCTTTTTACTTTACTTTTTTTCGGCCATGATCCATCCCAATTCTTTCATATTTCAGGGTTCAATTATATGTTCTTCACTAGCGTATGTTGAAGTATAACTAAGGTTGGATTACAAGTTAGGTGGATTGAATTTTCTTTCGTATTGGATTGAAAGTTTGAAGTGTGATCAAATGGGTTGTAGTTTACTTGGTGTACATGATGGTAAAATATAACGTCACGTCATACATAAATTTCAAGAGATATCAAAAAGGAATGGCGTTTGATCTTTAAGTAAATTTGGTGAAATGGTTACCTCAGTGCTTAATATTACATTGAAGAATGTCAATTTAATCATGCACTCGATATTAACAAGATGTTTATCCTTCAATCAAAAAATAGTTTGAATTGACAAAAAAATATTTGAAACTCTAAGAAATGACCCCCAAAAACGAGATAAAAGAAAGTTATATTATTATAGAAATGTTATAGATCATAAATTTATATTATTTAGATAATCATGGTGATAATGATTGTCAATATTGTTTGGACTAAATTAGTTTGTAGGACCCAGTTTTATGGGAAAGTGGTTTTTAAATCAACATGCAATACATAATTACAAAACATGTAATCTACACCTAATCAGATATAAGCAATAACCCAATCACTTTGTAAAAAATCATAGCAATCAAACGACAACAATGGGCCCCTGTCCCCTATTGTGCACTTATCCCTGTGCATCTTCGCTCTTTGTTTCAAACAGTAACCCAGTCACATGGAATTCTAACACAATGTTTGTACACAACAGAATTCAAACTCAGATATCAATACAATTTTAAAGCTAAAGCATACCTTCACATGATTCGATGTTGGTCGAGCCTCTCACCCAACAACCTTATTTAGTTAGGGCATCATATTGTTATATATGAACACCTTAAAAGTTGTATCTTTTCACAATCTTGTTTTTGTGTTGAGCTATAAATGAAAACAAATTCTTTAATAATTCATTTTATCTTCACATATGTCTTGGTAAAAATGCTACATGCTCAACTGAAATGTAGATACACGTGTTATTTATTCTAGCTCCATTTGCTTGTTGTCACATGTTCATTTCCATTTCATAACAAGCTTTCAAAACTTGTTTGCTTATTATATGTGGCCCTCGGCCTTATGTATGAATACACCTTATTTGTACAACACAACCATGCATTTGTATGTGTGACCTCCTTGGCCTTCTATGCCTTATGCGACATGTTCATGTCCCTTGTATTCAATCTTTGGGCTCCATATGTGACATTTATACAATCTTTCTATACTCTTTGTGACATCTTACATGTCCCTTGTATGTGGCCTCTAAGCCCTCTTGTATGACAAATTGTGTGACTTTGCTTGCATGATTTCTCTTTAGCTACTATGCTACCATGACTCTTATCACGCATTAGTATGTACATCCTTATTTATTTATGTGGCCATGACACATATTATGCACAATATTATCTATATGCTCCAATGCTTCAACTTTTCAGCTCTATGCTTATAAAACATAATCAACTCTTGCAAGTTGTTTACAAAGCTTCATTTTTACTATTACATTGCTATATCAAATTTACATGATGCAAGAAAATCTACAAATTCTTCAAATTTTTTAATGATTACATATATATGATTTCAATACAAAATTTAATATATGCAAATGGCCATTACATGTTTTATCTATCTTTCAAAAATGCTCTCACTTTTTCTTTTGATATAAATGATTTTGTAGGCAATCTCCATCATCTCAAAATAGGCCTTTTCAAGTAATACATTTTCAGTTTTGGCAACTTACAATGTGAAAAAATAAAAAAAATTCAAATTATGGGAGCATTTAGCTGACTTATGATCTCCACACATGTTGTTACTTGAGCACAGACACAATTGTGAAAAGCTAATACAAGGCTTCAAACAATTTTTAAAAGATCACATTTGGCACTTTACATAGTATGAGGGGCATGATGTCCATTCATTACCAAGATACAATTTTTATAAAATTAGATTTCTCTTTTTACAAGTATTATATAATTTTACAAATTTTCAGTTCAAATCTAGATCCATCTACAATAGTGTAATTCATGTTTTACATGTGGGCCACGTTTGAGCTTAGTGATGTTTCACGTCTTGGCTAAACTTTAAGCGAGCCATCTATTGTTTCCCACCTCTTCTCTCTCAATTTAGTAAGTGGACCACATGAAAAATTAGTGACGCTTAGTGTTTTGGTTGCAATTTAGCAAACCATTTTGTGGTTGACATTTCTTCACACTTTATCAGAGTACTCTATGAGGGTTACAACATGCAAATTTCCAACTCAAGCATATACATTGATTCTTCAAAATTGAGACTTGATCGCTTTTAATTTCACACTTCTCTAAATGCCTCAACAAGGGGGCATGTGCATCTCCATAACAATGACAAAGTGTGTATACACACTCTGGTATCACATTTCCTTTATTCTAGTAATCTATACATCACTAGAATGGGGGTGGGGCAAATGTAGACATTGGAATTAAATCAATAAATACTTGACAATACTAGTCCTTGAAATATTTACCTTATTGTCCAGCTAATCATTTTGATAACCATTGATCTATATGAGAGCCTTCCAAGTCTTTCAATTTATATGAACATTTTCTAAACTTCCCTAATTTGTTCTTAAACATCCCTAATCAGTAGACACTTCATCATCAATTTAGTTTCAAAAACATATGTCCAATCTAGATAAGTATGCACTACGCAGATAGGGGTACACTCTACCCTTGTCCACTAGTGCAAAATTGTCTCCCACACTCCAACGGCTAGTTTTTCAAAATGAAACGCTTCCTAACAACTCTCCCATGTTATCCATAAGGTTAGTTATTGGAGATAAATTGAATGTTCTCCTATAAGATAAAAGCAAGTGTCTCACTTGAATTCCCATGGTTACTCCCTAACACTCTCTTGCAAAGGCAATTTTAAAAGCATTTATCTATTTAGAAAAGAGCCCTATTACAACTCTACTATAGTAATATAGTCATTAACCAAGTTAACAATGTTTTTTTGTAGGTTGAGGCCATCTTTTGTCAAGCATTCTAATCAAATTTGCTAGTTACATTCATTACATTTATATGGTCTTCCCCATATGGAGAATTACATTGGCTTGAGGTCCACACAGACTATGTATGAAACACTTAGTTAACAAGGGGTTTTCTAAGGATAGCTTAACCATATCCCACATCCCCACTTCCCCCTCTTTTTAATTGATCTTCTTTGTTCTTTGTGCAGGCTAGGGTTTTGTCTCTTACAGGTTAATTGTGTGTCAAATCAGAGATCGTACATAAATAGTTGATCTACAAATAGAGGAAAACAAACTCAAACATTCAAATTCATTACATAGTCAATACAAACAAAGTTGTACTAGAGGACAATGGACACTATGACCTTGTTCGACTACTTTGCACTTGTCCCAGCATACAATGAAGCAAAGTTTTTTATTGACACTATTTGCAAGTTTCGTTAAGTAGTTTTACACAACCACATTCATTAGAATCATAATACAAAGCGTATAATTCAATTTGCAAAGACATCTCTCTAACCCTAACCCTAATACTAACCCTAATTTCTATATTTAGTAAATTATAACTTCTGTAAATTTTGTATATCGTTGTATTTACAGAATGTTATCTTATTTGTCTCTCTTAGATTAGATTTCAAGTTTACAATATTTTAAGAGTTAATTAAGTCACTATTATTAATTCTAAAGATAAATAATATGTAATCATTAACAAGTTTATATTTTTCATAGTGAAGAGAGGTAAGATGCTCAAATGTAACCTTCGATCATTTATTATGAATATGTTGCCCTAAAAAGGTTTCCTCTACCAGTTAAACTTGTAGGGGATAAATTCAATAGAATTATATCATTAGTATCATAATTCCCTATAAAAGCCACAAAATTCTTAAAGTGCCAATAAGGATCACCACTCCCATCAAACACTAAACATTTTAAGCATTTTTGAAATCATGAGGCAAAGGTGAGTTAAAAATTACATGCACTATGAGATTCCCATGTATAACAATAAAATCAACCCAAGTGTAATATGTTTTTCTCTCCACAAAGAGATGTTGTACTCTTTATTGGAAGTTACCTACGACATGCATTAGGTCTATAACCTCTTGTGAAGGTATGTTAAGATCCTTAAGGGGTTTGTTTCGTGGTTGAATCCTACCACTGATGATTTCCATAGGCACACTATTCCTTATAGGTTTTGAATCCAAACTATTATCACATAGCATATAAAATGAACACAATTGTAAATCAGAGCCCAGAATCTACATTTTTTTTTTTGTATTTTCAATATTCAATGAAGATAAAGCGTTAACATCCATTTGAACTAGGCACACGTAAGAGTCAACTAAGGATAAACCATAATGTGAGAAGCAAATCTAAAAATCAAATTTGAAAATATCAAACCCTAAAGGTGTGAGGATTTGTAAAACCCTCAGTTGAATGATCAATCATGTTGAGGTTCACCATTTATGTTAATTATAATTCTAATTTTACAAAAAATAGGAATAAACTAATTACAATTAAATATATTTAAGCATATATCTGTTAAAATATAGAGTTCGAATTTATCTAAGATGTGATTCAATGAAATTCAATTTGAAGTAGGAAAAATGTCTTAATAAGAACCATTAATAGCTTTACAAAAATAGGTGTATTGAATGCAAAATATTTGTTGATGAAAAAACAAAAACAATAAACGAAAAGGATGGACAACTACCGTAAATATTGTGATGAAAATTAGTACAATATAAATCTCACACATAAGGGACAGGGACCCATAACCAATACTTGGGAGGGTACATGTAAAGTAAATGACTAATAGTTATTTAATAATAATAATAATACATGTCACTTTCAACACTAAAATTTGAATTAAAAGTAGCATTCAAAATAAATTACATTAAATAAATAGTCAATCAAATGATGATACATAAATATGTGTACACAAAAGATCCGATTGAATGAATAAGTTATGGTTCAACCGGATGAATAAATTATAGTCAACTTTTTTTTTGTTATTAAAATTTGTATCATAAGATTATGAGGACAATGTTAGTTTCTCTTCTAAGTGCCATAAAATAAAAACGACTCAATAAAGCTAGCATTTCAAGCCTAAGACCTAGAGTGAGCAACACAACAAACAAGAAAAAAAGGCAACAAGAAGACATAATGACACTTTACCTTCGTTGATGATTCGAATGGCTTGTTGGCATGAAGAGTGGCTTGTGCTCGGTATGATGGACAAATGATCTTTGTTGGTGCTTGATGCTTTGTGGGCGACACCACCTCGTGTCCCCTTAGAAATTGGCTCTTGACTTGATATTGGGAATGAATTTTGTCTCACAAATTATGTATAATGTGTAAAAAAAAACTTGTTTAAAAATGATTATGACACTTGTATTTATAAGTTTTCAAATAACTCTAACCCACATGTAATTAAGCCAGGATTAAAGTTGGAATTCCAAATACAATTAATAAAAAAATTTAATTATACATTTATGGAAACATGGCTCAAAATTTAAACCACTTACTTGAACCATGAACCAGGAACCACGTTAAAAATGAGTTGCACTCCATACATTGCAATATGCGTGGCATGAGTAACCAGGCAATAAAGCCGTGGGAATGAACACGGCATGAAAAACGCATTCCGACCATGCAATCCTCTTCTTACAGGTTTTATTGTCCGTATTGTAACCCCAGAAACAGTCCAGACTGCATACCGTGTCTCGAAACGTGTAAAATAATTCTATCTTGGGTATGTGGAAGATAAATACCGCCAACAAAATCTGTCAGACCCCAACTCCCACGAGACCTTCCAAAGCTTCTTGTTTCCGGGTGTCCATCTCTTTTTATACGGGATCTCCACTTGTGTGCCCTTGTTTTTTCTGCCATCTTCCCCGCTCCCCAATACCGACTGACATCTGTCCTTCCCCCTCAATAATTCAATCCCCTCATTTTCATATTAAATTAACTATTTAATCTGCAAGTCATTACACCCAATCTTCTCGTTAATAGTGTAGAAAAAATCTGATTTCGCCATCCGTGAATTGACCATCTTTAAAAGTACGTTGTTTTCCGTTCCTCGTGATTCGAATTGGCAAACGTCACTTTAATTTTTTTAAGGCTACGAGAGACCGTGGGAGGCACGTATTGACTTAAAACAAAAGCATTTAATTAAATAAAGTAATATATTTAGTTGAATGGGAAGTTGCTTTGAGACAAGGAAAATGTCTAAACGAAATAAAATATTATATTTTAATGGATAGGTTAGGGCATAAGTTGCTTTCAGACAAGTAAAATGTTTAAACGAAATAAAATATTATATTTTAATGGATAGGTTAGGGCATTAGTTTTTAGAGAATTTAATATAGGGTAAGCGTTTTAGTAATTGCGACGGTACTAATAAATGTAATATAATGTATGTATGAAAGGATCAATTTTAAAATAAATATATATATATATATATATATAATGGATTGTAGATATTGATTTAAAATATCAAGTTAAAAATTTGGTATATAATATTTTAAAAAAATTATAATTTAATGATCAATAATTATTACATTGTAGGGTAACTTGTACCTAATAATATTTTGTAATATCTAATACCAACATGGCACATGAAATGTATTATCACTGATCATCTATTTATAATTATTGGTCCATTTTCTTTTTAATAAATTAATTTAAATTTAATTTTTTCTTTAATTAAACATATCAAACGAAAATATGAAAATGTGGTAGGGCCATATATTGCATAATTGAATAAATTGTATGTACCGACGAGACACTTGTATGGTTTTATGCTCATAAAGTTAGGGTGCACAACCACTAGTCCTCTTACCATACATAATATTTTTGTTTGATGTGTTTAATTGAAACAAAAATCAAAATATAAATTGATTTATTACAAAAGTTAAGGGCCCATGGTTGAGGGGGTGCCAATTAATGTGAGATGATATATATATATGAAAAGATCAATTTTAAAATTAAAAAAGGGACTAATAATTCTTTCCCCAAAAGATGGATCACATATATTGATCTAAAATATTGAGTTAAAAAATTGGTATCGAGTACTTTAAAAAAATTGTAATCTAATGACTAATAATTATTATAGAAGTATTATATAGTAGTACAACTTGTACCCAATAATATTATGTAAGATCTAATGCCAACATGGTCATATGTTGCATAATTGAATAAGTTGTATGTACTAACGAGACATTTACATGGTTCTATGCTTCCATAAAGTTAGGGTGTACAACCACTAGTCCTCTTATCTTACAAAATATTTCAGCAAGTAATATTTTATAACAATGGTTTTATTGAGGGATTTGTCGCTCCTATTCTAATATTATAGGCATTTTGTATTGGGCTAATTGGATCCAATTATTTGTACCCCCATATCAATGGTAACTAAGAGATTTCAAAAGATCATAATGTTTATCTTTCAATCAAAAATTAACTAAAAAATTTTGTGTAAGATATAAGCTTATGTATGGTTTAATATATTAAAAGTAACTTTTTTCCATTTTAATTTCTCATGAAAAAGTACTTTTTTTAATGTTGTAATTATTAAAAACAATGAAAGAAAGAACTCATGGGACCGGTTTTGTCGCAAAACGTCTTTGGGATACTCTAAATAACTTTTTTTTTTTAAATTTCTCATGAAAAAGCATCTTTTTTAATGTTAGAATTATAAAAAATAATGAAAAAAAGAACCCATGGGACCAACGTTGTCGCAAAATATCCCTAATATATCTGTGAAACAGTTACATAAAAATTTATGGAATCCCCTTTCTACGAAACCACAAGGTAAGTTTAAAGACTTGTCTGGGCTTAAAGAAGTGATCAAGGAATTGTTCAAGTGCAAGTCTTAAGCAAATTTAAAAGGGAGTGTAAATTAGAGACACTCCTTTATTTGTGACATATTGGAAGAAAGGTTCATTTAAGTATAAATGTGAATGAACTTGATGTTTAAGATTAAAGGGATAAAGTCTTATTAGGAGAGAATGTTAACCTATAAAAATTTTATTAAGGTTGGGTGTCATTAGTATATTGATTGATATTTGTTGAGTACCTATATTGATTGATATTTATTGAGTATCTCCCAAAAGTTGATAGTTCGAAACCTACATTTCATTAAAAAAGGGGTATAATGATAACTCTTGAGAATTAAATATTGATCATGATAAATTAATGATAAAAATGAACTCTATTCATCGTAAAACTAAAAAATCTACTAAAATTTGATTTCTCATAAATATTAAATAAAAATAAAAATTAAATATAAACCCCAACAAACTTCAGTAAAGGAGATCTCATCCCTCAAAATCTTGACATAAGAGACTAAACTTCGTGGAAGTAAAAAGGTCCCCTTGAAAAAATAAATGTTAAAATTATCACACGACTTACTTAGTTAATGAATGATCGCTAAGTGTAATGTAAGTTAAGAAACGTTGTGAGACGGCGGCCCGACCACACGACTACTAACGCGGAAGATCACATGCATTGTGCCGCCTGCCCCTTTATATGGCTGACGAGCAAATGAAATAGAGAGGACCCTTACACACACAATACGGGCGGAGGCCACCATTCTCGTTATTCTCAAAATACTTTCTCTCCGTTTCATCTGCTTAAACTTTTCTCGACCTCTCTTTGCATTGGTTTCCTCGCATCTGTCAGGAAACCTGCAGCAATCTTATCCTGTGTGCATGTGACCATGGCGCTGAAGGGGCTGTTTCTGCTCTTGTTTACGGTAGCGTTTGTGGGAAACGCGGTGACAGCGCAGGTTCTCTACGCCTCTCCTCCTCCGCCGTCGGTCGCATGCACGGCCTGCGCTACTTGTGAGAATCCATGCACTCCGGTGTTGCCTTCGTCGCCGTCGCCGCCGCCGCCATCGCCACCACCGCCATCACCGCCTGCTATTCCGACGATCGACTGCCCGCCGCCGCCCGCAGATCTTTACCCCTACGGCTCGCAGTCGCCGCCCCCGGGTACTCCTGGTTCACGATATCCTTACTATCCTTACTATAACATTAATAATTCCCCTCCTCTTCACAACGCGTTCGGATCTGTCGCATTTCTGTTCTTACTGTTTTCCTTGCCATTACTTCACATGTTGTTATGATTTCCTTTTACAGTTTGTAAGCTTTGGATCTGTGCATTTCTCTGTAAAAGAGGGTTAACCCCACCCCACATTTCGGCATTATGAGGGTTTCCATGTCTATGCACAGATTCAGCCAAGCTTGAAAATAAGTGGAGGATAATCTCAGCTATCTTTTGTAACTAAATGTGCGTAACTGATTTCTGTGCGTAACTGAATTCTTGTATGGTGATATTGGACATTCTGATTCTGAGATCAGATATCTTATCTCTGCATCTGTAGGAGGAAATAATGTAATGAGAGAACGGAAAAATTTCCGTTCTTTCTTTTTTAAAGTCTTTATTTTGGCCGATTTCTCTCTTTTTGGACTGATTTCCTTCGGCTTCCGTTCCACATTGCAGTGGTAACCTCCCAGCTATCTACATTTTGTTTCAGTATATACAATGTTTCTTCAATTTCATGAATCTAGTACAGGTAAGGCTTTATTTTGTCTACAATCTCAATCAAATACAAAGTAAAGGTACATTTCCATAGATTTTTATGAGGTATAGTCAAGCATTAAGTGTATTTATTATATTGCCTTGACTCTGTGCCATTCATTGTGGGTTACACACAGAGAGCATTCACACTGAATGCATTAAGTTTTATTGTTTTTTAATATTATGGCTCCGAACTTTAACGTTGTAGTTATGCCAGGCGGATATTTCCTGGAAGATTCGCAGAATAGTTGGTTGTCTTTTTCATGTATCTTTCCTTCGTAAGGGACCGTTGGAAAGATGTAACCAATCGAAATAAATATTAAATTAGTCACTTTCATCTCTGGATGGCTTTATGCCTTGACATTTAAATTTGATCCTTTTAATTTGCTTAAGGTTTATTATGCCTATATTTAATTTTAATTTAATTTGTATACTAATTGCCACCAAAGGGCAGGATTGGCCTATGGAATTGCCAAAGGTGCAATTTAATAGAATACAGTGAAAAAGGAATGGGACTGCCAAATGTACAATTATAAGGAAAAAAAGTAAAAATGAAAGTTCTTTTTAAAAGTGTAATGCTTTGATTTGCCAGCTAACGTATAGTAATTATGTTTGTTTATGGTTTGCTTTCTAAGGTAAGATATAGTAATTACATATATGCTTTGTTTGTAAGGTAAAATATATACTTCTGTGTATATATATATGGTTGGTTTGTTTGTAAGGTAATATATATATATATATGGGGTTATGTTTTAAATATGGTTTTATTGGGTTTTAAATTATATATATATGTATATAATTTAAAACCTAATAATGTATATATATATATGTATGGGTTGTTTGTAAAGTTAACATATAGTATATATGGTTTGTTTACAAAGTTATATATATATATATATGTATGTATGGGGTTATGTTTTAAATATGGTTTTATTGGGTTTTAAATTATATATATATATATATATATGGGTTGTTTGCAAAGGTAACATATAATATATATGGTTTGTTTACAAAGTAATATTTAGCAATTGTGCTTCAAATGTGAGATGTATATTTATAGTTTATTTTCTAGATGATATATAATAATTGTGCTTCAAATGTGAATATATCATCTAGAAAATAAACTATAAATATACATCTCACATTTGAAGCACAATTGCTAAATATTACTTTGTAAACAAACCATATATATTATATGTTACTTTTGCAAACAACCCATATATATATATATATATATATATATATATAATTTAAAACCCAATAAAACCATATTTAAAACATAACCCCATACATACATACATGTTCGTTTACAAAGTAATATTTAGCAATTGTGCTTCAAATGTGAGATGTATATTTATAGTTTATTTTTTAGATGATATATAATAATTGTGCTTCAAATGTGATACATATATATATGTGTGTGTGTGTATATATATTTGCAAGGTAACATATAGTATATAGAATTTGTACATATATGATTGTTTACAAGGTATGTACATATGTAATTGTTTACAAGGTACCAGACGTAATATGTGGTTAGTTTAAAGGTAGCGTATAGCATATATAGCTTGTTTATAAAAGTATCATATAACAATCGTGTTTTAAATATAAGATATATTTATGTAGTTTGTTCGCAAGGTGATATTTAGCATATATATGGTTTGTTTGCAAGGGTAACATATACTAATTGTGCTTCAAACACGAGACGAGACATGCATATGTGATTTGTTTGTAAGGTAGTTTGCAAGGTAATATATAACATATATGATTTTACATAACAATTATGCTTCAAACACAAAACATATATATAATTTATTTGTAAGATTAAATATAACAATGTATATGTAATTTGTTTGCAAAATAATATAGTATAATATAATATATAGTTTGTTTTCAAGATAATATGTAATAATTATGTTCCCAATACGAAATGTATATATACTTTATTTACAAATATAACAACTTTACTTTAAATATAAAATATATAAAATTTATAATATAATAATTATATTTCGTTTAAAAGGAAACATCATGTTTTAATAAAGATGTATATCCCTTACACGATTGGAACTTGTAACCTTATTTTTAAAAGCCCAAGTTATTCAACATTATGGCACCTAAGGAGGAAGAGGAGTACGAGGAAATAGATATGATTTTAAAATGAATATTCAGATTAAAAAGAAGAGGAAAAAAAAAAGGTTAGATGTAACATCTTAGATTAAAAGTTTCGCGTCTTATTGGTTGGAAGAGACTCTTTTTGTCAAGGGACGTGGAAAATTCGGTGTAAATTTGGTATGATTGTGAGCGCATGAATTTCGAACTTTGGATTCCTTAATGCCTTTGTAGAAAAAGCTTGTTTATTTATTAAAGATAGTTTTTTCCAAATATTGGTTAGCAAATCCCGTTGATTCTCGAAAAAGAGAAAAGTGAGTGGGGGCTTCCACACGCCCATTTTAGGTTATATGTTTTATCCCCTTTCTTAGTCATAGTCAATATTGAGGTACTAAAGTAGATTGCAGATGTTTAGGGCACACCACACCTTTATGGACCTCCGTTCACATGCCAAAAATATTTTATCTAGTTTAGTTTAGTTTTTTGTTTTCTTTCTTGTGTTTGTTTATTTATTTATTTATTTTATTTTAATAATTTTTTTTCATAAATAAATCAGAGTTTAGTGTAACAATTCAAAGTTGTCTATTTTAATATAAGTTTTTAATACTTTTAGACATTGTGGAATGGGACTCTTGCCAAATATCATAAGTAAATTAGGGATTGAATTTACAATTAGAATTATCTTTATAGATTGTTAAAACCAAGTAAATTAATTTTGGAGTTTTAAAAAATATTCTATTTATAATTAAATTTGTAGGAGAAGTCCTTTTTAAGACTTCACTTTAAGTACGTTCTATTGTTCACAACTTATAGATATAAAGCTCTTTCTTAAAAAGGTTAGTAAAATTGTATCTTGCCTTTTCTTCTTTTTAAAATTTGAAAAGATTACAATTATATTTAAACAACATGGATGTATTTATTTCACATATTATTGAGTATTTCATAAGATGATGAACATAATAACTTTTTTTATAAATTCTACCATTTTGTAAAATAAAAAAGGATCATTATCCATCTTAAAAATTACAATCAATTGATATTTTATATCAAATTTGAGGTCCAACAATTATGATCAATATAAAATCATTTTTGGTTGATTGTCAAATTCTTTTATGATCATATATGGTGGTGTAAGAGAATGACAAAAACCCTATATTCCCTTGGCTTGCACTTCGCCACATAACACCCCTTCTGCAATGGTTATGGCCTCAAATTTATTGTCTCAACCGTACTTAACATGGGGCATCTAAAACAAATAGATATTGCAGGCGAATGGAGCTAGTGAAACTTAGAATATTTTTTATAGTGAACTATGGTTAGGAATTATATTCAAGTCGGATGCATGGTACATATGACATTATATAAATATATAGGATTAAGAGGAATATTAACATAAAGCCAAGGGCAACAACATTCAATTTAAAAATATGAAGAAGCGTTTCGTAGCATTTCTAAAATTGCTTTCATCAGATCTTGTGATACACGATATGATATATCTAACACATTCCCAATTGAGTGCTGACACCAAGATTGTGGCCACTTAGACAAATTAATTTTACATAAATATAATTAATGTTTGTTAAAAATTATTTTTAATAAGTTAAAATTTTTAAATATAAATATATTGAATATAGTATTGAAATATATTGATAATATTTGTGAATGGTTGTTGGTTTAATTGGTGAAAATATTTGGTTTACAAATAGTTTATAGGAATCTGTTTTTGTTATTAACAAATTTTACTATAATATAAGAGATGAGGTCGGGATCATGTCCCGAACAAATTTGACGGAATGGATACCTTTCAAACCTTGATTCTTAACCTAAAATTATCATGTAAAACAATGGTTTAAAAAAAAAAAAAAGATGATAATATTCAACTAATTTAATATGCATTAACAATAACAAAAAAAATACAAACTATATTGCCCACCATTTAATATTAAACTTTTCCCTTTCGATGGGTTTACATATGCAAGTTGTAGGAAGCCCAAGGCGCTTCAAAAGGCCCAGCCTCGCATGCATGAATTTGTTGTCCTGCATTTAGGGCAAAGCTTTTAGTGGGGAGTTGAAACATGAGTTCACTGTTTATATAAACTACCAATTATTTTTAAAGGTGTAATGGGCACATTGATAGGAATTAGAAGGAAATAGTTGAAGATTGATGAGTAAGAACGATTAGTAATTGAAATTGTTTTAAAAAATGTATTTTTAATATTGTGTGAGAAGGTTTGAATAATAAAAATGAAGAATAATACTTTTTAAATGAGAAGTGCATGTTCACATGTATGAAAGATGTATAAAATGATGGATGTGTTATATTGCACAAGACATTAATGAAAGCATAATAGATTGTAACAATAGGAAGAATCCATTAATGAATGTGAAATAATGAATTTTGGGGATATGTAACATTGTAGGTCTTCCTTATACTTTTTGCCTTAAACATATGCTTTCTATTGTGTCTTGCATATAATTTGAAAGAAAATCAAGGTGAGATGCAAAGATCTTCTAGTGACTAGAATCTAGAGATTATTGTAAATGTCAAACCCTATGGACTAGTATTTCAATTCGTAATTTTATCCCTCTGTAATGTTAGACCATGTGATTTCAGTATTGTATAAGAGTAATTCAATCGAGTAATTAAATCCTACTTAGCAATCTGAATCTTAGGCACGATGTGGAAAATAAATCAAATGCACTTTAGGAGACATGACATAGAATCTTCCTACCAACATTCAACCAAACAAATGAGTGAATGCATGTAATGAGGGGAGGGGGGGAGGCATTTATAGCATAAAATAAGCCTCATGCATGCTAATGTCACAATTAACAACACTTATAGTTAAAAATTTATGGTAGACAATTGAAGTTGGGTCATATGAATTCATGCCCTATGAAATTCTGATAGTATATATTTGATGGCTTTAAGACCACCTATATGCTTTTGACGTATGGTTTTCTATATATTTCAACACAACAAGTTGAGAGAGCATTCTATAAATCATTTTTTACTCCCCAAATTAAAAGATTATGTGTCTTGTGGATGTTCAACCTATTGTCATTACATGAGGGCATGCATTGTTTTACTCGATGCCATGAACAACTAAAGAAGATTGTTTAGAGTCGAATAAAAATAAAATAAATCTAAAAACTGATTAGACAAAAAATTAAAAGGCTTCCTAAATGAAAGACACTAGATGAATACATCCATAAAAACATTTTCTTATCCTAAACCCTTTCTTGAAATGTCAAGTTGACATTTGAGCACCTAAAAATGTCCAATTGATGGTTTGGACAAGGTCATCTATCCACCATGAGTTTTCATCTTCTTCTTTTCTTACTACATAGCAATGATTTACATTGTCAACGTTTGATGTCAGTTTTTGGATCTCTTGGTATTTAAGGTACATTTCTAAACCATTATTTTGTCTTTATTATTGTGGTTATAAAAATATTTAGACCTAATTTAATGTTGTAATTATATTCACTTCCTAAATATGAATATATGTGAGGTGATCCATATATGTGTGCATTTATATATATACTCAAATTACTTAGTTTTGATGATTATACATCAAATTAAAAAAAAAATGTAGATTTTTGTATGGAGAAATGTTGTGCAAAAAGTGCTTAATAACAATAATATGATATTTCTAGTAGAGGTGATGGTGGAAAATGAGGTGGTGTGTTCCTTCATATCACATGGCAATGAGTTGTGTATGGAGGAGACGTTTCGTTTCATAGTGAGTTTGAGCAATAGTGAAGTGGTAGGGAAGGGCAAGCCCATAAAAAATATGAAAGGAGTGAAATATTTCAAGGTGAGTTGGGTAGTGATGGTGAGGGGAAATGCCATGGTATTTTAGGTGATGGACTCAAAGAAACCTAGGAAGATATGCATGTAAAGCTCAATGACATGTCACAATTGTCAATGTAATGTTTAACTTCCATCAAACTATTTTATTTACCAATACATGATTGAAACATGTGTTATCTTGATGGAAACATGTGTTAGATATCTAATTGCTCTTCTAAAAATGTAGAGAATGCACCATGTGTAAATATAGATAAGTATAAAACTAATCAGATGAAAATTCTAACTGTTTTAACTATATAAACCAAATCAGGTGAGTATAAAACCAACTAGATGAAAAATGGAAAAGCTTACTCAATGAAAGACACTCCTATATAATCTAAGTGACCAATGCATGATGGCATATGCAATTATATCTGGATATAGATATTTTCAGGGTTTTTCTATTCTCATTCTTAATAACAGGTACAATAGCCACTATATTCCTAACATCAAGGCTCATTTCCCATTACTTATGAATGGAGGAAAGTAAAAAATACTGTTATGACTATTAACTTTTCAAACTTACCTTGATCTCTCAATAGAAGCAAAACTCTCTACACCAAATCAATTTGCATAGTACTTTTCAAAAGCAGGTTTGCATAGTCAAATTATGTTCATTTCTCTCCAAAATTTTTATGATGATATCGATATGTGGAAAGAATAAAAACATGAAGAAAATCACAAGAAATTACTTCTATTAGTGTAAAAATCATAGAGGTAAAAATTGGCTTCTGCGTTATTTTTTTACTCAGTCAATTTTTTGCATCTTCCAATTGACAAATATGTCTAGTGTGCACATTCTAGTCCTAATTTCTCAAGGCTAAATCATATTTTTTTATCTTAAAAACTTTTATGATGGTATGAAAATGTAATTTAAGTACAATGGTGAAGGAGGTCATAGAAAATTGCTCCTCACTTGAAAAATGTGGTCATGAAAACTGCCCAGGATGCAGATTTTTTATCTTCTCAATTGTCAAATCAGCCTCCACAACACTTTTTAAACACAATTTTGCAAGACCGAACAAAGTCAAATCAAATTAAAAGTTTACACAATGGTAGGAAAATGTGGGAATAATATGTGGGTGAATAAATTCATAAAAAATTAGCTCCCATGTGCAAAATGCGTAGGGCTAAAAATTGGCATGTGAGATGATTTTTACTTAGTCAATTTTTTGTGTTTCAAGTTTTTAGAATTGGCCAATGTGCATGTTTCAAACTCATTTTAACAAGGGTAAAATAGGTCAAATCTTATTCAAATTCCTCATGGTGATAGAAAAATGTCATTAGAGTGCAATGGAAAAAACATCACAAAGATATTATATATCATGTGTGAAATACACAACCATCAAAATTAAATTTTGTGCCTCTTTTTACTTAGTCATTTTCTACATATTTCAATTACTAAATCTCCCTAGTGAGAACTTTTAAAACTTATTTTCTTAGGAACAAATAAAGTCCAAATTTATTTAAAATTTGTATGATAATACCTTGATGGCATGAGAAGGTAATTCATTTTGTTTTTTAGTTTTTTCAATTTTTAATGAGAAGTTATGATGGTGAAAAGTGACCCTCCTAGGAATATTATCACTTAGCTAACTTTTGACCAAAAAACACTCATAGGGCAATGTGCAGGGGTTAATTTGATCATTTCAAAAAACTAAAAATACCCTTTTGAGCATTTTTTCAATATATTTTTGTAAATATAAGATATGATGGGTTTTGTTCATGTCTTACTTTGTGATTTTCCTTTTTCCCATGTTCTAAAGGTGTTGATGCAACTGCACACAACTACGTGTTAGCTTTTCAACCATATCTTATGATCCACAACTTTATTTTTCATACCTTTTATTATGTTGGACATTTAATTTCTCCTTCTTTGCAATGATGCTATTTTTAAATTAGAAAAATGTAGGATTGAAAACATGTTAATATTTGTAATTGACTCTGCATGATCATGGTTGAAAATCAAGGTCATTTAGGACCATAATGGAGAGTCAATGCATTAAGAAAGTGATCCATCAACATGTGGTTACTCATTAAGTATTCCTTCATGCTTGTCAACCATGATTTAAGCTTTAAAATGATGTTGAAAACTATCTTGAGAGAAGTAACTCCCATGAGGTCAAGTAGTGATCAACCATCAACCATGCAACTGACTTTTGCATGTACAAGGAGGTGGGAATTCGGTGAGTTAAGACTGGAAATAGGAGTTACATGCTTATGAAGCATCCAATTGACCATGCCACCCATGTTTCACCACTCCAAAAGGATAAATTTAGCAATGTCAAAACCCTCAACTCCACTCTCATGCCACACTCTCCAGGAGTTCTTCATTGCAGCATGTATGATGACATTGGAAAAGACATAGTGGATTAAATTTTAGTTTGTTTTCTTCATGAACAGGTAGTTAACATTTTATAAAATATGCATTTAGGTAGTTTGATATTGCTCATATCCTCTTTTTCTTATAAATTAAGCTAAGAATGTCTATTATTATATCCTCCACTGCGTATGACAAGACTATGCCCATTTATAATGTTGGATTTCAATCCCTTGATTCAATAAAAGACTGATTTACATTCTCCTACAGTTGTTTTCTATGTGAAATGCTAAAGTTATTGATATAATCTAGTGATTGAGATTTGTTCTTCCTTAGTTATCGTCTAACTTTATCACCTCTAGGCAAGGTAGGCTTCCTTTTGTAGGTCATAAGAAGTGTTCAATCAACTTTGGGTAAAGGATCAACTATGAATAGTTGTATTTCCTTCTGATTTAACCTTTAATCTCTAACCTTCCTATGAATTATTGATGCAAGAGAGCTAAATTCAGGAGTTATGTAGGCACATTAGTTCTTTTAGGTGTCATTTTACAAATTCCAAGCTATTGAGGGAGGATTATGTTTTGATGCATCACCTCTTTATTTTTAGTCTTTTACTTAATGTTATCTTTCTCCATTTCCATTTCAAGTGCAATACTTTAGTGTTAGTTTTAGGTGATTCATCAAGGGACCCAAAACTCTTTGAAACTTCACTTCAACCATAGGTGACCCACAACCTTGGAGTGATCCCATTGTGTCAAGTTGGAAGGAGAAGTCCTAAAAATTAGTCCTTTATTCCTCATAATAAGCCCTCTTAAAATCCCATTCTACTACAATAAACTCAAAAAAAAAATAAATTCAAACTCCCACTCTAAGTTAGCCTTCTTGTCCTATCACCATTTCACTCTTTCTAAGTGGACCTATTATTTGGTGAGCTTGTTGGCTAGAAGGGAAAGAGAAGGGATATTTTGAGGAAAATAAGGAACATTATGTTATTTGTGAGAATGATTATACCATGAAAGATGAGAAATTAAACCTGTTGCAAGAAGAGTTTGAGTGTGATTAGTTAGAACAACATAACAATAAGCCAATGAGCAAAGGATGGAGAGGAAGGAAATAGTCTTGATGAATAAAATCTAATTTTATCTAGTCAAGGCAACATTCAAGTACATGATGATGAGATACATTATTGGACATATGAGATCCCATTCAACATGGGAGGAGAAGAGCAAATCAATCTAATTGGCATGTGTTTGATATTGATGAAGAAGAAATAGAGCTTCCAATCAAAGACATGGCTTCTCATGACCAAGAGGAGTTAGAGAAAGATCCATGTTCAGTCCAAAAGGCCAAAATCTAGGATATAAGACACACTTTGGTCCTTATTAGTGGGAATCCAATGCCAAATCATTTTCAGGATAGCACACTTCATCTTTGTAAAGAAGGCTTGCTCTTTAATTCAAATTGGAGACAAGACATTAACCTTGAAAAGAGCAAAAAGGAGTTAGAAGAAGACCTTTTTTGGGATAAAATAGAGGACTTACAATTAAGAATCAACACAAAATCAACATATTTTGAAGAATTAGCTCATGAGAAGCATGAATAATAAGTGTAAATGGATGAGTTTGTAAGTGAGCCACTAGAACAAGAACATCCCAATCAACATGATTATGGAGAACTAGAACACAAGCATGAGGACAACCATGATTGCTCTAATTTTGTCTTGTCAAGAGGGTGTCATATTAGATATATATATTTTTTGGAGGCCAACAAGGAGAAGTCACCACATATCATGCTTGATCTAGAGCATGAGATTGATCTACAGGAAGAGTAGGATCAACTTTCCCATCCACTTCAAGGTAGTTGTACTTTTGATCAACTAGATTGGGTGAGTTTGTTTATGTTCTTGGAGAAGTTTTCCACCAATTTATTGGATACACAACCCTAATACACCATTTTTTGACTCCCATCAAGTATGAGAAGCATCCTAAGTTGATTAGAAAAGGTAGTGACTTTGCAGAACCAGTTAATGGATTTGTGTAGATGACCTTATGCTTGGTTAGTTTATAATAAGTTAGTTGTTTTCCTTCTCTCCAAGTGTTTTTTCACACTTTTTTCATTAGCATAGTTGTGTATTTATTTCCCTAAGTGATCTATCATAGTTTTTTATTTTATTTTGTCTCCTTGTTGTGTATGTGAGGGTGAATTTTTAGTTTGCTTAAGGTTGGTAAGCAAGGTGTTTGATTCATTTTGAGCTTCTCTTGACTCCATACCCAAATGAATTGCATAAGGCTATATGATCTATACTTAGAAAATAAGTATCCCATGGAAGTCACCAAAAATGTTGACTTTTAAAAGTTATCTTGATCTCTCAATAGAAGCAGAGCTCTCTGCACCAAATCAACCTGCACAACATGTTTTAGGAGTAGTTCCACACAGTCAAATTATGCTCATTTCTCTCAAAATTTTTTATGATGATAACCATATGTGGGAAGAGTAAAAATGTGAATAATATCATAGAAAATTACTTCCACTAGTATAAAAATTTTAGAGGTAAAAATTGGGTTCTGCACTAATTTTTTACTTAGTCAATTTTCTAGATCTTCCAATTGACAAATGTATCTTATGTTCACTTTCTAGACCTAATTTCATAGGGCTAAATCACATTTGTTTATATTTAATTTTTTTATGATGGTATGCAAATGTAATGGAATTACAATGGTGAAAGAGGTCATAGTGTAGTAATATAAAATGTGAAAATTGGTAACTTGAGTGTGGCTAATGACACCCAACCCATAGGTCCCTCCTACTTGCTTTCATGACCCTTATAGGCATCTTTTCACTGATTTCCAATCATCCATAACCTTCCAAACTTGATTTTAACTCAGCCACACTAGTCTTTCCATGACAAATCCATCCCCCTAGGTCCCATCAGTAAAAAATAATAGCACCCAACTTGGACTACAATGTCGGTACCACTACTATTCGCTTTTGGTGCTCTTGTTAAAGTGAATTTTTAGCCCCAATGGTCAATCCTTTCATTTCCCATCCTTCTCATTGTCAACCTAATGTGAGCACATTCAACCCATGACCAATATATCCCTATAAAATCCCATTCAAAGATCATTTAAAAAGGTTTAGAAATTATCACTAAGCAAGACCACTCAGGCAATCTTCCCTATTCTCTATATACAGCCAACCTATACACTTAAAAGCTTATTTAAATCCTTACACTAGTCCCTAGCCACCTCATGCACATCTAGTTTAGAATTTTTCATCTTCATACACACTATTGCATAAAGAACATTGAGTGAGAGAACAACATATAGCTTGATCCCACTTCAGAGTATTGGTATGTAGGCAACATGCCCACACAAGGGGTGTGAATACATGTTTAGTATATCTTAAACACACTAACCCCCCATTATTTCTCAAAGTTTGTCAAAGCATCATATAGTCTAGGGTTTTAAGATGAAATCTACTCTATAGGGAGTTTCATGGACATCTGGCAGTTGAAACTTCACAAGTAGGGTCACACAAACACAATGAACAAAACCCAAAAAGCTTAGGTCTCCTAGACAATAGTAGTAGAGGTTGAATATAACACTGGTGCCACTAGTTTCTTGTTTTGGTGCTCCTATTCAATCATAAAATGAAGGCCAGATCCTAAATTGTAATAGTGTCCTAATCTTGCATAGTGAATTCCAGACTTTGTCTCAGTTATCTCAGTCAATTTCCAGCTAAGTCTTGTTTTCTAACCCTTATTACTATTTTTAGATAGGTTTAAATTATAATCAAATTTATACAAATCAGTAGATTAATTATTGCATATTTATTTACTAAATTTACTACTCTGACCCTTTAACTAAATTAGGAATAATACTCTAATATTCCCAAAATTGTTAAATCATTTGGTGAACCCAACTTTGTTTGTGCATAAAACTCTAGAAACCCTAGAGTAATTTTCCTACTAATTTTTCCTATATTTTTATGATTTTTTACTTGCATAATAAAATAAAAAATTAACATTAAATTTTAAAATTTCATAGTAATTTTAAAATAACCTTCTTTCAAAACCTAGTTGCCTATACTAGGTCCTAATTTTTTTTAGTAATTTTTCAATAATTTTTTGATTTTTTACTAGCATATTAAAATAAAAAATTTACCTCAAATTTCAAAATTCAATAGTAATTTTCAAAAATAATTATTTTTTCAAAACCTTAGTGGCACATACTAGGTCCCATTAAATCACAAAATTTTCAATTTTTTACTTGTATACCTAACTCAAAAATTCACTTTAAATTTCAAATTTTCATAGTAATTTTAAAAATAATCATCTTTCAAACCCTAATTGCATGTACTAGCTCTTATTTGCTCTTTGAGGTATCACCTTACGTCTAAAATCAAATTTCAAAAATGGATCTCACTTATTTTCAAATATTTCTTGCATTTTTAGCAAATAATAATGAGACCATACTTGTTCCTATCATGTACATGAATGATGAAGTTTACCATATGCTAATACAAATCTTCATTCTTTGCTTTTCATGCCTACTTTTCATAATATGGGATGATATTAAGAAAGTCATTGTTAAACATAGTAAGATACCTCTCCTTCAAAGCAAAGTTTACTTGTCTTTAATACAAGGTTTCGTTTCTTGCTTTCTATCTCTCACATGGAATTTTTTTCAAGTTTATCATGATAAACACATTAGAAATGTCTTAACACATTCCAAAATTTCTTATGCATTCAAGCTTTCTATCCCTTGCTTGCAATCTCTCATTTCGAATGCTCTTTATAAACATATTGTTATACAACTTATAACTCCAATTACATGCATTTTATCCCACATATATGGTTTCTACCTAGAGGATCCATTGCATAAGCTAACAACCACCTATCAAGTTTAAATGTCATATCTTATGCACATGAAATTATTTATTTCTCCTCCTCTCCCCCAAGAGGGTGATTGCTACTTTTCTTCTAACTAGGTCCATGCTATCACTACTCCAAAAGGTGAGGCAACCCATACTATTATTCCTAATGTGTACATTTAACCTATAGCTTCTTCAAAACCTCTTCAACATATGTGCTTACATGTTCACTCAAAAGCACTAGGGTTTGCACTTGTGAGACTCTAAGGGATCAAATCACCAATATTAGCAAGTTATTTCCAGATTTACAAATGTAGAATCAACTATTACATGACAAGATCATAACATTGGAAAATCATATTATAATATAAAATCCTCAAAGGCATCCTAGTGCCAATCATGTATATGCACCTTCACCTGGTCAATTGGTTGCAAGCAATGTTACATATCAAAATAAGAAATCACAACAAAGTAACTCTATAACTAGTGATTCAAAAAGCATTCAAAGATAAAATAAGAGTTCAAGTGAGGTACTAAGGAAAATGATTAAATCTAAGTTGATCAAGCTACCTCTTCTACATCTAGTGAGAAGATACAAATATTATTATGCATATCATAAAATACATGGGCATCACATAGATTCATGTTTTGCATTGAATAAAAATATACAATAGATAATTACTATTGATGACTCTATACAAGGTAAATCAATCAAGTAATCCATGATGACACAAGAACACATTCACAAAGGGTCAAATCCAAAAATAGTATAAAAGTGGTTAACAAAGCATAATTCAAAACAATAAAAGAATCAAAAATCAAAATCAGAGCAACAAATAGTACCACAAGCACATGTAAAGCATGAAAAAGATACAAATCTACCTCTCCAAAATGAGGCTCAATTTTCAAAGTAGTATGGGTTTGGTCAAAAATATCTACAATAGTTTGATTATCAATGTCAAGGGTTGGGCAAGTAGGCTCAAGACATCACTACTCCTATTCTAGAAGTTGATAATGTTTGTCACTAAGGTGTGGGATTTATTGAACATCCTAAGGCAAATCATTCATAGACACAATTTATCAAAAAAAAAGATCCAGATACAACAAATTTCAACACTAGTATTTCAATGGTTCAAGATCAAGATGATAATGATGAGTGGAATAATACAGGTTATTATGATTTTCAAGATATGGACAATGAATCTAAATATTTAGAGTCATATTCATAGCCATTCCCTCATTCTTCATAATCATGCATGATTTTTTTGTTTGATACATGACACCATGATAGAGTGTCTTCCATGAGACTCATTGGTTAGTATCATTTCTTCTCAGCTTTACTTGTACATAGCTTCTTTTAAATTTATTGTACATAGTCTCACAATGATTGATTGTACATAGCTTATTTAAAAAATACCAAAACCATTCAAATATTTCAAAAATACCTAAACATTCAAATATTTTAAAATACCAAAAACATTCAAGTATTCCAAAATACAAAAACATTCAAATAATTCAAAAAATAAAATAATTTCAATTGTATGCATTATCCATATTTTACATTTCTATTACCATGCTAGACTTAAATTTTTTGTTCTATGCTATTATTTATCAATTTCTCTACATTAGCATGCTTCACTTGATCTTTTTGGAGTGTGTGTAGTGACTTACAGATCCTTGATTGCTTCATTCTACCCATTGAGGGGGCATCTTACTTTTAAATTCAAAACATACACCGATATATCTACCCATTGGGGGGATCTTCTACATGACTACACCATCTAAGTTATGTCATTCTTACACCACACACTTTAGTTATCATGATGATGTACATTACCTACTATATTACATAGATTACTCTATCAACACTCACTAGTATATAACACTCATGTATTTCTTAGCATATACCTAGTCTTGTACTCCATGTCTTGCATACATTCACTTCTTGCTTTGATTAATTAGATGTGATTGTATTTCTAGTATTTACATTCTTTCCTTTCTTATTTTTCATAACTAGATATAATTTTATTTCTTAGTTCTTGTTTGTCTCTTGTATGTGCCTTAGGACATTTGCCAATGTCATTTGATTCTATTCTTATGTGTGTCTTAGGACATTTTCCAATGTCCTTTGGCTGTACTCTTCTCTATGATTGTGGATTTCATGCCAACCTTGCTTATTTCTAATTGTGTGTGTATGCGGAATTTGAACATGCCTTGTATGATTGCTTTCCAATTTGAGTGACATGTGCCCATGTCCCTTGTTGTTGGTCCCTTGGCCACTCTTGTATGCCTCTTGCTTCTTGATTTATATGCTTGATTGCTTGATTACTTTCTGATTGTTTGCAATGCCATGATCCACATCATGCATTCTCTTACTTTCTTGGATGCCATGATGGACTTCATACTCTATCCCTCCATGACAACTAACAACTAAAAATTAACTAATAATTAATTAGACTTATAATTATCATTCATTATATTACACATGCTATTACATTGTTATATCTATCTAGGAATGTTAATCTAACAATCTCTCATTACAAACCATGTTATATCTTGAGATATCTTGCCGATTAACATTGCTAATCATGTATGTTTGTAGAATAACACACTTACAAGGCTCTTTCTTCTGAGGGAAATCATTACAGGGTCTTCATTCCTACCCTCAAAATAGGGGAGAATAAATAAAGGTTTTGTCATAGAGATTAAAGCTCTTAACAATAAAAAAATTAGCTTTCAAAACACCCAAAACAACGACCAGACATCAAACCACACATAACAGACCATGTAGATAGTGAAAATGTCAGAACAGTCATTAGATTTAGCTAAAGACAATAATGCCAATATTGGACTACAATGTTGGTGCTAATAGTGTCCAGTTTTGGTGCTCCTATCTAAACAATAAAAAACTAGACTTAGAAGCATGAAAAAAAGTAGGTCTAGTTATAGTTTTGTACAATCAAACCAGTTCAAAATCAATAGTTTTAAGTACACTTTTACTTAGAGAATTCAGATATAGGGGGCATCATGCATGGTATGATGACTCTCACTTCTAGTTTCAGATATGATAGTTGATATAAATTCCAAATCAAAATCTATGTTTCAGACACCAGTGATTGGGGGCAATGTGTGTGGTACATTTGTTTTCTTTTCTTTACGAGTTCATCATTACCTACGCATTCTCAGTAGTTGCATGCCTTATTCCATCTAAAGATGGTTGGCATCATTTTAGAGTGGATTTCATACAAGCCTAATTTCTACATTTTGGAGTGGCTTTCATATAAGTCTAGTGCACCAATTTTAGAGTGGATTTTATATAAGCCCAATCTCCATCTTTTGGAGTGCCCAAGAGTGGCCTAGTTTCCATCATACATTTAACTATCCATGCCAATATTGTTAGATCATAGTGAACTCATGGGATTCAAGATCCATCTCATATGACACACATTTCATATCGATATCAATTCATAATTTCACTTCACAAGGCAATGATGGAGCCAAATGACTAGCTAGCCTTTGTATTCTTGAGCCACCTACTCAAAGGGATTGGACATAGTCCAAACATCGATCAACACATGTATGACCACCTAACTTAACTTATATGGGTGATGATGGAGCTAAAGGGCCAACCTTTGTATTTTTGAGCCACTTATAGGGAATTGAGCACTTATCTCCATTTGTGTTATTACTCTTGGGTCAACATACATCTAACATTACTCAGCACCACTCCACATCAAAACAAGTTTTATATTGGTCTACATACTTGGTGAGGTGTATTTATTTATTTCTCTTCTTCTCTCTAACCCAACTTTATATGTTCTTATTTTAGATATAACATATCTAGTAAGAAATGATCCATTCTTTATTTTCTCTTGCAGATTCACACTTCACAATGTGCTCTTTCTATGCACATCCAACATCACACAACTTCATGAGCTTCACATTTATAGGTAAGTTCAAGTAAACTTTCTATATTTTTTTAAATCTTAGTATTTCACTTTACTACATCACTAAAATAAAGGGGGGCACAAATGTAGTCATATAAAATGTGAAAATTGGTAACTTGAGTACGGCTAATGACACCCAACCCATACGTCCCTCCTACTTACTTTCATGACTCTCATAGGCATCTTTTCACTGATTCCCAGTCATCTGTAGCCTTTCAAACCTGATCCCAACTTAGCTAGACTAATATTTTCATGACAAATCCATCCCCCTAGATCCTATCATCTAAGGATAATAGTGCCTAACTTGAACTACAACACTAGTGCCACTACTTTCCACTTTCAATGCTTCTATCCAAGTGTATTTTTAGCCCTAATGGCCAGTTTTTTATGTTCCCCATCCTTCTTCTTATCAGCTTAATGTGAGCACATTCAACCCATGGCCAATAGATCCCTATAAAATTTCATTCAAAGATCATTTGGAAAGGGTTGGCAATTATCACTTATCAAACAAGAATACAAGAATGACTACTTAGGCAATCTTTCTTATTCTATGCATATAGTCAACCAATACACTTACAAGCTTATTAAAATCTTTATACCATTCCCTACCCACCTCAAACACATCTGGTTTAGGATTTTTAATCTTCATATACACCATTACACAAAGAACATCGAGTGAGAGAACTACATATGGCTTGATCCCTCTTCGGAGTATTGGTATGTAGGCAATGTATCGACACAATGGGTGTGGATACATGTTTAGTGAATCTTACACACACTAACCCCCCTCATTCTTTTCAAAGTTTGTCAAAGCATCATGGAGTCTAAGATTTGAAGATAAAATCTACTCTATAGGGAGTTTTATAGACATATGGTAGTAAAAAATTCACAAGCAAGTTCACACAGACAAAAAAAAAAAACCTAGAAAGCTCAGGTCTCATAAACAATAATAACAGAGGTAGACTATAATGCCAGTACCACTAGTGTCTTATTTTGGTGCTCCTATCCAATCATAAAACGAAGGCCAGATCTTAAATTATGATAGTTTCCTAGTCCTGCATAGTGAATTCCATACTTTGTCTCAATCATTTCAGTTATTTTTTAGCTAAGTCTTATTTTCTAACTCTTATTACTATTTTTAGAAAGGTTAAACTCATAATCAAATTTATACAAATTAGTAGCTTAATTATTGCATATTTATTTACTAATTTTACTACTTAGAACCTTTAACTAAATTAGGAATAATACTCCAATATTCCTAAAACTATTAAATCACATAGAAAATTATTTTTCACTTGAAACAAGCACAACCATGAAAATTGCTCATTGTGCAGATTTTTGTCTTGTCAATTGTCAAATCAACTTGCACACCACTTTTAAAACATAATTTATCAAGACCAAACAAATTCGAATCACCTAAAAATATTCTATTATAGTAGGAAAATGTTATAAGAATGTGAAGGTCAATAAATTCAAAAAAATTAGCTCCCACGTGTGAAATGTGCAAGGTTAAAAATTGACTTCTGAGCTGATTTTTACTTAGTCAATTTTTTGTGTTTTCAATTTTTAGATCCATCCAGTGTGCATATTTCAAGCTCATTTTTTTAGGGGTAAATGAGGTTAAATATTATTTAAATTCCTAATGGTGATATCCAAATTTCATTAGAGTGAAACGTGAAATATATTACACATGTATTAAATATCATGTATGAAATATTCAACCATCAAAATTAGATTCTACACTATTTTTTTTACTTAGTCATTTTTTGCATCTTTCAGTTACTAAATCTTCCTAGTGGACACTTTTACAACCTATTTTAGTAAGACTAAATAAAGTCTGAATTTATTTAAAATTTGTATGATAGTACCTTGATGGCATGCGAAGGTAATTCATTTGGTTTCATAATCATTTAAATTTTCAATGAAAAGTTATAATCATGTATAGTGACCCTCTTGAGAAGATTAAAAAAATAAAGAAGCATACATGGATGTAGAATAAGCTTGATAAGCAAAGAATCATACATACATCAAATTTACATATATACAAGATTTACCATGGGAAAATCTCATTGAGGTAAAAAACCCACCAAAAGTGATTTTCTTATATCGAAAAACAATTTTACCCCTAATACAAATTATAATCCATAAACTACTCAAAATTAAGTTTAGGCTAGCATGATTGTGAGATTACATCTCATTTTTTCTCATAAAAAAATACTAAGAATATTTGGAGCCTTTTATACCATAAGGATGTCCATTAAAAATTATGTTTTTTAATGTATTGGGGTACAAAATTAAAACTTCTACATGAAGTTTACTTAAATCACATAACTTCCACACAAAGTTTAACAGTGATTTACAATGAAAAAAAATATGAAGAAGAAGAACATATGCTCATTAGGAAGTGGCATTGTCATGCACACTCCCCCTCAATAGTAGTTTTGAGAGGCCCATCATTGCATGAAATTGACAAAACTTGGTAGCACCAAGTGGTTTTATGAAGATGTCTGCTAATTGTTCAGTCATAAGATATAACTATAGATCAATATCACCATTTATGACTTTCTCTCAGATGAAATGCACATGAACTTTAATATGTTTAGTTTTTCGGTGTTACATTGGATTTTTATCCAGATTTATACAACTTTGATTATCATAATGAAGGTTGGTACTGTGAAAAAAATCTAAATGAAGTTCTCCCAATAGCCTTCATAGCCACATGTGACTTCTTTAGCATATTTCAATTTACTTTTGTATTCTTATTCTATATAAGAGAGAGAGACAATAGGTTGCTTCTTGTTTCTCCAGGTGATAACCCCTGCACCAAACTTAAACACATATCTAGAAGTAGATTTGTGATCTAAAGTATCACCATCATGATCAACATCACAATAACCATATAATTTAGCATTATTAATGGAGGAATAAAATAAACCATAATTAATTATTCCTTTGATATAATGAAGAATGCATTTACCTAATTTTCAATGATCCAAATAAAGATCCTACATAAATCTAGAAGCAACATTGATAACATATGAAATATCTGGCCTAGTAATGGTTAGGTAAATCAAACTTGTAATAAGATATCTATAGAAAGTAGAGTTAGCTTTTTCACATGCAAGTTTAGGATCAAGTTTAACACCAACTTCAATAGGAGTAGTGGTATATTTATAATCAAGCACATTAAACTTATCAAGAAGATTATGTACATACTAAGATTGTGATACAATAATATAATGTTTATCATGAAATATAGCCATTCTTAAAAAATGATGCAAGATAACTAAATTAGTTTGTGCATCAAATTGTAGATCTTGAAAAATATTACCAAAATTAACAATAAAAATCTAAAACCTAATGACAACAATAAGAATGGATAAAAGAGATAAAATCATAATAACAAGAACATTATTACCATCCTTTTTACCTCTTTACAACTCTATTCCAGGATTTGTGACTGCATATTAGACTCATATTTGACATAGAAATGGCATGATTGAAGGATTTTTGATAATGAATTCTTGATTATAGGATAATTGGAGATGAAGGCTACGAAAATGATAGATTCAAAGATGCTTGGACATAGATTTGGTATGAAGAGTCTAGTTAGCCTTCCATGGAGGAGTCTTGGTTAAATAGATTGTGGAGGGAAGATCAAGGGTTGAAGTTCAAAGATAATAGGATGAGATCAATGGTTGTAGTTTATCCAAGGAATTAACTCTAGACTTGGAGGCTTCTAGAGAGGACAGGGAGGTTTAGAGAAGGTTCTAGATTTAGAGGAGTCTAGAAACCTTCTTATGAGTTAATTAGGCTTAGAAGGGGGTTAGATGGGGATTAGGTGAGGATTAAGGATTAGAAGTGTAGGATAGCCTAGGAGTAGGCCTAGTAGGTAGTTAGGTGGGGTCATGGGAATTTAAAATTCCAAAATAATGAATAAGATAGATTAGGATGAGATTAAGAAGAATTAATGATGAGATGGGATAGAATAGGGTTAATAGATGAAGGAGAATAAAAAAAGGGGATATTAGATAAATGGATAGGTTTAGGATAAATTAATGGGATAAAGGAGGATATTAGAATGGGATGAATTAGAATAAATGAGATTAGCGGAATTAGTGTTGATTATTACGAATATTTTTGATGGTAATGAGTTGAGAGAATTTAAGTGCATATATTTTCCCCCTCTTTGAAAGGGAACTATGAGTGGATGAAGTGGAATAAGTAATGGTATTTCAAAGAAAAACCATGTGAATGAATGTTAGTAGATGTGATATTAAGGGATATGATTCCCTATCGAGGTGACATATGGGGAAGAATGAGATAGATGGCCACTCAAAAGAAGAAATGATGAGGTGGGATGAGATGGATAGACAAGGGAATGGGATGCTAGATGCAAAATAGATGATGAAATAGAATTTGAATTGAGTAAGGAGATACAAATGGATGATGCTACCCATGGCAAGGACACATGCATAGGGAGTAAAGATGACTATGTCACAATTATCAACACATCCCAAGGGGGAATCAACTGTAACATGATGATGATAGTATTAAAAGTCCATTAGATTTATATGTATCCCAAGCAAGGATGCATGCAAGGGAGAGCTATAAGTTAGGATAAGGTGATGATTTGATAAGATTGATGATGGTTGTATCTCAAAGCTAAATCAATCAATATAATATAGGTGATGATAGATAAGAATAATAGAGTTGAGTGACCAAAAGACTACATTGCATCAAATTAATGAGTCATAATGTGGTGATTCCCATAGAAAGGACACATGCAAGGGAGCAAAAAAATTGACCAATTAGTGATTAATGGAAGGAAAAGATAGATGTTGTGATTTATCAGGCCCAATCGACAAGTATGAGAGATTGATAGAAAAGATTAATGGGATGATGATGGATATGATGATTAATCAAAGATTGAAATTATAGCTCAAGAATTTGAATTATGCAAGACTTGAGGATGATAATGGAGGATGAGGAAAGAGGAGATAGTGGCTGAGGTATCCTTGGGCACTAAAAAGTGACTAAGTGATGCCTACATAGTCTAAAAATACCTTAGGGTGATGTAGTTTTGACTAGGAGATGATGATGATGATGATTAGTGATTAAAAAGTGATGAGGATGAGGATGATTATAATTGTTAGTGATTGAAGGATATGCTTTAGATGATGAGATGAAGATGATAAGGATAAAATATGAGATGTTAGTTGGATGATTTGAAAGAATTGGATAAGCAATGATGAGATGATTAGATAAATTATGAAGGTGGAGGTGATCAAGCCATCACAACTAGCCTAAGGCTCATCATAGTCTAATCATTCTAATAAATATAACACTTAGTAGTATGCCTCATGATATAGACATGACTAAGAAGATGTTGTGCCAAAGTGCATGGGCAAGTAGTGAACTCTACATCCTTTAGGGCACTTTTGGTATCCTCAGGACACTTTTGGTATCCTCATAGCATCCTCGTTCATTTCCCAAAGACAAAAAATAGACATGATGCAAATAAAACATAACAAAAAAAGATATATACATGATAACAAACATGCAAACAAGACAAACCAAAAAAATAAGTAACACACACACACAAGTAACTACATGCAGTATCATAATGTCTTATCGAATGATGGGATAAGTGATTACGTGATGGGTTAGAGGATACTAGTGTGATTTTGGACTTAGGATAGACTTTGTCTTGGATAGGGTGGTTATGATTAGGATTAGGCTAAGATGTTTCCCCTAGTTGAGGATAGAAGGATGGAGGTTGGGAAAAAGTCTTAGGAAAGTGATGACTAAGGATTATCAATAGTCAAGGCCTTGAAAGAGTTAAATATATTAAGGAGACTATGGGATTATGGGATCAGATACCCTTCACACTAGACATGAAGTGATTGAATGGGTGATAGGTGTGAAAAGGTAATGATAGGAAAGTGATGGGATCAAGTACCTTCCATATTAGAAAAGTAGATTGGATGGGTGATAGATATGAAGAGGCCTTGATAAGGATAGTGATGGGTGCCAGATTAAAATTTTAGACAAGGTAATGTATGTCAATAATAGTCAGTCAAAAGGATGATGAAGATATGAATGGGACATCGGTGACTGCTTTGATTTGGTTTCAGGACCCAACATAATGTCTAAGGATGACAAATGGAGGATGGATAGGATATAGATGAAATATGGAAGATATAGATGGGAAGGGAGTGGAAAATGTGAGATAAGTGATGGAGGATATAAGACAAGACACAATGGACTATTTTTAGATTTTATGATTTTTAGGGGTTTTGAAATATTTCAATTTTTAGGGCTTTTAAGGATATGTATGTACACTATATACATGGAGGTTACTGGCAAAAGGAATACCAATCCTAGAAACAAAATTAGGGTTGGATGGGATGGTAGATGAGATGAAAAAGGGATGAGGGTGAGGTGGAAAAGGGGAAGATGAATAAGGAAGAAGGGACTAGGGATTGCCTATGACCACATCATGAAGTAATCGAATGTATAGTTGCTTGAGTGTTCATTTAAGGATATGCCAAGATGGTTCAAGGAAATTTCTCAAGATAACTTCCACTTCCTTATGAAAGGTTAAGATGCAAAAGGAATGTGATGTGATGGAAGATGATGGGTAGGAATAATAGACTAAGGAATCATATGGATAAGGATGATACAGATGGGTTATATAGATAAATTTGATGAGGGATAAGACAATTATGGATGGATTAACATAGGATATGAAATAGATAGATTCTACCCCCAAGTGTTGAGAGACAATGTAGATAATAAATTATTTTACCATGACATTAGAAACTGATTTTCATCAAGTTACTTTCCCAAGGTGCTAGTAGACTAGTTTTCACCATTGGATATTTTTTTTGAATTTTGACTTTTATGGGCATCTCAATTTATTAGATATGAGTATGAGATGAAGGAATGCTAATACTAGCTAGATCCTTAACCAACACTATTTTTAGAGATATGTGATTTTAGGACCATGTTATGGTGGCCTTTATTTATTCTTAATTTAATGTCCTCTAGATGTTTTGAGTAGGTGTCTTTGTAACCCCTATGAGGGACTATGTTGCCCAGGGATTTGAGATATGGTATGGATGGGATGATGTCATGATTGTGATGATTGGATATAGGATGGGAAGGAGGGATGTGATCATGAATGATATGATAGGATGGGGAGTGGAAATGGGGTTCAACAGTTGCATACACCATTATATATGGTGGAGGGAATCCTTTAGATTGGTGCCATGAGAGTAAGGGATCCAAGACCTTTTGATTTAAAAATTCTTTGACCCTAGTATTAAGAGGATGGTCAAGCTCATGATTATTCTTTGTGACTTTATTTTGAATTGATGATTGGATTGGAATTTTATTTCCCTCTAGTGCTTGATTTCAAGCTTCACTAGAGGAAATTGATTTTTGAATTGACATATGATTATTTTGACTTTGATATGTATCTAGTGTCAAATTTTGGGCTTCTCTAGGGGAAGACATTTCTGGATTAGGTCAATTATTTTATTTGGATTGATTTTGACTGATAGGATCAAAGATGATTTGATCATGACTTATGAATTTTAGAATATGGTCTTGGATTTTTATATTTATGGCACATGATATTGCATGCAGAGGGGAATCCAAGGATGCACGTTCCTATTTATGGAGTGTGACATAGGGATTATGGAGGTAAGATGGATGAGGGATATGGTGTGATGGAGTAAGGGGATAATGGGAAGCGTATTCCTCATAAAGGTCACTAGGATCCCTAGCCTTAATGTCAGAGAAAGTGTCCCCAAGAATCTCAAAAGGATCATTAAGACATGTATCTAAGGTAGGATATAAATTTCATTCTAAAAATCTCCAATAGATAAATCATTCAAGAATTCAGTTATGACTTCATCATCCTGATTGGGATCTTCAAAACAACATGAATTATAATCATTTGCTATAGTATTGATTAAGGATGATGTTTCTAATGAGGAATCTGATTTAGATACTGGTGTTGCACATGATCCTGATATAGATGGATTCAATGCTGACTTTGATGCACATGATGTCATGCTACTAGTAGAGGAGTGATTTTCTATAATTATCCTCTTAATAGGGGGTATTTGATATGATGGGTGAGAGGGAGATGATGAATGAATGATGGGTTGAGCAAAGATAGTCCCATGAAAGGAATTATGAGATATGAGAGGACTAGGTTGATGGTGAATGGACGTGTGTTTGATGGAGGATTGGTGGTTGAAGATAGGGGGATCATGGAGGATGGATAGGATGTATTGAATTTGGCTTAGAAGGGGAAGGGATTGATCATGATCAAGAATGGAATCTTGGATTTTCTCTTCTTCTTCACCCAGGGAGAGAAATTCATCTAGTTCTTCTTCAATTAATATGTCACCACAACCGATGAAGTCTTGGACATAGTCTCAAATTTTCTGACATCATTTAATGGAATGCCCCCTAGTTTGATGATAGAGATAGTATCAATTTGATTTATACCATGAGGGCCTTGACTTGGTGGGATCAAGATGTCGTATGGGTGGATAGACCATCATGTTGGTGGTGACTAGTTATTGGAAAAGGGATTCCAAGGATATAGGAAGGGGAGTATAAGGACCCACTTCATTGTGTGACTTAAATGTGGAGCATTAGACTTATGATCAGATGATCATTGATGTGGCTGGGTTGATGGACTAGAAGTAGATGAGGTGGCCAAGATTGAATTCCCTTTTCTAGTAGGGGAAGGGGTAGATGATTGGCTATGACTAGTAAATGAGGGATTGGAATGAGACTTACATAAAAGGGTTTGTGTTGGAGGTGTAATAAGTTAAAGGGGGTCAACATCTTTAAGAAGTGGTACACCCATCATAATGAACTATAAGAGGATTTCATCCTTATGGGTAGCTATATATTGGTCAATAAAAATGGGGTACAACTTCATGGTGGTGGGTGATAAAGGATGAGGGAGAGGTGATGGATTATGATTAGTGAATGGAGGATTTGACTATGAATGGGTATACATTAGTGCCAAGGGGTTTTGAATAAGGATATTATATGGTGGAGGGGAATGGGATAAGGGTTGATGGTGGAATATTTTAGGAGGTAAATTTAGGCTTATGGGGTCAAAATCATTAGAAAAATGAGCACCCATCTTTCATAACTATTGACGTTGGAGATTGCACCCGATGGCAGGATAACAAGTTCCTGCCTTTTCCTCGCAACATGGAAACTCTCCTCTCGCCTATGGGACCAGTGAAGCTAGAGGAGAGAGTCTCTAAATAAGGGCTAGCTCCCTTTGATGCATTGTTGTTTGTTTTAGGTAGTGCAAAATATAGGTATATATAGATATAATAAAAGGGGGGGGAATGAAAAGGGAGAAGAAATGCAGAAAACAAACAAACCTACTCTAAAAGAGGCGATGCACCAAAAAAAAAGGTTGACCTTCACACATCCACTCTCAGAATCAGACAAATACATACATTACATTACACACTTGGCAGAAGGACCAGGCTACAAAAGACTGGTAGGGAGGCTTACATGAAAACACAAAAGACAAAAAATTACTGAGGCACTGTGAAATGTGCACTATAGTAACTTCCTCTACTCTGGTCTTCTAAAATGTCTGCTCTTCTCCTTTCAGATGCAGAGATGGCACCTTGTAGATGACAGGTCTGCTGGTGTTAAACCTATGAGAGCATCAAGAAATGATTACTGGACACAGACAAACATTCAATGCATACTCTGAAACATCTATCCAAATGGAGGCAAAAAATTGCATTTTATTTGATTCAGGTGAAATTTTGCCAGGGCTGTGCCTTTGCAAAAGTGGAAGAACTGATTCTTCTCAAAAATGAGAAGTTACAATATATAAAAGAAAAGAGAAAGAAACTTGGCACTTTTTTGACAAGTTGGCTTGTCGTGTCCCATTTGAAAGAGGAAACACTGTTGTGTTGTCATCGTCCTAGAAGAAGCCTGCTGGAACCATGCTGTATAATCACCAAATTTGACTTTGGTGTTTGAGCTTTAATGTGGAAGCATGGATCGCACCTCTTTTCTGCCAACAAACTAAAGTTTGTCCCCTTTTAAAAATGCATGGTCTACACTGTTTGCTGTTTGCGCCATTTGGGGACTGTCAGGCAATAAATCACCTACACTTTGCCACTTGGGTTACCTTGTCACTTCTACACCATGTCATTCTCCTTATCTGTCACTTTGTTTTGTCTTCTTCTGCATCCTTGTCTTTTTTGGCTTATTTGGACCCCTTGGGTGAACATACTGGTGGGTCGCTACATTCAGGCCCTTTTCCATGGTTCACACTTTTTCATTTGAATGCAAACGGCTATTTCATACTTGTAAACTTGACATCCACATAGGACGTCATCGAGCTTGCTGGCTTCTCTGCAGCCTTCCTTTTCCTTTGAACCTGTTGAACCAGAAGCTACCTAAACACTTGAACCAAGGCATGAAATGAACTCTCTGAACTCGCTGAACCCAAAAATGACTGGCATTAAACAACAAGTGAAGAAGGTGATCGACATTTTGCCTGCAAGCAAAATGGGTCAATAATTGGTGACTCATAGGGGAAGCATGCTTGCTATGCTTAGAATCTAGTTGCCTTAAAAATCCATTAGGCACAGAGTCAGATGCAACTTTTTAAAAAAAATAGCAATAGCTCGAAAGATTTGAGAATCAAACATCAAGTTTTTACCCCCCAAGCAAAGGGAAACACACAAGGCTAACAATGCTGCATGTGTAACTGCACTTAGGGAAAACAGGGAAAACAACTGAAAGCAAACTACTATATATAGCTAACCAAGAATGATTGCCTCCCTCCTGGATTGAAAGGAAAATTTCTCAAGTCCCCTTCCTAGCGAGAAGACTTATCGTGGTAGGCAAGTAACTAAAATAAAATGAGATTTGGTGACTTACTCCTCTTGCCTGTCACTTGGTTTGGCTAGAAATCGAGTGGATATTCAAACATGCCTCTGATATATACGTACTCTTCTTATTCTGGGAGGCCTATTAGATGTCGATCCTTTAGGTTGGTGCATCCCATCAAGAAGTCAATTACTGCCAACTCATCACCAGAAGCCTCCTGATATGCATCGTTGACTGGCTCGTTCTCCTCTTCCTCATGCTCGGGTTCCATGGTATGGCCATCTTCCTTGATGATTTCAGAGAAAGTGTCCTCAGATTCACCAACCCCTTGAAGGGATAAATCTAAAGAACTGCCACCTCCTTGCATGTTTGTTTGAAACCCAATGCTACCTTCTTCATTCTTATCCAGCTCATAGCCTCCTTGAAGAATAGTGCAGCGTGCCTCAATGGCTTCAAATGAATCATTTAAAACATGAACAAGAGATTGCCCATGCTCCTCCATGTCACCTAAGGTGATTTCCTCCTCATCTGCACTCATGGAGTCTCCCTGATCAATCATGAACTGAGCATACTCCTCTTCACTTGCTTCCCTCAAGACAGGCTCCTCTACAGGGTCTAAAAGCTCCACCATTCTTTCTCTCAGTAGTCTTATCTTAGCCTCTAATTCCCCAACCCGCTTAGCCAGATAATCCTCATTTTGCACTTCTTGGAGCTCGTGGGAAACACCATAGAGATGGGGAGTGCATGAAGATTGCAGTGAAATGCAAGGAGCCTCCTGAAGAAGGGTGGAGGGAACTTGAAAAGGACTAACTTGATCTTGTAACTCACACTCTTGGACAATGTATTTTGCCCCCTTGCTATTCTGTGACTCAACCACTTGATTCCAGCTCAAGAAATTTAGACTGGGCATCTCCTTTGGGGTTGATAAGGCCATAATGTGAAAAGGTAGTGAAGACTTAGATTCTACCTCCCTTGCTGCCAAAATGGACTGCTGCATTTGAAGATTTGCCAATTCGATTTGTCTATCAAGATTAGCCTTAAACACAAGATTTGCTATTTTGGAATTCTCCTCAACATGATTGGGGAACAAATTTTGATAGGTTCAACTTGGCTCAAGAACAGGGGCTATATATGACTGATATGAGGCCTCGGGTAGCGAGTATGTAGGTTGATAGACTTGGTAAGGCTGCCTCTCATGCACACTTAGCTTCTCCTCCATAGATGCAATTAAACCGCTCACATCCAGCATCTCATTTGAAAGCCTGTGCCAATTTGCTCTTTCAATAGGAGCCCATTCTTTCTTAACTTGATCCAGTGCATTCCTCACTTGATGGATGATATGATCAAGAATATCTTGGCCGTACCCCTTTCTAGTGTTAAGATCAATTACATATTTGTTGTATCCCAATAGTGCTCACTTGAAGGCAAAAACTGGTTGATTGGCAAAAAGATTGGGTTGAGTGGGAGAAGTGACATACTAAGAAGACTGAGCACACGGGTGATATAGTTCATAACAGGGTTGAGACTGGCCATATTTGGCATGATAAGGATCGCCATAAGGTTGGTAAGGATCATAGCCATGTTGGCTGAAAAAAATAGAGTACATAGCTTAAAATGATGGAATTTACACATACCAAAAAACTATTTCTTGATGGTACGGTATCAAAACTGCTTAACCAGTTGATTTAACTTGGAGTCACCATTGGTGTTTGATGCAGAAGCCTCTAAAAGATGGTTGGTTGAAGAACACACCAAAATTCTTCAATTCTTTGGACAAAACCTATCCCAGTTGGTCCCACCGAGCGTGCCAGAACTGTTGACATTGGAGATTGCACCCGGTGGCAGGAAAACAAGTTCATGCCTTCTCCTCGCAACATGGAAACTCTCCTCTCACCTATGGGACCGGCGAAGCTAGAGGAGAGAGTCTCTAGATAAGGGCTAGCTCCCTTTGATGCATTGTTGTTTGTTTTAGGTAGTGCAAAATATAGGTATATATAGATATAATAAAAGGGGGGGAATGAAAAGGGAGAAGAAATGTAGAAAACAAACAAACCTACTCTAAAAGAGGTGATGCACTAGAAAATAAGGTTGACCTTCACACATCCACTCTCAAAATCAGACAAATACATACATTACACTACACACTTGGCAGAAGGACCAGGATGCAAAAGACTAGCAGGGAGGCTTACATGAAAACACAAAAGACAAAAAATTACTGAGGCACTATGAAATGTGTGCTATAGTAACTTCCTCTACTCTGGTCTTCTAAAATGTCTGCTCTTCTCCTTTTAGCTATAGAGATGGTGCCTTGTAGATGACAGGTCTGCTGGTGTTAAACCTGTGAGAGCATCAAGAAATGATGACTAGACATAGACAAACATTTAATGCATACTCCAAAACATCTATCCAAATGGAGGCAAAAAACTACATTTTATTTGATTCAGGTGAAATTTTGCCAGGGCTGCACCTTTGCAAAAGTGGAAGAACCGATTCTTCTAAAAAATGAGAAGTTACAATATATAGAAGAAAAGAGAAAGAAACTTGGCACTTTTTTGACAAGTTGGCCTATCGTGTCCCATTTGAAAGAGGAAACATTGTTGTGTTGTCATCGTCCTAGAAGAAGCCTACTGGAACCATGCTGTATAATCACCAAATTTGACTTTGGCATTCGAGCTTTAATGTGGAAGCGTGGATCATGCCTCTTTTCTACCAACAAACTAAAATTTGTCCCCTTTTAAAAATGCGCAGTCTACACTATCTGCTATTTGTGCCATTTGGGGATTATCAGGCAATAAATCACCTACACTTTGCCACTTGGGCTGCCTTGTCACTTCTGTGCCAAGTCATTCTCCTTGTTTGTCACTTTGTTTTGTCTTCTTCTGCATCATTGTCTTTTTTGGCTTATTCGGCCCCCTTGGACAAACATATTGGCGGGTTGCTATATTCAGGCCCTTTTCCATGGTTCACACTTTTTCATTTGAATACAAATGGCTATTTCATACTTGTAAACTTGATGTCCACGTAGGACGTCATCGGGCCTGTTGGCTTCTCTGTGGCCTTCCTTTTCCTAGACTGATTTTTTGGGGCTATGGGATGGTTATTTGGGGTAAATGGGATCAATGTCTGAAGGTAGGCAAGTAGCTAACTCTAATACTCACAAAAATAATTCATCCTTATTGGCTAATATGTATTGCTCTACAATAACTAGGTCCAAATCCATGGGGAAATATGAGTGATGTTTTCAAGGTAGAATAAGGATTGTTCTAACAAAGTAAAGCTAAAGGACCTAGCTAGTAGGATGGATGATGATGAGGATGGGATAATCTTAATGGATTTAAAGACTATGATTATATTTCAAATTGATAGTATAATAAATGATAATGAATTATTAACGATGTCTAGTTACCAAGCTAGCAAAAGGGACTAAGGTTTTGATGGGTGCCTAGATTTCAAACTAGTAAGGATATGATATGATGAGTGCTAGTTATGAATAGGCTAGATGATTAGACTAGAGATGATTTGATGATGATGGGTTTGCTAGATTAAAAAAGATAGAGTGGTTAGATGCTAGTGAGATATCAACTAGGTATGAGATCTTATAAATATGATGAGTGATAGTGGATTATGATGATAAGATGATAAAAGGACTAGCTCAAGCCTTAAAACCTATTTGCCCAAGATGGAAATTGGATGGGGTTATGTGATAAAGGTGATTAGGATAATATAATAAGGACAAGTATGATAATAGGTGATGATTAAAGGATAAAAGGGTAAGATGAATGAGATGGGGATGGTTTATACCCATATGTGACCTAAAAATCCAACTAGGATAAGATAAGATGATGTTAAATTAGATGGGTGATGAAGACAAGGTCAAGATAAGTGATGGGGTATGGGCTTATGACAAGATGTGGATAAGAGATGATGTGATTAGGATATGTAGGTAATGGGAGGATTACCAATGATGGGTGGGTTAGGATAGGATATGACAAAAAGGATTTACAAGAGAGAAAAAGGTATATACAAGAGGATAAGACAAGGATATACAAGATGATGATTAGGCAAGGATGTTCAAGATGATGGGGTGATGACCAAGGATAGAGGGATATAAAAATACTAAGAAGGGATGAGGGATGTACAAGATGAGATGTGGGTGATGAGGGTGTGACTGATAATGAGTGGTTTTTATGATAAGAGGGGATAAAATGATGCTCAAAATAATAATGATATATACAAGAGTGTAAGACAAGGATATGCAAGGGATACTATATATACAAATAGAGATCAAAGATATTCAAAAGGATGATATAGGATATGTGGGTGATGGCAGGGGCTATGACTAATGAATGATGGATATGATGAGATTGGAAGGATGTACAAAAGATTATGTATGTAATGGGATGATGATAAGGATGTAGTAAATGTGATTGGATATACAAGATGATGACTAGGATATGCAAAGGATGGGGTAATGGTAAATGATGAGGATGTATAAGAGGATAGACTATGTGTAAAAGGATGATGATAAAGAGGTACATGATGTGATTAGGATATGAGATTAATGGCAAGTAAAAGTGATTATATTAGGATAAGATGGGAGATAAGATAATGCAAGGATATTCAGTATGATATATATAAAAGGATGATGGGATATGTATGACGAGGCAAGAATAAACAAGGTAGGTATGTAGAAGAGGATGATGATAAAATGGTGAGGAAAGTATAGATAAGAAGATATATTATGTAAAGATCTAGATATGTGTGTATAGGTTTGGGTGAATGTTGACTTAGCTTAAAAACAACACGGGTCTACCAAAACACACACTAAAGTAATAAATCCATAACCTATGATTAGTAAATCTCAAGGGTATGTAACTTGATGCTTGCACCATATAATGGCTTCATGGGTGAGGCTATAGGTCAGTGACCTATTATAGTATCAACCAAACCCTCTCAACTCTACTTGTACTTGATGGCTACTTCAAAGCAAATATTGACTCCTGTAGTGGTACACTTGTTGCATCTAAAAGGTTCTAGGATAGGTACACACAAGGCCTCTAAAGGCATCCCCTATAACACAAAGGTACAGTGAGGCCCAAGTCCATATAAGATGTTGTCTAATGCTTGGTTTAGAGAGTTAATTCTCTCCCTTCACAAATGACTTGTATAGGGTCAACCACTTAGCATAACAATGGCTATCCTTAATTTTTATACTCCATCAAAACATAAAATTTGGTCAATGCATGGTGATAAAATCCATGACATTAACCCCTATATACTAAGCTCGTGCACTGGGATCAATTCCATGTCACATGATATCCTAGAAGGTGGGGTTAACAAACAAGAAAAACACATGATATGATTAATTAACCAATTGAATTACATATGTGTGATGGGTATGATATGATAAGTTGACACACATACACACAAATATGTACAAAGAATAATTTTTTAAAAGAAGATGATATGTAGAAGATAAAATAGATAATCAAAATTGATTTTTAAAGTGCCCAATGGATTCTTTAATCAATGACCTGTAGGCCTATAGGTTAGTAGTCTAATTATGGCACTCAAGAGAGGTCTTATAAAAAAAGATTAGTATTTTTTAATGATATTTTGCAAAACCATCACTCTCTACAAAACTATGAATTCTTGTAATCAGAGACTACAAAGTCATAATTGGGGGGTCAAAATTGTTACTTACAAGTTGTGATGTTGTAGATAAGAGATGACCATGACAGTTACCTAAAACACATTAGTCACCTATATAATATCATGATTAAGACTGACAATATCACTACCGATGATGGATCGATAGTTGCAATTTTGTCATAAACCACAAAACTATGACTAGAGATGACAAAATTACTACTATCAGTGAATCGAGAGTTGTGATATTGTTATAAATAATAAAATATTAATTTTAGACATAGGTGGTTATGTTAGTGATGAAATATTTAATTTTAAATTCACAATTAATGATTTTCAATAGTTATGATGTTTAACATGATACATTAAAATTTTTTGACCAAAAAGATATTAAGATGAAACATTACTCAAAAGTGAGCATAATCTAAAATGTTAAAAGATTAGTTTTTAGTCTAAATCCTTCGTATAGGTTTTATAGATGATAATTTTAGCAAAAAGAATTAGTTCAAAATGACAAAAATTGACAAAACCAGGTTGAATAGCAAAATCATGATTATCGATTCAATACCATTATTATGCAGAGAAAAACTATCATTATAAAAATAACAAGATCTATGGTTTTGTCAAAATGGGGAAAGGGGTAAGACCAACCATTTGTGGTAATATTTTAATCAATTCCTCCTATCTTAGCCTTCTTGTTGATCCTATAAAATAATCAATCTGGGGTGAGGATTTGGCATGGTGAGGATGTAGTTACCAAGGCAAACCCTACATCCATTGACTCAGTGATATTGAAAACTGAAGTTTCCTCTACTTGGTAAATTTTAGATCAGTGCCATTTTCCTATTTCATCCTATAAAATTCACACAAATAAAAACACACAATGGGTAAAACCATACAAAAAATAAAACCATGCAATGGATGTTATATATATGTTTGCATAATAATGAATTTTGAAAATGATTAGAGTGAAATCCATAAAATGTCAAGAAAGTGATCAAGTCTTAACAGTTTGGAGATTACTAGCTAGATTTCATACCGTTTCCAGTGCCTGGCCTTGCAGAAAGATGAAAGCTATGTTTTTTGGCAATTTTTTTTAATATAAGTATGTAAGGGGCTTTGAATTAATGAGAAACATGCACAATGAGGAAATTAAAATGTGTATTAGGGAACTTGAAAGGTCACAACTTATGGTGTTAATATCATGGATTGTGGGTCAAAGTTGATACTTAAAAAGTAGAGGTTTTGTATATAAACAAAATTATGCAAAAATGAGATTGAAAAAATCACAAATCAAACCTATAATATTGCTATTTTCATGACAAAATTGCCATTGGTGAAGTAGTAATCTTGTCATAAAGTAAAATCCAAAACCGTTGGTAGTTTAGCACAAAATCATAACTCAGATAGTCAATGTCATAACTTACCCAATAAAATTACAAGTATCAAGTCACGGGTTTATCGAAAGGTCAAAAACATGTCACGAATAGAAAAAATGGTTAGTGGTCAAGGAAGCAGTTAAGTCAAACTCATGACTTATGAGGATAATATCATTACTGCTTGGGATAAACCTACGATTACTAGTGCAATGTCATGACTACAACCTATTCATGAAAAAACTTCAAAAGAACAATTTTTTTATTGATCTAATTGACCTTGTAGGCTTAAAAAAATAATTACAATAAACTTGATTAAATTGGGAGCAACTCCCACCATGGTTGCCAAAATGTGCACCAAATTTTAGATCTTGAGCAATATTACCAAAATTAGCAATAAAAATATGAAACCTAACGACACCAATAAGAATGGATAAAAGAGTTAAAATCAGAATAGCAAGAACGTTCTTACCATCCTTTTTACCTCTTTACAACTCTATTATAGGATTTGTGATTGCATATTAGACTTAGATTTGACATAGTGATGACATGATTGAAGGATTTTTTATAATGAATGCTTGATTATAAGATAATTGGAGGTGAAGGATATGAGAATGATAAATTCAAGGATTCTTGGAAATAGATTTGACATAAAGAGTCTAGTTGGCTTTCCATGGAGGATTAGGCTTGGTTAAATATATTATGGAGGGAAGATCAAGGGTTGAAATTCAAAGTTAGTGGGATGAGATCAATGGTTGTAATTTATCCAAAGAATTCAAAATTCATTGAAAGCCTCTAGACTTAGAGGCTTTAGTGAGGAGAGGGAAGTTTAGAGATTGTTCTAGATTTAGAGGTGTCTAAAAACCTTCTTATGAGTTAATTAGGCTTAGAAGGGGGTTAGATGGGGATTAGATGAAGATTAGGGATTAGGGGTGTAGGATATCCTAGGAGAAGGCCTAGTAGGTAGTTAGGTGAGGTCATGGGAATTTAAAATTCTCAAATAATGAATAAGATAGATTAGGATGGGATTAAGAAGAATTAATAATGAGATGGGATATCATAAGGTTAATAGATGAAGGAGAATAAAGGAGGGGGATATTAGATAAATGGCTAGGTTTAGGATAAATTAGTAGGATAAAGGATGATATTAGAATGGGATGAATTAGAATAAATGAGATTATGGAATTAGTGTCGATTAATAGGAATATTATTGATGATAATGAGGTGAGAGAATTTAGGTACATACACAATTATTTCAAATATTTAATTTAGTTTATCCTTATATTTAGAAGTAAATTAGTTAGATCGTCAATAATCAACAAATCATCAATATATAATACAATTAGAATCAAATGACCATTTTCAACTTTAACAAAGAGATCATTATTTTGAATATCATTTAGAAAAACTGAATTCTTTGAAAAAAAAGCAATTTTAGAATACCAAGCTCAAAGATCTTGTTTTAGACCATACAAAGTTTTATTTAATTTGCATATATAAAATTCTCTATTAGGATCAGTAAAACCTTTAGGTTGAGTCATGTATATTTATTATTCTAAATCACCATGTAGAAATGCATTCTTGACATCCATTTGATGGATAACCCAACCATTATGGGTTGCAAGAATACTAAGAAGTCTAAAAGTACTCATTTTTGCTACAAGAGCAAAGGTTTCAACATAGTCAATCCTAGATTTTTGAGTAAACTTGCGAGCAACTAATCTAGATTTAAACTTGTCAATTTTACCAATTGAATTATATTTGATCTTATAAAATCACCTATAACTAATAATATGTCTTTTAGGTAGAGGAAGGACAAGATTCCAAGTCTGATTTTCAATTAAGACATTATATTCAACTTGCATAACAACATTCCATCTATCATCTTGAGTGGCTTCCTCAAAAGATTGAAGTTCACATTCATACATAGTCATTAAAATATGATATGAATGTTGATTTCTAGTTAATTTATTAAGCTTATAAACTTTAGAAGATTGAATTAAAGATTATGCTCATTTAAGTCTTTTAGATTGAATTTGAAACTCAGAAGTTTTCTCAGATTCTAGGTTACCCATAATTGGATCAACTTCGTTAAGGACATCCATTTCATCACAAGGAAAAACATGAGAGTCAAGTTCATCAATAGAAAAACATTGAGGAGTTTCCACAAAGGGCTCACAAAAATATTTTTCAAGAATAAGAACATTATTATTCTTAATGATCTGACATTTAGAGGGATCATGCACTCTTAAAACTTTTGTCTTACCTCCATATCCTACAAAAATTCAAGAATAAGAAGTTGGGTCAAGCTTCTTCTTCTTAACTTTAGGCACAAAGATAGAAGTAGGACTATCAAAAATCTTAAGATGAGTCATTCTAGGTTTATTTTTAGCCCACATTTATAAAGAGGTAAAAAAATGAAAATATTTGGTAAGGATTCTATTTATTATATGAACAATAGTGTTCATGGCTTTGACCCATAAGAACTTAAGAATATTTTTAGATTGCAACATTATTCTAGCCATTTCTATGATGACACGATTTTTACTTTCAGTAATACTATTTTATTGAGGGAAATAGGAAGTATTCCATTTGAAAACTACAACTAATAAAAAAGAATCAAACTCTTTACTAACATATTTGCCACCATTATTAGTTCTTAATCTCTTAATAGAAAAGTCAAATACATTTTCAACATAAGCTTTAAATTCTTTAAATTTAAAAAAAACATTACATTTTTTATTAATAAATTAAGACCAGATCATTCTAGTGTAATCATCAATAAAATTAATAGTATGCAAATAACTATTAAAAGATATAATTTCAAGAGGTCATACAACATCACTATAAATTAATTCTAAAGGATGACAGGAATTCACATCATGATTCTTATGAAAATAATTATTATGTTGCTAACCATGTAAGCAACCTGCACAAATTTCATGATGAGAAGGGATAGAAAGTAGTCCAATAACACAATTATTTGTAGACATATCATGTAAACTTATAAAATTAACATGTCCTAATCTTTCATGCTATATCTGAGATTCATTATTATTATACGATGAAAGTAAACATGCAGAAGGAGAAAATATATATAAACTATTATTTTGAATACCTTCAATAATCAAGGAACCAAATTGATTTTTAATGGACCAACTATATTTAAAAAATGTTATAATGAAATTATCATTTATAAGCTGAGAATAATATAGAAAATTCTTTTTAAGATTATGTATAAAGAAAACATCATTAATAGTAACATTTGAAAACTTTGCTTTTTCTTGTTTAGTTACTTCTAAAAAAGAATTATCTCCTAAATAAATTCTTTCAAAGATATCTCTAGAATCACATAAAATATTAGATAAAGATGTCATATGACATGATGCACAACTATCTAAGATCCACATATTTTTATTTGAAGTAAATAAAGCAACATATAAAGCAATAACATTTGAATCTTGATTGTTATTTTGATTAGGGTTTTGATTCTTCTACTTGTTTTGATTAGATCTCTTTCCGTTGTTATTTTTAAAAGTTTGATTCTTATTTTTATCCTTATTTTTATAACATATTTCCCTCCCATGACCAAATTTACCACACAGATTATAATTTCTATTAAACTTAGGTGTATGATTCTCATTCCCAAATTTCTTATTATCATATTTGGCTTTCGTAGAATTAGGGTATATTTATGGTTTTTAGTGTTATCAAAAATATTATTTAAGGTGATAAATGTCTGAGTGGCATTTTATTTAGAACTAAAATTGGTTATCACTTTTTTTTCTTGAATCAAGAGAGTAGACAAGGTGGTAACGTTGAGGATATCTTACTCGATTTGATACTTAGAATTTAAAATTGAAATAAAATTTATAAATTTTAATGAATATTTAATTGAATGATAAAATAAAGCAATTAATCCTGAATGAAGTTATAGTTACTACCATTTAACTAATCTTTAATATTCTTAATTTTAATAAGAAAATTCATAACTTTCTCATCACCTTTCATAGGTGTTGTTAGCAATTCAAGGATTAACATAATGATCTTCGAAAGGCAAGCGACCTCATACATAGATTCAAAGAGATTCCAAACTTCACTACGAGACTCTTGATTACCAATGTGGAGGAGGAATTCATCCTTAACACTCCGTAAGATAATGGACATAGCTTCCTGTGATCTCTGTTGAAATGCATTAGAAAGCTCAAGGGTCACATGTCATTCATAAGGGGATTTCCTAGTCCCAACAATAATACTTCTCAATTTCTAGGTCATAAATTTAAATTTAACATAAATTTTATATATATTATAATTATTTTCATTAAGCATTTGGGATTTATTTAAGGAAAAATGAGGCGAAGCCATAACTTCCCTTTAAACAAGATAGTATTCAAATGATTAAGAAAGAACTTTTTAAGTGTGAATTTTAACTATATTGATAATGAAAAACCAATTTAAAGTGTAAATATACAATAATTATTTAATTCAATGCTAGATAAGGTAAGAAATTTATACAAGATTATGACAAAATAAGGTGTCATAAGTGTTGCAAAAAATATACTAAAATTAAGAATAAATTTAACAATTTAACCTTTTTTAATGAATTTTTGAACTATTTTTCAAAATAGTTAATTGCACATGCAACTATATTTAATTACATAATTTAGATGCTAAATTATGTAATTTTTTAAAGTTAAAGTTGCACAATTCTAAGTGTCAAAGAGTCACACTCAAAATACCCACCTAGGCACTATTATTAAAAAAGCTGTAAAAATAATAGTATGAAGATTCAAAACAAAAAATTGACTACTTTAAAGCATCTAAAACATGCCAAAACCTAAAGATCGACTGGTTGGATGACTATACTTGACTAGATTAAGGTTTAGTCAAAAATTAAAGCAAGGCTGATAGGTTAACACACATTTTTGAATGTGTGAGACTTAGCACACACACCAAATGAAATTCAAGTGAAATGAAATTAAATTCAAAAAATAAAAGTGTTTTTAGGTGAGATTCAATCTTGGGACCTCCTCTTCACATGTATTAAGCGAAATATACTTTTATCAACCCTTCTATGAGACTCTTTTAAGAATTTACATGCATGAATACATAATTAAATGTTTTTAATTTTCCAAGATAAAATAAAATAAAATAAAATAAATGAATATGTACATGTTATTTCACATAGTGAATTGATTAATTTTATTACTCATTTTAGGATTAAAATTTGTCCATATAAGGTGGGACCAGGTTTTACTTATATGGAAAAAATAACAAATTATTGAATAAAGTATTTTAAAAGTAATTTTTATCAAACTATATAAAACATTTACTTCCTTATAGCATATTTGTGGCTGGAGCTCCTATAGAAGTTTGTGATATCACATAAGCTTGTATGCACCATGAGAGGGCATGAAATTTTGCAACTCTTCCTAAATCCTTTCAAAAAAGTAGAATACAACTTCAAAACTTGAATTTTGGTGCCAAAATGAAATATATCAGCCTCCTAGGTCATATAAAGGGGCCAATGGAGGAGAGAGAAAATTTGGAAGTGGAGATCTAGAGCTCCTTAGTCCTTGAATTTTTGCACAAGGTCTTGATATTACAAAACTAAGCCATTAAAACTTTCTAGGACTAATTTCATAAGAAAAATCAAAAGTTAAAATTTTTCCAGGTGCTTAGGCCATACATCAACACCCATATGAGGGAAAAAATTTAAAATATGGCTTAAGAAAGCCTCAAGTGATCTCCATATTGTTTAAGAGGACTTAGATAGGTCTTTAAAGCCCATAAACACTTCCAAAAAAAATTTAAGAGGCTCTTCAACAATTTTCAATAGTTTTCTTCAGGCACAAGGCCATACCATTCCCAAATATGGCATTCTAAGTTAAAAACAAAGTTAAAATTTGATTATTCAATCTAATAAATAATTACCAGCTAATCAAATCTCCTTCACTAGCTCTGACAACATGAAAGAAACAAAGAAGCATACATGGATCTAGAAGAATCTTGATAAGTAAAGCATCACACATAGATCAAATTCACACAAAGATAAGATTTATCATGATAAAACCTCTACGAGGTAAAAAACCCACCAAAAGTGATTTTCATATATCGAAAAATAATTTTACCCCCAATACAACTTCTCTTCTCACTTCTCTTCCTAAAATAACCTTCACAAATAATTTTGAGTAATTCTCATGAATAATCCTATGAATTTAAATGTGTATAACCAATAGAGGTAAACCACATTTATAATAGATTTTGAAGAGAGGTAATTTTTGTGAATAACGGGTCTAACCATCCTAAAGAGTCATTTTAATAGACTATTGATAACTATTAAATAATTATAATAATGTTATTTATTTTCATGAGATTTCTACCTCATGTTAATAAATAATATATTATTCTTATTTAATAAATCACCTAATATAGACTAAGGGTTAAATAATCACCACTTAGTCATTAAATGCTCTAACAAAGATTTATCACAACCAACTTTTAACCCAAAAATACTCAAAGGGCAGTGCATAGGGGTTAATTTGATCATTTTAAAAAACTAAAAATACCCTTTTGAGTGTCATTTTAAGAGATTTATGAAAATATAATATATGATGGGTATTTATTATCTCTTGCTCCAAGATTTTCCTTTTTTCCATGTTTTGAAGGTGTTGATGTAGTTGTGCATGACTATGTGTTGGTTTTTCATCCATACCTTTTGATCCACAACTCCATTTTTGATGTCACTTATTGCATTGTAAATTTGATTTCTCCCTATTTGCAATGATGTTAGTTTCAAATTAGATAAATTTAGGATTGAAAACATGCCAATATTTTTAGTTGAACCAACATGATCATGGTACAAAATCAAGGTCAGTTAGGGCCACAATGGAGAATCAATGCATTGAGAAAGTGATCCATCAACATGTGGCTACTCATTAAATGCTCCTTCATGCTTTTCAACCATGATTTAGGCCTAAAAATAATGTTAAAAACTACCTTGAGAGAAGTAACTCCCATGAGGTCAAGTAGTGGTCATCCCAAGTCAACCATGCAACTAAATTTTTCATGCACAAGGAGGTGGAAATGGGGAAAGTTAAGGCTAGAAACAAGAGTTAAATTCTTATGGATCAGCTAATTGACCAAACCATCCATGTTCGACCACTCCAAAAGGACAAATTTAGCAAGGTCAAAACCCTCTACTCCACTCCTATACCACACTCTCTAGGAGTTCTTTGTTATAGTAGGTATGATGGCATTGGAAAAGAGATAATGGCTTGATTTTTAGTTTGATTTCTTCATAAATAGGTAGTTATCATAATGTAAAGGCTACATTTAGGTAGCTTTATAGTGATCCTCTCCTCTTATTCTTATAAATTTAGCTAAGAGTGCCTATTGTTGTATCCTTCACTCGGTATGCCAAGACTCTACCCATTTGTAATACTGGCTTTCAAGCCCTTGATTCATTAAAAGACTAATTTACCTTTTCCTACACTTGTTTTCTATGTGAAAATTTGATGTTGTTGATATAATCTAGTGATTGAGAACTGTTATTCCTTGGTTATTGTCCAACTTTCTCAACTCTAGGTAAGGTACATTCCTTTTTTAGGTCATAGGTAGTGTTCAATTAACTTTGGGTAAAGGATCAACTATGACTAGGTCTATTTCCTTCTGATTCAACCCTTAGTCTCTAACCTTATTATGAATTATTGATGCAAGAGAGCTAAATTTAAGATTTGTGTAGGCATATCAATTATTTTAGGTGTCATTGTGAAAATTACAAGCTAGCGAGGGAGGATTATGTTTTGGTGCATCACCTCTTTGTTTCTAGTCTTTTGATTTATGTTTCCTTTCTCCCTTTCCCTTGAAATTGTAATAGTTTAGTGTTAGTTTTAGGTGATTCATCAAGGAAGCCAACCCTCTTTGGAAGTTCACTCCAACCATAGGTGACCCACAACCTTGGAGTGATCCCACTGTGTCAAGTTAGAAGGAGAAGTCTGGAAACTACTCCTCCAAGGGTGCATTCCAACATTGATAACGATGACCACAAGCATGTAGAATTTAAAAATAGGTATAAGATTGTTTAGAGATGAATAAGATTAAAATTACTCTAGAAAATTATTGGTTGAAAAATGGAAAGGATTCCTTAAAAAAATATAATTGAAAAACACATAAATAAAGAAAATTTTCTTATACAAAATAACTTCTAGAAATGTCTAGTTGGTAAATTTGACACCTATAAAATTTTAATTTATAGTTTTGTCAAGGTTGATCAGGTTTATGATATGGTATGATCTAGGCATGCAACTCTATGAACAAGCATGAAACTAGTGCATGGGGTTGAGAGTAAGCCCAACATGGAGAAGTGCATAAGAATATGTAGCATGTTCAAGTGTGTCATAGGAAATAAAAAGAGAGATGTGTTTTGTGTAAGAGTTGTACAAATAAAATTCACCCTCTCTTAAAGAGTAGTGGTCTCTATTGCATCCTTGTGTAACTATGAGAATTACACATGAAGTTGTTGAGAGTTATAACACTTAAAAATTGATCATCATACTGCCCCAATTTTACCACTCTAAAAAGTTTATGTGTTATGGTGGGTGTGTACATTTTTCACTTGGATAATATGATCCTTCTCTGTGGGGCACGCATGTTCAAGATCAAGATTAAAAATATGTTGTGTCACGTTTAGCTCAATAAGTGGATGAACTTAAGGTTGGAGGAGCTCTACATTAAATATTGGGTACATGCCCAAGTGCAAAAATAGATCACAAATGACTGTGTTTTGACTATCTATGCATAAAATGGTGTAGGGACCATAGTGCAGAGGCTTGATCTCTCTATGTCAACCTTTGAAGCATTCCTTTTGAAGATGCAACCAATTTTATTTTCTAACTCAAAATGCATGAGGTGTGTGATGTGCATCATGTTGTTCCTTATAATTTACTTGTGTGCAAGAAATGATCTACTATTGATAATGAACATATTTTATGTGTTGTATGAAATTCTCATATTTATCTGCATCTCATGATTATGCACATGACTCAGTGCCAGTTAATGCATAGTAGGATATATCTAAAGGCATCTAAGGTTACACCCCAAGACATGTATGGAATAAACTGTGTCCCTGTTGGCTCAAAAATTTGTCAGGGGGACAAACTAGTGACTTTGAGTTAATAGTGTGGGAAATGAGTCCTTACATTATATATCAATGTAGGACAAAGTCCCTCTCCTATTAGCGGGTGGATCTATCTTTATTGAAATCCAAATAAGGAAAATAAATTAAAAAGTTATTCATAATTGTTTATAACAAAAATGTTTTCTATTGGAGGTTTTGGACTTTTAACCTAAAAGTACATAAAGGAGATATAAAGAAAATAAGGGGAAATAAGGAAAGAATAGAGAAAGGAAAGGAATAAGGAAGAACAAGTTTATTATAGTCAATTAAATACAAAAACTACCATGATAAATCTAGAAAAAATGAAAGACAACTTTGGGTAGCTAAATGTAGAAACTTACCATAATAGTCCAAGAAGGGGAAAACATCATGTGCATGGAAATATCTCTCATTCAATGGGTGTTAAAGACATAATGACACCCTTAGGAGTGAAAAACATAAGTCACTGAGATAATTTTATAATACTGATAGTAGACAAAAAATAACCATCCCATATTTACCCGTAAAAGATAATTAAAATATTGATTAAAACCCACCGAGATTTCACATTCATAGAAAAAACACAAGAAGATTCTAAAATAAATACTTAATATGAAATTCCCATTATATAATAATTTGATAATGATTACAAAGATGAATTAAAATTATAGATATAAAAATAGGTGAATCACATACAAATATATAACTCATGAAATTTTTTTAAATACAAAGATTACAAAATCTCCCAGTTTCAATCTTTATTGAGTTAATAAAAAAGATCAACTCTTAAAATAAAATCTCCACATAGTCTCACTATCAAAGGTCCATTTACAATGAGCTTTACACTCATATTTATAGTTTGGGTAGGTGGTTATGGTGCGTAACCACCTTTTCTACATTTTAAAAGTTATAAAATGAGTTTATATAAATGCACCACTTAAGTGACATAAAAGTGCATTGGTGCAATTGCACCATGTGCAAAAGTGAAACTAAAATTTACAAATATGGCATGGTGCATTTGAATGAGTTATATTTTTAATTTTTGAATTACATAAATTACAACTAGAAATTGCAAAACAAGATTCAACAATTTTATGAAAGCCCAAAAACATTTGACAGAGCCTATTCACCTTCACTTTTAGCATGTGAGAATGTCCACCCAAAGTGATCTTTGCTGTCTTTCATTTTTCTAAATTTTGATTGCATGGAAGAGATACTAATATCATCATCTATTCTATATTACTTCAACACTGTATAACACCTAGATGCCCAATAACATGCAAATGGTATGTAGAGGTGGTATCTCTTGAGCTCAACATAGTATTCACATGTATTGTCCTTGTTTGACCAAATGTCTTAGTAAAATTAATTCAATTTGCTTAGCCATTCACCCATTTACATGGTATAACTAGGAGAATGCTCACAAAGGTTATAAATTCAGGTTTACACTTATCAATTGCATTTACTTCTTCAATTTTGTGCTTGTTTTATGTCTTGCAACCTTTTTAAACTCTACCTTTGTGTCTATATATTATCCATACATTTATCACCTGTAGTTTTTGATCTATCCACTTTCACATAAACCTTTTAACAAAATAACTCAATGAAATTATGTACCTAATCACCACTACTGCTAATCCATATTTTCATCTATGCAAATTTTATTTGGTGTCTTTTCAACACCACTTAACAAATTTCAATTTCTTGCTCAATTACCATTTTCAGTTTTGACTTCCTTTTTGATCAATCACTTTATATTTATAACATGAACCCTTCTAACAAGTATAAATGAGTTGAAATATGATTTTTTAAATTCCCATATTTTGATTTAAAAATCTCACTTTCCTGCTTTATATTTTTATCTCAAGACAAAAACAAGAATAATACAATTTGCCAATTTCATTTTTGTTTCCTCCCTGGATGATGTCACATCATGGAAATTCTAGCAAAGAAAAATAACAAATTTGCAAATCAAGAATAATTTTATTTTTATTTGTCTTCCCCAAGTTTGTACCTTTCTTGCTCCAAAAAAATTTAAAATTATTCTATCACTTTTTGTTATCTTCTCCAACTTATTTGGCCATATAAGTTTCATATAGGTAGATGAAAACATTGAGAAATGTAAACTTTATTTTTATCAACTCCCTTTGGGCGTACGACGACCGTACAACTCAATTTTTACTCAAAGAAAAGTTAGATTTTTTTTTTTTTAAAATTTCTAAAATTTCACTTCATGCAGGCTATATGGCTATTTCATAGAGGAAATAGGGAAAATAAGTTAAAAATTTCACAAAAAAAAATTGCACCGTCCACTCTCCAATGCAAGTCATACAACTGATCGTATGGTTCATCTTTTGGTAGATACAATCTCATATTCCTCCTTGGCATCATATGACCTATTGTCTAAGAAAAATAATTTAAAAATGCACTGTTAAAAATTTAAATCTCTATCTTCCACTTGGTCTGGGTGTATTTTCCTCTTTGGAACATTTTGTAGATACAAGACAAAACAAAATTGCTCAATTTTGGTTTTTAAATTTTCCTTTTCATTCCTCTTTCATTGAATGCAATTGTATGACCTCTTCTAGGTTACAAAATAAATGCTTATTCATGAATTTCTCTTTTTTTCATGGCCACTCTTGCACGACCATTTTTTTTGGCTAAAAAAGAAATTAAAACAACTTCTTTTCCATTCACTTGCTTCCCTTCTATGATCTTGAATATATTTCTTCTAGTGGATGATAGCTAAAACACAAATAGAAATTCAAGTTTTAATTTTTAAAATTATCAGAGTTGAGTATACAGGTTTAAAATATTTTAGTTTGTAATGCTAATTTATGTCATTAAAAAAATGTAATTACAATGTGAAAGTTTGCATTTACACAACTCTTGAAAATATAATTTGCATTTATATGATTTGGGGATGCATGATTTGCATTTACATGACTTGTAAAAATAGAATTTGGAATTACATAAAAAGAGAAAACTCATTTTTTTTGGAATTCACATGAAGTTTCAAATCAATTTTACAATTTGCATATAAACCCAAAATAAATTTACAATTTGCATGAAAACCCAAAACAATTTTGTAAATTGCACGAAATCATTTTTTTTTTGTAAATTGTATAGAAGTTAAAAAATATTTTGCAAATTACATAACTTTTAGAAAAGTAACGTGTGTTTACACAACTTATAAAAAGGTAAATGGTTTTTAATAATTTTGAGAAATGTTAATGACTTTTTACATGGTGGCTCAAATGTATTTTAAAATAATTCAGGGTAAAAAATAATTTGGCCATAAAATTTTAATTAATTAATTAATTTTTAAATTTTTTTTGATGGTTTTAGGTTTATTTCAATGTTTTAATCCATTTATTAAAAAATGAATTTCCACCATTTTTTATCCATTTTCAAAAATTGTGACAATAGCTGGCTCCAATTAGGATTTTAAATTGTAAGGAATAAAAATAAATTAGATTTTTTTGTTTTGCATGCCAATTTTTATCCATTGAACAACTGAGTCTTCAGTAACATTTTTGATCTTCAATAAAGGGATGGATATTTAATCCATTTAAGAGCTATCACATGTCAAAATATAGTGTATGTGAGTGTTAGGTACTCTGCTGATGGTGCTATCACATGTCAAAAGATAGGGTATGTAAGTATCAGGTACTCAACCTAATAAGTGTTTTCACATATCTAAAAAGTATAGTGTATGCAAGGATATTTTATTTATGTGTTTTTACACAAACTAAAATACAAAGAGAGAAGTATCTTTCTTTCATATATTCAAAAGTGATGAACCTTTTGGTTTTCCTTACAAAATGTAACAAATTTCTTCTTCATGACTACAAAATTGTTTCCTGACTTTGTAATGTTAATATTTTAAAGTTTTGAAAATAAGTAGATATCAATATGTGACTTGAGACTTGTCTATTGGGCTTTATATTTGATGTTTCATTCTACAAAATTTTTACCATTCCTATATTGAAAACTTCTATATCTCACATTTGCATATCCTGATCTGACCAACTGACAACTAGTTCACCTATTTCAATCATATGAGAAATGAACTTGCACTAATGGGCTAGATCACTCATTCTAAAAATTTGCACATTTATCACCTATTCACTTAAATAAATCCATGAAAAATCTATCTAATATATCACTCTTGAAAATCATGTGAATGCCCATGATATTTTCTAGATAGGGATCACAACTACAAATATGTGTAGGTAGAAAGAATAAAACACAAAGGAGGAACAACAGATAGACTATTAAATTTATTAAAAAATCACATGCACACACTAAAATAAAAATTATAAAAGTAAATAAGTAAAAATTATAAAAGCAAAACTATTTATAGGGAGCTGATGAAAATGAAAAGATTATATAAAACCATTCACTGGCTGGGAGAAGTACCTGCCATTTTGAAATAATGGATTTGACTTAGTAAATCCTAACAAATTTATTAAAAATGACCAAGTAGGTGGGTAGATGAACTTACAATTATCACTCATACAAGGATGATCATGAATGAGCAAATTAACAATGTTTTACTATTTTGAAATGAAATCATTATGAATTTTTCGATCTTCTGTGAGCACTTCTAAGTATTACTAAACTTTTTCAATGTCTTCTTGGATGAATTCAAATGAATATATGATAGATACAATATCTAAATTAGAGAGAAGTGTGTCACATATCCATCTTTGAGCTGGAACCATAATATGATTATCTTGCAGAATGAATGAGGTGTTAATATTCTTTTTCAAAATGCTTTCCACACTAAAAATGAATTCATCACTAGATGAGTCATCATCTTCATCAATTTTTTCTATCTTGACAGGTTCTATGTTATTGTAATTATTATTGGGTACCATTCATTTTATTTTGCATTAATGTATTCTTTGATGTCAACCTTGACATTATTATGATTTTCAATTTACATAGGCTTAATTGCTTTGGATTTAGATAATGTGGATAATTTTGCTATGGTAGAACCTAAAAATGAAATACTTGAGGAATATTTATTTTTTAATATTGAGTCTTTCATTCTAATAGAGAAGGTATCATCTATTTTGCTAAAAACTAGTTCCACAATATCTTCTCTTTCAAAAAGTAAAACATCACACTCTGTATTATTACTCCTTTCTATGTTTGGTTTTATTAGTTTCTTTTTAGATAACCAAATTTATCCTAGGACCATGGGGTTTATGTAATATGGTGAAATAGGCAAATATTTCACCTTTTCTCCAAGCAGGGAGTCCAATTCTTCATTTGTTTTTTGATCAATAATTAGTTATTCTAACTATTCATCTTCTTACACAATTGTGAAACTAAAACAATCATATGTGATAGGTATCATTTTATTTTATTTTCTATTAGATTTTTGACATGTTTGATCAGGAACTTGCCTTCAAACTCTCTTTTTTAATATTTTAGACTCTTTATTGTATTGAGTTTCACTATTTCTTCATCATTATTTTTAATAATTATAGCACATTTTGAAAATTATTTATTTAACATTTCAGACATGATCAAATCATCTTCAATCTTGATGGTCTCTTGTTGTGTAACCAACAAGTCATTTACCTTATTCCTCATCAAGATGAAATTGATCTCTAGGTGAAGAAAACCAATGAAAATGCAAAGTTGATTGTTGAGACTTGGCTGATTTGCCTGAGGGATAAGTCTCAAGAATTTCTTAAAACATGCTTCAAACTCTCTTATCAAATCATCATCTCACTTTTAAATTCAGAAGAAGTCTAAAAAAATTACACACATATTAATAGTTGGTTTGAATCTATCCAAGAACTTATTATTCAAAGAGTTCCAATCTATAACACATCCATCCTCTAAGTGCCATAACCACTCAACAATAAGTCCAATGAAAGTTTTAATGGAAAGTCTCATGACAACATCCTCATACGTAACTCTCAAGATTTAAAAAGACATTATGAAGGCCTAGATATGTTTATTTTCGTCTTAACCTTTTTTTCATAGAACTTCAAGAATATCTTTCTTGAGCCAGATGAGAACTCATTGTAATGGGCCAAAGAAAATGACCCAAAATGTTTTCCCCATAGGAATCAAGGAATGTTGGGGTTGGGATGAGCCAATGTCATTTTTGTAATCAAGAAGGTGCAAACACTAGGTAATTATTCTCAATGGAGTCACGAACCTCCATTATAGGGGAGGTTCTTTGAAATGTTTAAAAATTATGTGCATAAAACACCTCAATCCTCAGTGGAGTCACCAAAAACTTTTAGCTCAAAAATTTATTAGGGGGACAAATTAGTGACTTTGAGTCAATAGTGTGAGAAATGAGACTTTATGTTAGTCAATAATATAGGGCAAAGTCCCTCTCCTATTATTAGGAGGAGCTACCTTTATTAAAATCCAAAAAAGGAAAAGTAGGAAAAAATATATTCACAATTATTTATAGTAAAAATATTTTTTATTAGGGGTTTCATACTTTTAACCTAAAAGTACATAAAGGAAATAGAAAGGAAATGAGGGGAAAGAAGGGAAGAACATAGAAAGGAATGGAATAAGGGAGAACAAGGTTATTATAGTCAATTAAACATAGAAACTGCCATGATAACCTTGAGAAAAATGAAAGACAATTATGGGTAGCTAAATACAAAAACTTACCTGAATAGTTCAAGAAGGGGAAAACATCGTGTGCATGGAAATATATCTCATCCAATGGGTGGCAAAGACATAATTACACCTTTAGGAGTGAAAAACATGCACTGAGATAATTTTATTATACTGATAGTAGACCAAAGATAACCATTCCATATTTACCTATAAAAGACAATTAAAATATTACTTAAAGATAATTAAATATTGCTTAAACACCATCAAGATTTCACATTCATAGAAATAACACAAGAAGATTCTAAAATAAATACCTAACATGAAGTTCCCATTATCTGATAATTTGGTAATGATTATGAAGATGAATTAAAAATACAGATATAGAAATAGGTGAATCACATACAAATATATAACTCATGAATTTTTTTTGAATACAAAGCTTGTAAAATCTCCTAGTTTTAATCTATATTGAGTTGATAACAAAGCTCTGCTCTTCATACAAAATATATGCATAGTTTCACTACCAAAAGTCCCTTTACAATGAGCCTTACACTCATATTTATAATGTGGGGAGGTGGTTATGGTACATAACCCACCTTTTCTAAGTTTTAAAAGCCATAAAAATGAGTTTACAAAAATGCACCACTTAAGTGATAAAAGTGCGTTGGTACAATTACACCACGTAAAAAAGTGAAATTTTAATTTACAAATCTGGCATAGTGCATTTGCATAAATTATATTTACAAGTTTACACTTATAGAAATTATAACTAAAAATTACAAAACAAGTTTCAACATTTTTATGAAAAGACCAAAAACATTTGCAGAGCCTATTCGCCTTCACTTTTAGAGTGTGAGAATGTCCACGCAAAGTGATCTTCACTATTTTTCATTTTTATATATTTTTATTACATATATGAGATACTAATATCATCATCCATTCTGTATTACTTTACTACTATGTAGCACCTAGATGCCCAAGGACATACAGATGGTATGCGGATGTAGTATCTCTTGAGCTCAACATAGTATTTATGTGTCTTGTCCCTATTTGACTAAATGTCTTAATAAAATTGATTCAATTTGCTTAGCCATTGGCCCATTTACATGTTACAAATTGAGAGAATGCTCACAAAGGTTTTAGATTCAGATTTACACTTGTCAATTACATTTATTTCTTCAATGTTGTGCTTGTTTTATGTCTTGCAACCTTATTGAACTCTTCCTCCATGTCTATACATTATCCATACATCTATCACCTATAGTTTTTTATTTGTCCACTTCCACTAAACCTTTTGATAAAATTACTCATTAAGATTTTGTGCCTAATCACCACTACTACCAATCCATAATTTTACCTATGTAAATTCGTTCTAGTGCCTTTTCAACACCACCTGATAAATTTCCATTTATCACTCAATTAGCTTTTTTTATTTTGACTTATTTTTTGATCAATCACTTTGTGGCTATAGAAAAAACCCTTCTGGCAAGTGTAAATGAGCTGAAATATGATTTCATAACTTCCCATCTTTTTATTTTAAAATCCCATTTCCCTATTTTATATTTTTATCTCAGGCCAAAAGTAAGAATAATACAATTTGTGAATTTCATTTTTGTTTGCTCCTTGGACGCTATTGTATGATGAAAATTTTAGCAAAGAAAAATTACAAATTTGTAAATCAAGAATAATTTTCTCTTAATTTTATTTTTCTTTATCTTCCCTAAGTTTTTACCTTTCTCTCTTACTCCAAAGAAATTAAAAATAATTTTGTCCCTTTTTGTTATCTTCTCCAACTTATTTAGCCATATAATGTAATATAGGTAGATGAAAACTTTGAAAATCAAAAACTTTATTTTTACTAGGTCCCCTTGGGCATATGGCCAGCCGTACGGTGGTCATATGACTCAATTTTTACTCAGAGAAAAGTCAAAAATAAATTTTTAATTTGATAGAATTTCACTTCATGCAAGTCATATGGTTGGTTGATAAAGGAAACGAGGAAAATAAGTTAAATATTTCAAAAAAACAACAACAGCTTCCACTCTCTTATGTAATTTGTATGGCTAGTGATATGGTTTAGCTTTTGGTAGATATAAAGAAAAAAAATGATTTTTAAAAAAAATCTTGTATTCCTCCTTGGCATCATATGACCTGTTGGCTAGAAAAAATAATTTGAAAATGCATTGTTGAAAATTTAAATCTTTATTTTCCACTTGGACTAGCCACATTTTCTTCTTTGGAGTGTTTCAAAGATACAAGACAAAATAAAACTACTCATTTTTGGTATTCAAATTTCTTCTTTCATCCCTCTTTCATTGAATGCACTTGTATAACCTCTTCGAGGTTAAAAAATAAATGCTTATTAAAAAATTTATCTTTTGCCTGAGCACTCTTACACGGTCTTTTTTGGGTCGAAGAAGAAATTAAAATAACTTCTTTTCCATTCTCTTTCTTCCCTTCCAGGATCTTTAATATATTTTATCAAATTTCCACACCTTGCATCTCTCTCATCATCTAATAAATTGAGATGCCATATAAAATTTAAAAAAAACCGAAAAAGTAAAAAAAAAAATCATTTGTCCAATGGTGAAAACTAGTCTTCTGGCACCTTGGGCAAGTACCATGATGAAAATTGATTTTCAATGTCATGATAAAATAATCCATTGTCTAGATTGTACTCAACACTTGGGGGTAAAATCCATCTATCCTCATAAATCCATCCCTTATCCATCCCCTCCATCTATTATTATGACCCATCATCTACCATCATGTCTTCCATCCTATCTACCATTCCTTCATGTCTTGACCTTCATAAGGAAGTGGAAGTTGTCTTGAGAATTATCCCAAAACTATCTTGACATATCCTCTAATGGAAACTCAGGTAACTAAGCATCTAGTTCCTTCATAATGTGGCTATTGGCTATCCCTAGTCCATTCATCCTTGGTCCCCATCATCTTCTTCCTTTGTCATCGTATTCATCATCCCTCCATCCTTTTCTTGGTTGCTAGGCTTGGTATTCCTTTTGCTAGTAACCCCATTTCTATAGTGTATATACATATCCCAAAAATCCCTAAAAATCAAAATATGCCTAAAACCCCTAAAAATCATAAAACTTGAAAAAGCCAAAAATAACATTCCTCTATATGCCTATCCCAAAAATCCCTAAAAATCAAAATATGCCTAAAACCCCTAAAAATCATAAAACTTGAAAAAGCTAAAAAGCCAAAAATCCATCTATCCTCATAAATCCATCCCTTATCCATCCCCTCCATCTATTCTCATGACCCATCATCTACCATCATGTCCTCCACCCTATCTACCATTCCTTCATGTCTTGACCTTCATAAGGAAGTGGAAGGTGTCTTGAGAATTTTCCTAAAACCATCTTGACATATCCTCTAATGGACACTCAGGTAACTAAGCATCTAGTTCCTTCATGATGTGGTTATTGGCTATCCCTAGTCCATTCATCCTTGGTCCCCATCATCTTCTTCCTTTGTCATCGTATTCATCATCCCTCAATCCTTTTCTTGGTTGCTAGGCTTGGTATTCCATTTTCTAGTAACCCCATTTATATAGTGTATATACATATCCCAAAAATCCCTAAAAATCAAAATATGTCTAAAACCCCTAAAAATCATAAAACCTGAAAAATCCAAAAATAAGTCCATTGTGTCTTGTCTTATGCCTGATCCCCTAGTCGCATCCATCTTCATCCTACTCCTATTTCCCCATATTTGGATACCACATTATTCATTGGAACCAAATTGAAGTGGTCACCCATCCATTCATATAGTTCATCTCATCCTATTGCCCAGGTCTTATCAACACACATCACTTTGTCAAAAATTTAATCTGGCACCCATCATTTCCCTATCAAGGCATTTTCATATCTATCACCCATCACATCACTCTTTGCTATTATGGAAGGTGTTTGATCCCATCACTATCCTTACCATTGCCTCTTCATACCTAGCACCCATCTAATTACTCTTTGCTAGTGTGAAAGGTATTTGATCCCATCATTTCTTAGTCTCCTTTCTAGATTAGATTATTTTAGGGCCTTGTTTGTTAGTAATCCTTGGTCATCACTTATTTAATCACCATCCTTGATGACTTTTTTATTTGATTTCAAGACCAAATCAATATTCAAAGACCTTATCACCCCCATCATGTCGACCATCCTTCCATCCTAAACTAGGGGCAATACCTCATCTTAATCCTCATCCTCATCATTAGTCCTATCCACATCCAAGTCCATCCTAAGTCAACAATACCATCACCCAATCATTCATCCCATCATTAGGCAAGACATTGTGACATTACATGTAGATACTTATCTATTGTTTGTATGCTATTTGTCTTTTGTTTTTATTGTTTGCATGTCATGTATATATCTTGTTTGTATTTTGTTTTATTTGCATCTTGTCTTTTTTTGTATATTAAGAAATGAATGAGGATGCTATGAGGACACCAAAAGTGCCCTCAAGGATGCAGAGTTCACTATTTTATCATGTTATTTGGCATAATGCCCTCTTGGTCATGTATATATCATAGGGCATACTACCAAGTACCATATTTAATAGATTATTTAGACTATGATGAGCCTTATGACATTGGTGATGGCTTGATCATCTCATCATCCTTCTTCACATCACTAATCCACTCCTCTCAACCAATCCAACTAATATCCCATATTTTATCCTTATCATCTTCCTCTCATCATCCAAATCATATCCTTCAATCACTAACAAACTTTAATCATCCTCATCTTTATCACTTTATAATCATTAATCATCATCATATTCATCCTCTAATCAATCATTGTCATCATCCTCTAGTCAGAACTATATCTACCTGAGGTCTTTTTAGACTATGTAGGCAATATTTGGACACTTTTTAGTACTCAAGGATAGCTGAACCACTATTTCCTCTCTCACTCCCTTGTATGCGTGTTTGCTAGGGGCATCATCCTAATCCTTTTGGTCACTTGATCATATCAATTATTTTCTATCATCAATAACATCATATTTATTGATTTAGATTTGAGTTACACCCATCCTTAGTCTTATCAAATAATTAGTCTTATCTTGGCCAACAACTGTCCCTTACATATGTCTTTATTTTGGATAAGTCTAAAGCTTATGACCCTTTAATCATATCATCATACTATTATGGTTGATTTCACCTTAGAATGTGTCTACAATTGTGACACCCATCATCTCTATTCCCTATGCATGTGTCTTTGATAGGGGCATCATTATCAATTTGTATCTCATTACTCAACATCGACCTCATATTCTTCATCTTCTATCCCACATCTAATATCCCATCCCCTTGTCTCTCCATTTCATACCACCCCTCATTTCTTCTTTTGATTAGTCATCCATCTCATTATTCCATGCATGTCCCCTTAAGGGGGCATTATATCCCTGTTGACATAGTGGATTGCCCCCAAGGTAGGAGGCTGAGCTCCTGCCTTTCCACACGCAATAATGGAAATTCCCCTCTCACCTGTGGGACTGGCGAAGCTTGAGGGGAGAGTCTCTAGATAAGGGCTAGCTCCCTCTGATGTATCTTTTAGGCCCTGGTTTCTCCTACTGCTAACAAAGAAAATTAAAAAAAGGGGGGGGGATGAAAAGGGAGAGAGAGATGTTAAAAAAATAGAACCTAAGCCTAAAAAGTGAAAAGGTGATACACCAAAAAAGGTTGACCCACCCAACCCGAATATACACTTTTCACCAAAAAGAAGTGCCCATACACTTCATTTGAAGTCAAAAGCTCTTCTGCAATAGTCAGCTAGGGGTTCATGGAAGTACAGAGAGGAAGGAACTAGCAAAGGTGTTCTAGGACACACTTTGACAGCCTATTCATAGGCACCTATATTCTTTCTGTAGACATTTCTGGTAGACCTACAGAAAGGAGACTTCATAATGCACTGGACATGATGTAATCAATCTATGAAAAGCATGAAAGATAATGACTTAACACAAAAGAAGAAAATAGACATATACTTTAAAGTGAAATCTAGATGGAGGTAAAAATGCTAAGTCTTGATTCAAGGTAAAATCTAGCAGCTCTGCCTTACAAGCCAAGGAGATTTTTGGGCAGAGTTTTGCCTTAAGGCTAAGAGAGTGGATCCTTCTCAAATGAGAATTTTTAGAATATATAGAAAGAGGAAGAGAACTTGACACTTCCTGGGAAAGATTTTGGAACTCATTTTTCAAGTGGCCCATGTGCGTTTTGAACTTTGGGAAGAGGAAGCCATCTGATTGTCAGCTCCTGCTTTGACTTTGGCATCCCAACATTAATGAGGAACTACAAGTCATGCTTTTTCTCTAAAAAAAAATTGCTCCATTCAAGGCATTTACATGGCTTGTCTACTATTTGCACCATTTGGTGACCGCTTGGCAAGCATTGTTCCAACTACAGGAATAAATCCCTGAGTTGACATCTCCTCTTGCCACTTGGATGCTTTGTCTTTTTATGCACCTTGTCTCATCCTAGTTTTGTTTCCTTCTACTCTTTCATCCCTTGAGGGTGATCTTCTGATAGGTCACTGTGTTCCTTGGGCTCTTTTCATGGTTGGTACTCAGGCAATTCAAAAGCAAATGGCTATTTCACTATCTTAAAATTGACGTTCACGCAACTGTCACTTTGAAATTGAATACCAACAGCTAGTCTATCTCCTTAAAATTGATGGCTTTCAGGATGTCACCATCCTTGGAAAAATCTTTCAGGTCTTTTCTATGGGATTTTAACTCCTTTGGCTGCCTTTTGAAATGCTCCCTGCCCTCCACAAGGGCACCTATCCTTCGGCTTTGGGACACCCCCTTGAACCAAGCCATTAAACTAACCCATTGAACCAAAATTGGTTCAATGGTTCAATAGTTCAACATTGCGCATCAAGCCCTTGTTTGAACCAAGCCTTTGAATCGTTCACTTAAACCAATCATTGAACCAGTTCAATGGTTTAACACTGCGTACTGAGCCTTTGTTTGAACCAAGCCTTTGAACCGTTCACTTGAACCAATAATTGAACTAATTCAATGGTTCAACACTATGCATTGAACCTTTAAACCAAACTAATTAAACTATCCAATGAACCAACCATTGAACCAATTCGTTAAACCAATTTAATAGTTCAACACTGCGCGTCGAGCCTTTGAACTGAGTGTTGAATCAAGCTTGTTGAACCGTCTGATGAACTGAGTGATTAAACCATCCATTTAAACTGAAGCAATTGAACCAAGGTGTTAAACCAATGCATTGAACCAAGTCAATGAACTTGCTAATGAACTGATTGATTGAACTAAGCTGATTGAACTAAGGCATTGAACTTGAGCGATGAACCTACTGATTTAACCAAGTGGTTATACCGAGGCATTGAACCAGTTCAATGGTTCAATGGTTCAAAGGTGATAACTCTCAGAAAGATTATGTCATTGAACCACTCTTCCAACCTTAAGGAAAAGTGTCCTTGAACCATTTTAGCTTTCTTTCCTTATGAATTTCTTCAGAGAAGAGTTTGAAGAAGCTTTGTAAAACCTTGCACTCTCTGAATTGGTTCTTCGTCTGCCAAAAGACTACACTTGAAAAGTTCATAAAATTCCTTGTGAAGTCTGTAGAAAACCTACAGAGTCTGTAGAAATCTAAAGACTCATGCAAAAATCAAAATTACTGGCTCAGAACAACATGAACAAAGGGGGGACTGATTTTTGGCCTATTGGGCAAAAATGGTCAATAAATTGGTGACTCCCAGGGGAAGCATGCTTGCTATGCTTAGAGACCAGTTGCATTCTAGTCCATTGGGTATGGAGTCAATGCAACTATGAAAGAGTTAGCCACTTCCCTAATATATCCAAGAATCAAACATGAAGCTTTTACCCCACACACAAAGGAAAACACACAAGGCTAAAAAGACTACTTGTGTAAACTGCACTTAGGGAAAGGAGGAAAGACAACTAAAAGCAAACTACTATGTACAACTAATTAGGTACATCTACTTCCCTCCTGGATCAAAAGGAAAACTTCTTAAGTCTCCTTCTTGGCAAGAAGACTTATGGTGCCAGACAAGTGGCTGAATGAAATGGAGAGTTGGTGACCTGCTCCTCCTGCCTGTCACCTTGGTTGGCCTTCCTTCGAGTGGATCAAATTCAAACATGCTTCTAACATATACGTACTCTGTTTGTTCTTAGAAGCTTGTTAAATGCTAGTCCTTAATGCTGGTGCATTTCACCAAGAAATCTGTGGCTGCTGGCTCATCACCATACGCCCTTTGATCTGCATAGTCCCTCTATAATGCATCATGGTCTAACTTATTTCCTTCTGCCTCATTGAAGACTCTGTTAGACTCATCCTCTACTTCCTCTTGGCATTTTTGAGGAAGGGTGACTATGGTGATGTTTGAAATGGAATCACAAACTAATTTCTCATCCCACAGAACATCACTTCTTTCTTCAAAAAACTCTTCTTCAAGGCTTTCTCCAAGGGAGACCAACTTATCCCTTTCCTCCTCAAAGATCAGGATCTCTAGATGTTCAAAGATATCCCCCTGATCTTCCTCTAACTCAGGCTCCTTAGCATAGTCATCCTCCTCATCAAAGCAACAGGGAAGTTCATCAAACAAAGGAGGAGGGAGCTCACCATGCTTATGTTCCTCCTCATATTGCTAGAACATTTGCATGTATGCATGACTTGCATCTTCTCCATTACTGATGAGGTCTTCAAAAGGAGCATCAGTGATGATTTATTCTTCATTATCACTCATGACAGCCTCTTGGGAAACTATAGATTGTTTCTTCTGCTCCTTACTCACCTCCTGCAAAATAGGTTCCTCCTTGAGAAGGAGTGAAGTGGAAAAAACATGTGGAAGACGAGGCAGTCCTTGTGCTAGAATCAAATGATTCTCCTCCTTCCACTTGGCTAGCACTTCATCAATATCAGGTGTGGCCTGATAGCTCTCTTGGGGATGTGTAGATGGGGTGTGTTTAGACATAGAATGTGCCATTGGGTCTGAACCGTCCATCACACATTGACTGAGGAATCTCTCTTTGGATTCCAACTCTACCATTCTCCTAGCCATATCCTCTTGGAAGTGCCTTTCTTAGAGGTCACCAGCATTATCATGAGTGAAAGCAGCTCATCTTCTTCAAGGTTTTGAGAAAAACCCTTCTTCTCCTCCTCCCTGCTCCATGATTCTACTATTTTCTTCTAGTTCAGGATCTCAAAATTGGAATTTTGCTCCTGTAAATAGGCAGCAACTTTGTTTTCTCCAAGGTCTTGGGGCTCCTCCACAAGGTCTGGAAGTTCTATCTCTCTTTCACAAAGTAGCCTCATCTTAGCCTCTAAATCTTCAATTTTCTTGGCTAGATTATCCTGAAAGAGTCTTTCTTGGAGGTCACCAGCATCATCATGTTGAGTAGGAGCAGTTGTGAGAGAGATGTGTTGGTTCATAAAGTTCCCCCCAAAATAAGATTCATGATCTAAGGATTTTAGAAGGTTCATCTCCATGGGAGGTTGTTCTAGTTCCATTTGATGCTTGAAGGCTAGGTGTATGGGGTCAAGAGCAGGGTTGATTGATGCATCAGATGAGCTGGAGTGAGCAAGTGCCATCTGATAGAAAGGATTTGGTGTATAAGAGGGGGATTTTTTTAGGATAGGAGGGGAAGTGCAAGGCTAACTGCCTTGCATGAATGGATTCCTCCATTTTGCTGCCTCCTCCTCCATGGATTGCAAGGCTTGAGCTTACCTGAACAAATATGCCTCTTTATACATTAGCTCCTACTGATAACCATACTACTCATCCAGTCTGTCTATTTCCATTACCTTCTTCTCAAACTCTAGTGCCACCTCCCTTATCATTGAAGGGCAACTAGGAGAGCTACTTGAGGGGATTCCCTAAATATCTGGAGCTTGATCATAGTCATATGAAGGAATACAAGGTCCATGATTTTGTGCAAAGGAATTATACATACAAAAATATGATTTTTGATGGCACCAAGCTGCTTAACCAGTTTATTTAACTCAGAGTCACCATTGGTGTTAATGCAAAAGCCTCCAAAGGCTAGTTGGTTGAAGAACACACCAAAAATTCTTCAACTCTATGGACACAACTTGTCCTAGTTGGTCCCACTAGGCGTACCAAAAACTATTGATGCAGTGGATTGCACCTAGGGCAAGAGGCCAAGCTCCTACCTTTCCACACACAACAATGGAAACTCCCCTCTCACTTGTGGGACTGGCGAAGCTAGAGGGGAGAGTCTCTAGATAAGGGCTAGCTCCTTTTGATGTATCTTTTAGGCCTTGGTTTCTCCTACTGCTAACAAATAAAATAAAAGGGGGGGGATGAAAAGGGAGAGAGAGATGCTGAAAAAATAGAACCTAAGCCTAAAAAATGAAAAGGTGATACATCAGAAAAGGTTGACCCACCCAACCTGAATATACACTTTTCACCAAAAAGAAGCACCCATACACTTCATCTAAAGTCAGAAGCTCTTCTGCAACAATCAGCTATGGGTTCATGGAAGTATAGGGAGGAAGGAACTAGCAAAGGTGTTATGGGACACACTTTGACAACCTATTCATAGGCACCTATATTCTTTCTGTAGACACTTCTGACAGACCTTCAGAAAGGAGACTTCACAATGCATTAGACATGCTGTAATTGATCTGTGAAAAGCATGAAATATAATGACTTAACACAAAAGAAGAAAACAAATATATACTTTAAAGTGAAAGTCCAGATGGAGGTAAAAATGCTAAGTCCTGATTCAAGGTAAAATTTGGCAGCTCTGCCTTACAAGCCCAAGAGATTTTTGGGCAAAGTTTTGCCTTAAGGCTAAGAGAGTGGATCCTTCTCAAATGAGAATTTTTACAATATATAGAAAAAGGAAGAGAACTTGGCACTTCCTGGGAAATATTTGGGCACTTTTTTTTCAAGTGGCCCATGTGCATTCTAAACCTTGGGAAGAGGAAGTCGTCTAATTGTCAGCTCCTGCTTTGACTTTGGCATCCCAACCTTAATGAGGAACTGCAAGTCACACTTTTTATCTGCAAACAAATTGCTCCCTTTAAGGTATTTATGTGGCTTGTCTACTATTTTCACCATTTGGTGACCACCTAACAAGCACTGTTGTAACTACAAGAATAAATCCCTGAGTTGACATCTCCTCTTGCCACTTGGATGCTTTATCTTTTTATGCACCTTGTCTTATCCTAGTTTTGTCTCCTTCTACTCTTTCAGCCCTTAGGGGTGATCTTTTGGTGGGTCACTATGTTCCTTGGGCTCTTTTCATGGTTGGTGCTTAGGCAATTCAAAAGCAAATGGCTATTTCATTGTCTTAAAATTGACATTCACACAAACATCACTTTGAAATTGAATACCCAATGGTTAGTCTATCTCCTTAAAATTGATGGCTTTTGGGACGTCACCATCCTTGGCAAAATCTATCAGGTCTTTTTTGTGGGCTTTTAACTCCTTTGGCTGCCTTTTGAAATGCTCCCTACCCTCCACAAGGGCACCTACCCTTTGGCTTTGGGACACCCCCTTGAACCAAGCCGTTGAACCAACCCATTCAACCAAAATTGGTTCAATGATTCAATGGTTCAATGGTTCAACACTGTTGGTCGAGCCCTTGTTTAAACCAAGCCTTTGAACCATTCGCTTGAACCATTTCAATGGTTCAACACTATGCGCTGAGCCTTTGTTTAAACCAAGCCTTTGAACCATTTTCTTAAACCAATCATTGAACTGGTTTAATGGTTCAACACTACACACTGAGCCTTTGAACCAAGCTCATTGAACCGTCTGATGAACCAACCATTGAACCAATCCATTGAATTGGTTCAACAGTTCAACACTGCATGCCAAGCCTTTGAACTAAGTGTTGAACCAAGCTCATTGAACCATCTGATGAACCATCCATTTAAACCGAAGTGATTGAACCAAGGTGTTGAACCAATGCATTAAACCAAGCTGATGAACTTGCCGATGAACTGATTGATTGAACTAAGCCAATTGAACCAAGGCATTGAACTTGAGTGATGAACCTGCCGATTTAACCAAGTGGTTAAACTGAGGCATTGAACTGGTTCAATGGTTCAACGGGTCAAAGGTGCTAACTCTTGGAAAGATTATGTTGTTGAACCACTCTTCCAACCTTAAAGAAAAGTGTCCTTGAACCATTTTAGCTTTCTTTCCTTATGAATTTCTTCAAACAAGAGTCCAAAGAAGCTTTATAAAACCTTGCACTCTCTGAACTAGTTCTTTGTTTGCCAAAAGACTACACTTGCAGAGTTCATAGAAGTCCTTGTAAAGTTTGTAGAAAACCTATAAAGTCCGTAGAAATGGAAAGACTCGTGCAAAAATCAAAAGTATTGGCTCAGAACAACATGAAAAAAGGGGGGACTAATTTTTGGCGTGTTGGGCAAAAATGGTCAACAATCCCCTAACAAAATCTACTAACATTCACCTATGACATGGTTTTTCTTTGAAATAGCATTACTCCTTCCACTTTACTCCACTCATAATGACCTTTAAAAGAGGGGAAAAATGTATGCACCTAAAATTTCTCATTTTATTATTATCAACTAATATTTCTATTAGTCGACACTAATTTCGCTTAACCTATTTTATCCCACTAATTTATTCTATTTCTATACATTCATCTAATATTTCCCTTTTATTATCGTACATACACTAACCTTATTCATCCCATCCCTTCATTAATTCTATCCTAATCCCTATTATCCTAATCTAATCTTTGTTATCTATTGTATGGGATTTTAAAATTCTTATAACCCCATCTAACCACCTACTAGCCTTCAATACATCCTTATGTCTCTAATCTTCACCTAATTCCCCATCTAACCCCACCTAATCCTCCATTATCCCTAAGCTAATGGAGAAGTATCTATAATTGGAGAATCTCCTCCAAGTCTCTATAAGTCTCTAAACTAGAGACTTGTAAATAATTTTAAAATCACCTAAAATTCCCTCCATTTGCCTATTTAAACAAGCTCTCCCTCCACCCTCAAACCATCTAGCAAGCTTATAATAAATCCATGTTCAATTAACAACTTGGAAAACTTGAATTTAAAATATCATATCCAATTCATGCCAAAATCAATCATTGAACCAAGCATCCATCATCAACATCTCTAATCAAGTATCATAGTGTAGTGTAGTCATTCAAGTGGAAGTCCTGGAATGGAGGCATGAGAAGGTAAAAAGAATGGTAAGCATGTTTTATTTATTATAATTTGTCTTCTCTATCCATTTATATTGGTGTTAACAAGTTTTAGGTTATATTGTTAATTTTAGTAATATTTCATAGAGCTAAAATTTGGTATATAACCCAAAACAAATTTACAAATTGCACGAAAGCAAAAAAATATTTTGAAAATCACATGAAAGCTGAAAAAGATTTTACAAATTGCACAAATTTTTGAAAATTAACATGTGTTTGCTCTACTTATAAAAAGTTAAATGATTTTTTCAAATTGTGGGAAATGTTAACAAATTTTTGCATGGGAAGCTCAAATGTATTTTAAAACAATCGGGGTGAAAAGAAATTTGGTCATAAATTTATAATTAATATTTTAATCAAAAGTTTTAGCACTTATGAAAGTAAGTGCAATATCAAAAATGATAACATGGGAAACTCCAAACCTTATTATAATGTTCTCATAAAACTCCAAGATATCATTTTCACTTGCCCCCTTCAATGCAATAGCCTCTACCCACCTATGAAGTAGTTAGTTATAGTCAATATCCATTTGTCTCTAGCACTTGATGGAGGGTTGATCACACCAATGAAGTCAAAGACCCATTGCATGAAAATTTGGTCCACTTGGATAGGATTTAATAGAAGAGCTACAAGTTTCATTCGCCTACAAAGAAGGGACATTGAGGGAACATTTTAGCCCAATGGTCATGCTTACACTTAACAAACATCCTTGCTTGGGATAATGGTTGTAGCCATAGGTGATTTTCTGAAGACCAAACACTTGACCAAATCCTTAAACCTAGCTACCTTGGTTACTAACCTTGCTGAAAGCATAAAATATCTAAAATTCAAATTAAGATTGCAATGTAAAATCAAAATATTTTTAAGCATAGGTGATTTTGGTAATCTCCACTAGGGCTATGGATTCTTGGCTAGCAGACATTTCTGGGTTTAGTTCAATTTTTTTAGCTGTTTATTAAAAATTGAATTTCCACTAGTTTTTATCCATTTTAAAAAAATGTGACAACAATCCCATAGAGATGTAAAGTGCTCTATTATAGGCATGTTGAATGTACAAAAGTTTAACATCCCAGGTATAACATGCACATGATTATAAATTCATAGAATATGAACAAGTGTGAGATTGACAACTTTAGTTTGTCCATCTATTCATGGATGATATGTGGTTGACTAGTCTAACTACATTCCCATCAAATCCTGTAATGCTTAACAAAAATGACTCACATAGTGTGTATCATGATCATAGATAATGGATGTTGGGAGTCCAAAGTGAAACCACACATGGTTGAATAAAGATTTTGCAATGCCAGTTGCATTAATGTATTTCTTTCAAGTGACCATGATATCCATAATTAAAAACCTATCCACTACAATAAACAAAATGTCATGCTGACACTTCATTGTAGGAAACCCAATCCTTAAATCCATGTTGATAGATAGCCATGGTCTAGATGGAATTGATCAAGGTGTATAAAGTCCTAGCTTCTTGTTTATGGGCTTGGTGATATAACAAGGAGTGTAATACTTGATGTGGCACTCTATGCTTATGTGCATGTGTGTTCAATAAATGTGTGACTATAATGCAACTAGAGTCTTTATCATATTGAAGTGTCCCAAGGTCTTATCATAGTGTGCCTCCAAAATGTGTTATTGATGAGGTGTGCTACTAGGATCATATAGATGATTGAGATTGTAGAGAAGTTGATTGTAAATGTATAACTCCAAAACATTTTTACATTGTACAAGGCTAATGTAGGTTTCTATAAAGTCTTGATCTACTGATTAGAGAGATACCCAGTTTGGGAAGTTATGGTTGTGTGTGTCCAAAATTATGATGAGTGTGTGAACTAAAAATTGGCTAAGGTAACATGTTACCTTATTTTCCTTTTATTTCTTGTGTTTGATCATGAGATGTAACTACTACAGGTATGCCATCATTTCATGTGACAAACATTCTATAACTTGCTTTGTGTTTTCAATAACTGAAGTGGCTTGTGATCAGAATGAAAAATTGTCTCCTTCCCCAAGATGTAATGAAACCATTATGTAATTGATTACTCAATAAAATAAAACTCATTTTCATAGGTGGATTACCTTTGAACCATGTTTTTGAATGTCTTTAAGTGGTATGAAACTAGATGTCCATGCTACATGAGTATTGTGTCAAGTGCATAGTCGTATACATCGATATGAAGTTTAAAAGAGTGCACAATATTGGGAATTATGAATACAAGGGCTACATAATTGCATTGATCAAGTATTAAAAATTCACTTTTTCACATGAGTCCATTTAAACATGGATTTCATGCATGTAATCTTGCTGAGTGGCCAATCAATGTGCAAGAAACCAAGGATAAATATGTGGTATAAATTTATAAGTCCAATAAAACTCCTCAATTTTTGTGAGATTGTGTGGAGTAGGAAAATCTTGGATCACTTTGATCTTCTCTAGATCTAATGTATTCTTGTGTGGTCAATGATGAAGCCTAGGTACTAAATTTATGTAGCACCAAATATACACTTTGCTAGGTTAGATTATAACTTGTGTTGATGTAAGGTGTATAATAAACATGGAGTATGTTACTTATGATCCTCCCAAGTCTTGATAAATATCATAATATCATACAAGTAGATGATGATAACAATTCAAAAAAAGGCCTAAGTAGATCATCGATCAAACACATGAAAGTTGATGGCATGTTGGTTAGGCTGAAGGGCATAGCCAACCATTTGTATAATCCTTCTTGTGTCTTGAGGGATTTCTTATATATATATTTAGGATGGATTGGAACCTGATGGTAACTTTATTTTGAGTCAATCTTGGTGAATTATCATACACCTCAAAGCTAGTCCAAGAGGTTGTCAATGCGTGGTAGTAGATATCATTTTTTCACCATGATTTTTTTGAGTGAATAATATTGTATGTAGAGATGCTAAGATCCATCCTTCTTGGGTGAAAGGAATATAAAACTCTCATAAGGAGAATAAATAATCTTCATCTTTCCCTAATCAAGGATATCTTATATCTGACATTGGATGTTAATAAGAGGGGATCCAAGTACCAAATCGATGTGGTGATTTACTATGTAATGTGTTGAAAGGCCTTTAGGATTAGTTAATACTTAATCATGTTGATTTAGTAACTTATTTATTTATTATGGCTATTATGTTGATTTCATGATGCATACTGTCAATGCCTACTTTGTCTTATGTGTAAGTGTATTACGATGAAACATGAGAAATACTAAATTCTATGCATGTGAGATGAGTTTATGGCATTGATTATTATAGACCAAGGTGAATTTTTTCATGGGTGATAACTCAAATAGGTTTAAGAAGTGATCTCATATATATAAATTCCAATGCTATGGCTTGTATTGATATGTAGCTTCACATTCATACAAATAAGCTCTTCCCAAAAAGATGTTGTAGACCTTTATAGGTGCAATGTCAGAAGTGATAGTGTCCTCCATAGGCTTGAAATTGTATTGAAAAGTGTATTTTCACTAGACCTATATATCCTTCCCCTACTAAAACCACCCAATGTGTATGGCTTGGGATGCATAAGGGTGGTAAGACTAAGATGCTGTGTTGTGGATTGCCTTGTGATGTTCATCTGACTACCATTGTCAATGGTGACATGAAGAAGTTAAACCTTCACCCAAAACTTGGTGTGGAATAAAAGTTCATGCTCCTCATAGGTGTTGACCATAGTGGTTTTGTGCTCAAACAAGTCATATTTAGATTAGGGTTGTATGATGGCATGAGACTTGATGTATACATGGAAATCAAGGATTGTTTCACATTACATTCAAAGTCTATGTGGGTGTGAAAGTGATGGTGAAAGAACCAAATTTCACCAATCTTATTCCTATCTTTATCTAAAGTAAAAGGCATAGGAGCCTTTAATTTTTTAAAAATATTCTTGGGTTACTCTCCTTTATGAGAAGTGTTCTGATTCTATGTAGAAGGTTTTGATGAAGAGGTGAGACGTTGCTTTATATTTTCTTTGGATTCAACCTTGGCGGTGTTGTGATAGGATTTCCCCAAAGTATTATAAGTCAATAATGACATATTTTCATGGATATAAGGTGAGAGCATATTGATGCACTTAAGCACCTTATGTTGTTTTTTCAATTTCTCTCATAGGCATGCATATTCGTCATGGGAGATGTTGATGTAGTATTCCACTGACTGATCCTTGCACTGGTGTAATTTTTGGAACTTGATATATTCATGCTCAAAGTGGTAGAGAGGGTAGTAATCCTCTTTTAGCATGTCGAAAAAAATATTCCAAGACTCAATTAGAATGCACTCTTGTGAATGCTATATTATGAAGTTCTCACACTAGTGGAGAACTAGAATGGACATATTCACCACTGCAAATGTGATCTTCCTAGAATTAATGAAGTGATTGATTAAGAAGGAAATAATTGAATATTGACAAATAGTAAGAATAATTTGTAATTGAAATTATTTTAAAAAATGTATTTTTAATATTGTGTGAGAAGGTTTGAGTAATGAGAATGAAGAAAAATAAATTTAAAATGATAAGTGCATGTTCACATGTATGGAGGATGCATATAATGATGGATGTGTTACATTGTAGAGACATTAATGAAAGCATAATTAAATGGGAAAACTCCATAAAAATATTTTATTATACAAACCCTTTTTATAAATGTCCAATCAATAGTTTGGGCACCTAAAAATGTCCAAATGATGGTTTGGACAAGGTGCTCTATCCACCGTGAGTTTTCATCTTCTCCTTGTCTTACTATAGAGCATTGATTTATGTTGTCAATATTTGATGTCAGTTTCTAAATCTCCTAATTTTTTAGGTACATTTCTAAACCATCATTTTTATCTTATTATTATGGTTATAAAAAAATATTTAGGCCTAATTTAATGTTGTAATTACTTTCACTTCTAAAATATGAATACATGTGAGGTGATATGTATCTATGTTCATATATATATATATATATATATATATATATATATATATATACATACTTAAATTACTTATGTTTGATGATTATGCACCAAATTTAAAACAAAAAAAATTGTAGATTTTTTAATGAAAAATAAGATGATACTTATAGTGGGAAATGAGGTGGTGTGTTCCTTCATACTACATGACAATGAGTTGTGTAGGGAGGAGACGTTTCATTTCATAGTGATCTTGGGCAATAGTGAAGTGGTGGGGAAGGTCAAGGCCATATAAAACATGAAAGGGATGAAATATTTCAAGGTGAGATGGGCAGTGATGATGAGGGGAAATGACATGGTATTTTAGGTGATAGATTTGAAGAAGTTGAGGAAGATACACATGCAATACTCAATGACATGTCACAATTATCAGTGTAATGTTTAACTTCCATCAAACTATTTCAATTAACAATACATGATTGAAAAATGTGTTATCTTAATGAAAATATGTGTTAGATATATAATTAACCCTATAAAAATGTATATAATCATGTAGGGTTTTTTAAGGACCCCTAAGAACAATCCCTTTGTAAAATTATGGTGAATATTGAAAAGTATGTTTCAAAATCATGGTGAATTGAAGGGAAAGTCATTTCATTATGAAGGTGAACCCTAAGCATCACCTAACCATATTATTTAGATGTTTTTTCAAATTATAATGAATTTTGTCTAGAGGCTATAGAGATTGACCAGAGTATGAAGTCTACTTGTCATCCATACCTTGTGGTCACCATCTAGACCTTTGCAATCCAAGTTTAAGAACTGTGGTCTCCATCCAAAAAATATGTCCATCGTCTAGAAACTATGGTCATGTCCATGTGTCCCAATGTACCTATAAATATTCCTAAAACCTTATGTGTGCTTATTTTTTCATTCATAGAGTTCAAACATCAATCTCTCTTCCTAAAATAGTCTTTCATCCTTGGTAGTCAATCTCAAAAATGGCTTCCCACTCCGTATCTTCTATCCCCATTCAAACATTTGTCTACAAAAATATAATTTAACCAAACATTATGAGTTTTATACAAGATAAAGACACTTATAGCAATTGGATAAAAGAATGTTATTTTAGAGGCCTTGTTTACATGCCCCAATATGAGATGGACATGATTTTTCTCAACATTATCATGTGAAGTTACCAACCTACTACTAGAGAGTTTAATTTTATCCTCAACTTACAAACTATTACTTTTAACACCTCACCTTCAGACATACACTACTTGACAGGACTTTTAAATAAAATTGTGGATCTTTTAATAATGATTTTCTTAACTGGCAAAGACAAAATTTATTTGGAAAATCACTTAAATGTGATAGTTGATACCTTCACCGTAGCATGTAATTTTCTCTTTATTAATTAATATTTGATGCTTTATGTACGAAATTCAAAAGTTAATAAATGTCATTTTTATTTTTTAATTATTGTTTTGGTTGCATTATAGTTAAACCTAATCATTCAAAAATGAGACTTTCAGTCCAAAATATAACAAACACATTTCTAGAAGCCCTCATTGAATTTTTCTAGATGATAATTATTTTACAGGAAAGACTAGTAGACATTCCCTTCTAGAATTTAGCATACATTATTCATTCTCTTAGTGGATAACAATTTTATTGGTGTACATACATTTATAATAATATTATAAATGATTTGGAATGTGCTTTTCAAAATACACTTACACAATTTCCTTTCCTAGTTTTATTTTGGGTTTATACGATGAGCCATGTCATGTGTTACAGGGAAAAAATGTTCCAACTATCTTGCATGAAAAAAATGAAATCTAATTTTTTGGACATTATTGAGCTATAGGTAAGTTTGAAGTTTAAAATTTAAATTAATTATCTAGTTACATAATAAAATTATGCTATTATTTTACTTCTTTTAATTCAAATTAATTGGGTTTATTTCTTTGTAACAAAGAAGAGAAATTATTTCTCAATCAAGAAAAGATGTTGTAGTGAATAAAAACCATATTTTTAAGGGCTCTAGGGATTCAAATAGGGGTGATGAGATAAAATATGTTGTGGAAACATCATGGAAATGTAAACAAAGATGAGGAGTTCTATCTCACTTACTGCTGGCAACATCAACAAGGCACATCCACAAATCCAAGTTTTTAAAGTTTTGAGTTTTATTGAAAATTGATGTTTTTGTTAAAATTCAAAATTTTGGCATTGTTAATAATTCATTCAATTTTATAGTGGCCTCTAACATTGGCAACATTTTAACTCAACCTTATCAAACACATTATGTGCAACAATATCTTTCAATGCAAGGTATGTGAATTCAAGTTTATAATTATGATGTTTATTAAATTACATGGTTAATTGAGTTTATGATTATTTAACAGAAGGCATGGTTTCACTTTATATTATACCATGCCCACCACTATAAAACATATCAACAACTTCAAGTATGAATCCTAATGTCTCTGACCTACAGTTTAACACACTTTAAATTATGTTGCAGTCATTTATAAATTTTTTTTGATGACATTTCTCATTGTAGGGCCACATTTCATAATACATCATATCCCACCACCACTCCACCACCATTGCCACCCCATTATTTATAGATTAGGGGGAAGAATTTAGTATCACCAATAGATAGTAGGGAAACAACACATATAACAACATTGAAGTTACCCACTTTTTCTATGGGTGGAATGTCTAATACAATAGGTGCCATTGCAATTTTGCATAATATAGATATTGATGATGTTTTACTTGAGGATATTGATATCATGCTTATAGATAGATTTATTTCCCATACTATTATTATTTAGGAATATCAGTTTCAGGATCTAGAACAAACTATTGGTCATGATTCATTTAGTTCACCCTATGCCCCAACCCTTGAGACTGAGCAATCTTTTAATGAGTCAACATTATTTCTGTTGAAAAAAATATTATTGTAGATAATGCTTTGGATTTGTTGAATGACATCACAAAAACTGATATCAAATTATTGAAAGTATGGGAGTTTTGAGTAAGGCCTTCATAAAGGAAATTAATGATCATTTTCACAACCACTTGTAAATATATTCTTTGGTTTAAAATGATCCCTTAAAAGTTGACATTTTAGTGAATTAAGCTGAATCGAGATCAATTATAGTTAATAATCCCTATAATGATAATGTTTTAGATATTATGATAAATAGATCAGAAAATTTGCATGCAGAGGCACATATATACTACAACAAATGGGCAAGATATCAAAAAATTCACCACCTTGCCATTGTAGAGAGAAATAAAGCTTTGGTAATAATTTCTTTTAGGAAATTTATATACACTATTGTAAATTTTGTCTGACATACTTTATTTTTCAAATTGCAGTCAAAATATGAAAACTTAAAGAATGAAGGACAATTATTAAATATTCATTAGGAAAAGATGCACAAAAGCTTAAATATGGTAACTACACTGAAGGAAAAACTTGTAATAGTAAAAAGACAAAACAATATGATGAAGAAGATAATAAAAGAACATGGCATGGATCCAAAAGTTCTATTCAAGGAGAAAATAGATGTGGATCCCTCTATACTATCAAAAAGAGATGCAATGCATGAATAAAGGGCACAACTTGCTAGTATAAATGCTTCAATTGAGGATCTTGTTAGAGGAGGTGTTTTAAAAACTAATTCAAGGAAAGGGGAAGCTAAGTCAACATCATCCACTTCACAATTGCAAACTAGAATTCCTAATACTGAATGATGTCTCCTCAATTCATGTTGAAAACATTTTATTGTTAATTGTATCTTTGTTTTTAATGGAAATGAAAATTCCAAATCAGCTACATTGTGGAAAGTTGATTTTTATGTCTTTTACATTTGTCATGTTGACATTAGATAGTTTACATTGGAGATGTAACTTGAAATTATAAATATAAGTCTATTTTTTTGTTTTATTCTGTGCATTTTATCTATGAGAATTTTTATGTTTTATTATAAAATTATTATTTAAGATTTGTTGTGATAAGAATATAATTATTTATTTTATAACATTCACAACCACATGACACAATCCCTTCATATCAAAAACAAAGTTTAAAATTAATATTTTCCATACATATAACCTAAATATATATATTTTTAACAAAGTTCGAATCATTGTAATATAAATTTAAACTATTTAAAAATAACATAATTTATGTAGTCTTAAAATTTACATAATACTAATGTTTTAGTGATTTCTAATATTAATATAACTAGTATGTTGTTTTTAATTTCATGAGATACATATGAGAATATAAAAATCAATAACATAATTGAAACATACCAAACTAAAACTCAGGTAACTGAAATAAATTTTGAGTAGCCCAATCTTCCTAACGGTCATTTGTATCTACTGCATCTAATATAATCTCAATATCTATATCAGCTCTATCATTTACTATATTAATGACTCCCCTTCTTTTAGTGAGCAAAGTCCACATTTGAAGTGATTTATCATAGGGAAACATGTCCATTGGATGATGTAAAAATTTAATCTCAAACATGTCTTGAGATTTCTATCCAATCTGTTATGAAGTTTTGATTTAACAAAATATACATAATTAAAAACCCTTTCATATTCTGTAGAGCCCAAAATCATTATTTGGTAGATTTTATATTATCAAAAATATTCACTAATTTTTTCTTGTAGGAAGGTAATGGGATACAATTTTTTCCATAGCCTTGTAATAACATCAATTTGTATTGGTTCATTTAGACACTTATATTGATCAATCATTGTGAGTCTGAAATGGGTTAACTAGAATGTTATTAAATATTTTTGCAAAATACCTTTAATTTCAACTCCATTGATATCCATAAACTTAAAAAATATGTTTAATGAGAGTGCTTGTGTATCTGAGAAATAAATTATTGATTCATTCTTCACCATATTTAATTCTCCAAAATATGGGATTCACTATTCCCATGGCTTCAAGCATCTCATCCATTTAAAAAAAATCTCCACTTTATGTAAATAAGCTATCATTTATCTTTTTCAAATTTATCCATGTTTCAAATATAATAGTATCATAAATAATACGTGTTACAAGCACTTCTTTATTTTCTAATCCTATTATATCAAATCAATTTTGGAATGTGTCCAGTGTTATCTTCTTTCCATTAATGAAGATACAAATATGATCCTTAATAATGAATTTCAAATAGTTTATAGGATCTAAAATATCAATTAAGGTTTTCAAACTACCAAAAAGAAGTTACTTAAAACTATTTTCCCCCAAGTATAAGACATCAAGAGATTGACAAACCCATTTTATCAAATGTATAAAGTCTACAATATATGGATCTCTCCTGAGCATGTTTCATCAAACAATTGATTTCCTTTAACATTGGGAGAATACTCCATAGTGTCAAAAGTGTTTCCAAATTTATTAAATAGTATAACAAATCTTGTGCCTTATCAACTTATAAATGGTATTTAAACATAAAACCTATTGATGATGGATATTCTTGATTTTTTTGCATGTAGGCTCATACATGGAAATCCATATTATATCATTATATTTTAGAAGTTTTTTACCATTGGTAATCCCAATTTAAATTTTTTAAAGCTCTACAAATATTCTTGGACTGCTTTAAATAGAAGCATGCAAACCACATATAAGTTCTTCCACTTTTATGACATTTTCAAATGTGCATACAATTTTGTAGGCCATGCAATGAACTAAAATAATATATGGGGCAATTGATTTATGTATTCAAACACATAAACCATTTATATTTCCCTATTTACTTCTACACCATCATCTCCAACACAAACCAACTTTGTATCTATATCATAATCATCCATCCCAACAATATATCTCAAATTAGAAAAAACCAACATGTAAACATTTTTACCATTATAATTTTCAACTATTTTATGTATATCTCACAAATGAGGTTGCCTTGAATGGTTCTCAAAAGTGTAAACATGAATATAAACCTATGATATGTTGTCAAATACTATGATCTCATCAATAGATAATGAGACAAGGCTTGCATTTTTAACCTTTTATTTCAAATCTTCCTTCCTAATCATTCCAAGACAGTTTTCTATGTCTTAAGCACTTCCATATGATCAATGTGATTTTAAAATGTTATGAATTCCATTATGTTGAAATAAAATATTATAATCTACAAAATCAGATATAAGTATACCTTTTTTAAGAATGTGGTATATAGTTGAGAATGGTATATTTTTGGCATGTTGATTAGACTGAATAACTTTTCCTAGTTGAGTTGTAATTGTTCTTCATTTTTCAACTAGATGTTACAAACATATTTGACTATTTCATACTCTACTACATATATAACATGCATGCATAATTTTTCATCTTTCCATGTGTTTTTTTATTTATCCATATTTTTGTTCTACCAACACATACTTTGCCATAATGTTTTACCAACACATACTTTGCCGTAATGTTTCTCAATTATGTCCAATTTAAGTTGAATTTTACGGTCATTTCCTAATTTCCAAGTATATATTGTAAATTTAAATTTAGTTGGGGTATCATTACTATTTTATGGATCTACTAGTTCAATAAAATGAAATTTAATTGTCTAATCAAACTTAAAAGACCTTCTAATTGTCCATCTACTTCTCTTTCTTCATACAAATTTTCAAGTGATTTTCTCGACTGAAGTTTATGTATGTTGAGTAGAAGTGTCTTATGCTGGATGGATCTCATCATTGGGAATGCCCTCAATTATCCTCTTACTTTGCACAAATTTTAGATTTGTATTTGCAATCAAAGTTATTTTATGATATCTATTAGTTTATTCTAATGTTAACATCATATCATCTGGTTTGTCCTTCCCTAAAGCCATGCCATATTTAGGTATTTCTTAAAGTGGTGGAATGTCATCATCAATAATATATTCAAATGATGACATGATATTATGATTATATCTTTAATTTAATAACCCAATTTTAGTGGTAGGATCCACTTGCATAAAGGTTTTTAATTATCCTTAAAATGTAAAATTGAAGTTACTATAAATAAATATATAAAAATATATTAATCATTTAGTACCTATATTTTGAGTGGATGTGGGTTGAATTTACTTGGGTATTCTTGTTGGATACCCAAAAATATAATATGTTCTTTTTCATTAATAATTGGCCTCATCTCTTACCATTATAATGAAACCAGGTAGAATGTCCTTTAAGGCCACAAAACTAGGTAAAATACCATTGATAATTGGCTTGATATCTTTGTAGTAATGTATTATATATAATATATATTCACAAAATGAGGCAGAATGTAATTTGAGGCCATGATGATTTATAATCATAATTATGGAATTAGTTGTAAATGGTAGGTGAGTTGACCTAGAAATCTAATTTACAACCCAAAAATTTAGGCAACCTAGTGATCTTTATTGATCCCAATAAATCACCAAATCCCAATTTCAAAAAATAAAATATTTGTGAATTAATAAAGATTACCCACTATAAAAGACCATGAGAGAATGCACCATGTTTTAATATATATGAGTATAAAACTAATCAGCCAAAAATTCTGAATGTTTTAAATATATCAACCAAATCAAATGACTATAAAACCAATTATATGAAAAATGGGAAAGCTTCCTTAATGAAAGATGCTATTATATAATCTAATCAATTGATGCATGATGCCATATGCAATTATATCTAGATATAGATATTTCTAGGATTTTTCCATTCTCATTCTTAGTAACAGGAATAATAGCCACTATATTCCTAAGAGTGGTGCTTATTTATCATTATTCAATGAATGGAGTAAAGGAAAAACTATTGTCATGACCACAAGTATGTATAATTTAAAACTGGGCATAAGATTGTTTAGAGATGAATATGAATAAAATTAATTAAAAAAATCATTAGCTAAAAATGGAAAGGATTCCTCAAATAAAGTGTAAACAAAATTTATGGACTATATAGTAACTTAGTCTTATCTATGTGGAAAACTCAGACCTTGTTTGTTCCTCTTAGTTATGGATATTTTCCATTTTTGGATGTCTCACATCTACTCTATCTTATGGCCCTTAGCCTATCTCTTAGGACGACCAAACTTATGTTGATCACCCAAACCTTATATATTTCAAAAAATGATTAAAACCTACTTATTTCCACCTCTACAAGTTCCAATCCTATAATTACTTTCCTATTCCCTTGACACTAACATCTCGGATAAACACCTACATCAATATAAGTCTCTTACTCTGACACAAGTGTCAAGTACCATAAATTCATCTAATTTTAAAATTGAACATATCCTAATGGTTATCCTAAGTTATTTAATGTGAGTTATTTCTCTAAATGGATTAATATAAATACAAGATCAACCATTATTCATACCTCACCTAGAAAAACCTAGAAAAGAGATAAGGCAACCTATCAAAAGCATTCAATCAAACACTTGATAAAGTAAAGATTATCTATTTTCTCCTATTTTAATTCAATCATAAAGCTAACACATACACATGTCTAAAGTATTTAAAGAGTAGCATAAGAGCCCAATCTAGGTCACTATTGCACTTAGTTTCCACATATTACATGATTCATGCACAAGACAACATGTAGGGGAGAATTACATTAGTCTAAGGTTATCTTTAGAGTATTGGATATGTAGGCATCACTAATTGATAGAGGGGTATTTTTGTTTAGTTAGACACTATGTGGCCACTAACCCATTTTACCAAGGTCACTATGAGGATGAAGAACTAGGGTTTTACAATTTAATGAGGAAAGACAGTCCATGACTCAAATTTAAATGCACCAAAAGAAAGATGAAGATAAACCTAGAAGAATCCATGTGGTTGCATATTTTTCCCAAAAGTATTCCATATAGGACACCTACATCAAGTTGATATAATAGTGTTGATGTAACCATCCAAGGTTGATGCTAGTGTTGTGGCTCTAGAGGTACCCAAATCAAAATCTAGTGACTATTCCTGAATCTTATTCTAGTCTACTTTCCACTTGTTCTAGATATAAAATTATGTCATCATTAGAAATAACTAAGTACATTATTAATTTATCATTTCCTTTTCTAGCATGTTGTACTTACTATTTTTAACCTACCTCAATTTAATGATTTCAACACATGTTATATATGAGTTTATCATCTAATTGGCTTGTTATAGAGATAGTTTATCACCCTTATACCTTAGGCTATCTCTATCCCCTATAACCCTAGATAACTCTAATCTATATTTTTAGGGTTAAAAATTTGGTGAACCCAATGTGAATTATACTTTTGTTTCCCTATTTTTATGGGTTCATCTTATTTCTTATTTTACCTAAAAAACTTGTTTTAGATTCTAAATTTTTTTAGACAATTGATTTATCTTCATTTAACACATTATGGTGACCTTGACCCTTGGTTTCAAATACTCTAGTTAACCTAGGGTTTCATGGTTTACTATTTCCTAAATTTTGATTGCTGATTTTAAAGTGATCAAAATTTAAAATTCAGAATTTTATCTTTTCCATAATCATTTTCAATATGGATACATATCTTAGTTACTTCATTTTATAATACATATTGGTAGTTTTACTTTTTATGTTTCATCATTGATTCAATGAATTAAATTTATAAGGGTTTTAAAATATAAACACTTAAAAACAACCAAATCAAAGAATGATCATAATCGACATAAAATTCATACATATCTTTACCAATATCATGGCAATAGTATTGAGCCCCTGCCTATTACCCTTAATGAGGGTGATAGCTATAATCCATTTGAATAGGTCCAAGTTATCATTCCTTCAAGGGGTAAGGTAGATGGTGTATGTATGCATATTCAAATTGAGGTACCTATGGATTGTGCTTATGAATATTTAAAATATCAAATCATCCTTATAAAAAATTTAATATAAGAGTTATAAAAGAAAAATTAATACTTCAGTTCAAGGATTGCACTATTATAAAATAAAATTCCATGTGCCCAAAATCCAACACATGGTAGTGTTAATCATGTGTTTGCATCCCCACCTACCAATGTTATGCCAAACAAGGTTTCATATCCAAAAAAATCTAAAATAGAATACATTCAAAACAAGTGATTCTAAAAGTGACCAAAAGGATATTAAGAGTCCAAGTGAATTCCCAAGAGATATGATTAAAAAATTTTTGATCAAATTACCTCCTCCACATCATATAAGGTGATATAAATACTACTGTGCATATAATAGAATGCATATGCATCATACAATTTTTTATTTGACATTATATAGCTAAACATAATGTCTCAAAGATAATGGTGATCATGCAATTGATACATAACTCAAGAAAACCATTCACATTATGAGTACCTCTCCTAAATCACATGTACCAAAACAAAAAATGTGGGTAACAAAGAAAAAATTAGAGAAAAAAATAATTTTTAATATTAAACATAGAGCTATAAAAGGTTCAAAACAAAAAAATCAGATCAAGAAAAGGATACAAATTTACCTCTCAATAATGATACTCAGTTTTCCAAATAATATAATTTTAGAATAAAATATTTATAAAACATTGGTTTTCATGGTCAAGGATTGGGAAAATTTTCCCAATAATCATTCATCCTATTTACACATATGAATAAAATGATCATCAAGGCTTGGGATATATTGGTAATACTAATGTAAATCATTCAAAGATAGATTTGGCCCATGCATAAGAACAAGAGCCTGCAAAAGAAAGAAAATCCAAGATAAAGGAATAAATAGAATAAGATATATTATCTAAACACCAAGAAGATGAAAACATGATACAAAAGGAATAAGTATAGAATGAGCAAAATGTACCTAAAAAGGGTAACGTCAAATGTGTGGCTTCACATAAAAAAATTGCCAATCATTCCACAAAACATTAAAGCATTGAACCTTGCATAGATGGAAAGCAAGGCCAAAATATTATGGTTGAACCAACTTGTGAATTAAACATATGTACATGAGAATCAATTAAATCTCTAAAATATGGTATGGAACATGTGAATAAATAACATCCAATTTTTGTGTTAGATATTTTTAGTGTAATGTCACACATGGATCGGAATCATGCTCTATTATGTTACATATCATCCTATTTTTTCCCATATATAATGAAAAAATTGGAAAACCATGACTACTAAAAACATAGGAAAATATATCTGAAGCAAATATTTCAAATACAAAATTTCCAAAAGACTAAGATAAAGTTTATACTTCTATTATGCACACACATGACACATCTCATTTAGGATGGGTTATATATTCACCACTCAACAATTATCATCTATTGGATGGTATCATAGGATGCTATTTCATCTTCAAATATTCCAAAAATACCAATTTTTTTTCAAATACATTCAAAAATACAAAAACACTTTCGGTGCCTACATACTTTATTGGTTCCTTGGCATTTATGTTCTAGTTACATGTTGATAGATGATATATCAGTTACTTATACATACACATGTGTGTCACACTTATACTTAAGTGTGATACATAAATACATAAATACATGATCTATTCCTATTTTAGATGTTAGGCCTTCCTTGTACTCATGTCATATGGATAGTGGGGGCATCCACCTCTATGATCATGATACTTACAAGTTATATGGTTTGAGGATCACTTTTCATTATCATGTTTGAGCTTATATGTACTTACACATGAATTTATCGATGAATATATATTTCACATGATACTTGATATTATATGCACTTAACATTTTTTGATAACAAATTTTACTAGGATATGTTTATGTTGGTTGCTTATACTTTCCATTATACACTTCCTTGAGTGTCTTGCCTTACTATTATTTTTCTTGTTTGAGCATTTGAATATGCTGTTTTGTTTATAAACCCCATGCATATGTGTTCTTTATTTAAAATTTTAAAATGTCATTTTTTTATATGGACATTTGAATATGTCATCCTTGATTTTTTGGACATTTGACTAAGTCATGTCCCTTTGAGTATACAACGTTTGAACATGACCCTTATTTTTGGTCTCCTAGGACCCTTGTATGTTGACTTGATTTATAGTGCTCTTGTGTGTGTGCTTGTTTTATTGTTAATCTTGTATTATTACTATCTAGACATTACCATGATATTTATCATGCATCTTATGCCTTCATGTGATCACATTGTTCTATGCACTTCAATGCTACATTTACCTAGACATGTTCTTGTATATGCTATATGGTTCCATTCACAAATTTTACACTTGTCATATCATTTTGAGGTGAGATAAGTACTAGTTTCTATTCTTCCCTCACCTCAAAATGGGTGCATATTAGTGGGGTCATGTCAAAGAGGCATGTTTTCTACATTTGGTATAATTTTCAAATTCAGTGGGGGTATGCTTTCAAAGCATGTTCTCCACACTTATTTAGTATTTGGCACACCCAAATGAAGTGGGGGCATGTTTTGGAAACTTTTCCTCCATATTGGCACTTATTTCAATTTTTATATTTATCCATATATAGTGGGGGTATGCTTTGGAATCATGTTCTCCACACTTACACAGTTTATGAACTGGCTAAAACACATAGTTATATAATTTAGATTCATAGTTGTGGTATAATTATATACATTGGTACCATTTTTATACACACTTTCAACATGAGACATATTTAAGGTGCATATGATATACAATTTTCACCTAATATTACAAAATCCAAATTAGTTTAAAATTTCAAAACTCTCTTAAGGACTGCCATCACCCACTAGGATGGACTTTTACAGACTATATTGAGCCAATCTATTGTAATAGTTGGTTTGCTTTTGGTATGGTTTACGTGATTAAATAAATTAATCTTGACAAATTTTTAGGTTGAACTTGATTTTATCATACAAACTCACCAGTTTGATAGTATGAATTGACTTTGTTCACTCGTGGTCACCAGGTTATAAGTATGATCAGTTACATAATTGAGCTAATCTTGATTGTCGAGTGAAAAATCACCTTTTCTCTAAGGTTGGGGCATGTGCCTTTTAATCTCTCTTGATACCCTTAGATATATGTACTTTATAAATTTATATATATTATCCTCATCTCAATTTTAAATCCTTACAATGATACATCTTTCAAATTAACTTGCCAATAGGCAAGGTGGTTATATTGATACAAACGTGCACTCCTAAACCTTGAAATTTCAATTTCAATATTTTTAGTACTTTGAGATCATTTATATGCACTAATTATGTACTATAACATACTCTTGATTATAGATCAATCACCAATAAAATACTTAAATTAGATTCAAGTGAAGATAAAATGTGTTATATACACCTAGGTACACATTTATTCTCATTTAAACTAATAATTTGATTACTAGATTAAAGGGGGTAAATGTATATGATATTTATGGATTATATAATACCTTAATCTTATACATTTGAAAAAATTATACCTTGTTTGTTCCTATTAGTTCTAGGCCTTTACCACTTTCGAAAGTCTTGCATCTGCTCTATCTTGTGCTCCTTGGCCTATCTCTTGGTTTGAATCATATTATGTTGATGACCCAAACATGCTATCTTGTCCAGAATGATTAAAACTTACTTATCCTCCACCTTTACAATTTTTTTTATCTTGTAACTACTTTCATGTTCCTTATACAATAGTATCTTAGATAGACACCTGCATCGATTGAGGTGTCCTATTCTGATGTAAGTGTATAGTGCCCTAAGTCCATATAATTTTTAAATAAAACATATAATAATGGTTGGCCTAAGTGATTTAATGAAAGTTATTTCTCAAAAGTGATTAATATAAATACAATATAAACCCTCATTCATACCTCGCTTGAAAAAACCTATAAAATACCTAAGGCAACTTATCAAAAGTATTCAATCGAGAACTTGATAAAGTAAAGCTTACCTATTTTATCCTATTTTATATCAGTCATAGGGACATGACATACACAAGTCTAAAATACTAAATGAGTAACCTAAGATCTTGATTTTACAAGTTAAAAGCCAGGTCACTATTGTACATTTTTCCACATATTACACGATTCACACACAAGCCAACACATAGGGGAGAACTAAATCAAAGGCCCTCTTTAGAGTATTGGATATGTAGGCATAAGTCACTGATAGAGGGGTATTTTGGGTTAGATCAAATCCTTGTGCCCACCAAACCATGTTTTCTAAGGTCACTATGAGGATGAAGAACTAAGGTTTGGAAATTTCATGAGAAATGATAGTCCATGACCCAGATCTGAATGCACTAGAGTGAAGGCAAAGATAAAACCATAAGAATCTAGGTGGTTTCATCCATTTTAAGTATTTATTATGTATAAGACACCTAAATTATGTTTATATAATAGTATCGATGTAGCTATCCAAGGCTAACATTAGTATTCATGGATGTAGAGGCACCTAAATAAAACCTGGTTACTATTTTAAAATATTCATCTAGTATGCTTCCTACTTATTCTATATCCAAAACTGTGTTAGTATCATAAACAACTAAGTACATTGTTTCTTTGTCATTTTCATATCTATCATAGTTTTAATTACTATTTTTATCCTATCTCAGTTTAATGAATTCAACATATGTTAGATCTAAGTTTTGCATCTAATTGGCCTGCTATAGAGATAATTTATTGCCCTTGTACCCTAAGCTATCTCTATCCCCTATAACCTTATATAACCCCAATATATATTTTTTGGGTTAAATATAAATACACTTGATAAACTTATTAATAGAAACATATTATATAAAATAACTTCCAAAAACATCTAGTTGGTGGATTTGACACCTATAAACTTCTAATTAATAATTTAGACAAGGTTGATATGAATTATGGGGCTCCAGGGTAGATGAAAACCATGTGCTACAGATAATATGTAGGGTTATGTAGAGTTAATGCATATATAAATATTTAGATAGACTAATAAACACACATTTAATGGAGTATAGTTCTTATGTTTTTAAAAATTCACCTTCTATTCAATAGGAAAGAATAGGGGATGGTATATTATGTTGACAATGTGTGTCTGACATAGTAGATAAGCAAAACATGCTATCTATGTTATGATTGTGTATGGGATTGACCCTTGGATAGATGCATATGTTACATTTATACAAGTAAATACAATAAGTAATTACAATTCTTATCGGTTACAAATCATTTCATCTTCTTTGTTGGGTGACAATTGAGCTTCTAGATACATGGTGACTAACTAACTAGATGGTAATTGATGGATACTAGGTTGGGAAGTGCCACTTGAAAATACATGAATCTAGAGAATGTTGACATGTGGATGTACTAGAGTAAGTGTGGGTGCATGTGTTTGTGAGTAGGTGTTAGTGAGGTGCATGATACTATGGGATGGTAATACATAGGTCTGTGATATGATGTGATAAGGGTGTGTAAGTCTATGAGAAATCATGAAACTAGTGTACAAATATGAGAATAAGCTCAACATGGATGATTACATAGGAATATGAAGCATGTGTGAGTGTGATATAGGTAGGCCAAGGAAAAATGTGTGCTACATAAGAATTGCACATAGAACATTTACCCTTTCTTGAAGAGTAGTGGTTTCTATTTCATCCTTGTGTAATTGTGGTAACTACACATGAAGTTGGTGAGAGTTGTAAAACTTAGCTTGATCATCATACTAGCCCATTTTTATCACTCTAAAAATTTAATGTGTGCTATGGTGGGTGTGTGTGTTTTTCAATTGGATACTCTGATCCTTCTCTATGGGAGACAAGTGTTCAGGATCAAGATCATAAGGATATTGTGTCACTTCTAGATCAAGAAGTGGAGGAACATGAGGTTGGAAAAGATATACTTTGAAGACTGGATGCATGCCTAAGTACAAAAGAAAATTGAGAACATATGAATTATCACCATATGTGTATAAAATGGTGTAAGGACCATAACATTGAGGCTTGATATTCCTATGTTTATCTTTGAAGTGCTCCTTATGAAGGTGCAACTAATTTTATTTCCAATTCAAAATACATGAGGTATGTGATATATATCATGTTGTTCTTTGTAATTTACTTGTGTGCGATAAATGATATTTTTAACCTAATAATAAACATATTTTATGTGGTGTAATAAGTTATTATCTTTATTTATATCTCATGCTTATGCACATGACTTAGTTTTAATTGGTACATGATAGGAGATATCTAAAGGCATCGAAGGCTGGAACCCAAAACATGTGTGGAATGGACTATGCCATATAGAGATATGAAGTGATCTATTATAGGCATGTTGAATGTATAAATTTTAACATCTTAGGTGTGATAATACAAATAATTATAATTTTATAGAAGATGAAAAAGTGTGAGATTGACAATTTCAATTTTTCCATATATTTTTAGATGATATGCAATCGACTGGTCTAACTGTGTTGCCATGTAATCCCATAATACTTGCCAAAAATGACTCACAAAGCATGGATCATGATCATATATGATGGATGTTAGGAGTCTAAAGTGAACCCAAACATGGTTGAAGAAATCTTGTGTAGTGAAAACTACATGAATGTCTTTCTTTAAATCAACCACGATAGCCATATTTGAAAACCTATCCATGACAATAAACATAATGTCATGTTGGCACTTTATTGTAGGAAAATCAATCATTAAATCCATGCTGATAGACTCCCATGGTTTAGATGGAACCAACAGAGGTGTATAAAGTCATAGCTTCCCATTGGTGGGCTTGGTGAGGTGTATAAAGTCCTAGGAATATAAGACTTGATGTGGTTATCCATGTCTATGCACATGTGTGGCCAGTATAAATGTGACTATAATGTGGTTAGAGTCTTTGTCAAATTAAAGTATCTCGAGGTCTTAGTGTAGTGTGACTCCCAGATGAGTTGTTGGTCAGGTACACCACTAAGAACATAGATATGCTTGAGTTTGTAGTTTTTTGGTTGGAAAATAAAACTCCTAAACTTGTTTACCTTATGCAAGTGTAGAGAGATAGCTCTTCAAATTCCTAATCTACTAAGTAGAGAGATACCCAATTTGTGATGTTGTGGTTATGTGTGCCCAACACTTTGATGAAAATGCAAACTAATAGTCAACTAAGGTAATATATTTCCTTATTTTCCTTTCCTTGCTTATGCTTGATCATGAGATGGAATTTATATAGGAACATCATCTATTTCATGTGGTAGATGTTTTCTAGGTTACTTTGTGTTTGCTAGAACAAAAGTGTCTTATGATTGAAATGAATTTTTTATCTTTCCACAAGATGTAGTGATGTAATTGTGTAATTTCCTACACAATAACATAAAACTCTTTTTCATAGGTGGAGTACCTTCACATAGTGTTTCTAAATGTCTCTAAGTGATGTGTGATTAGATGTCCATGTTGCATGAGTATTGTGATGAGTGTATAGTAAGATGCATTAGTGTGAAGTTTCAAGGAGTGTGTAATGTTGGGAATTATGAGTACAAGCATTATTCAAAGGCATTGATTAAGTATCGAAATTACACTTTTATGCATGAGTCTATTTGAACTTGTATTTTATGTGTGTGATCTTTTTGAGTGGCTAATCAATTTGTGAGAAACCAAGGATGAATATGTGGTATAATTTTATGAGTCTAATAAAATTACTCAGTTATGTGAGATTATGTGGAGTAGGCCAATCCTATATCACTTTGATCTTATCTAGATCTACATGAATTTATGTGTGGTCAATGATGTACCCTAGGTACTAAATTTATGTAGTGATAAATGTACACTTTACTAAGTTAGATTACAACATGTGTTGACATAATGTGTATAAGATGCAAATAATATGTTACATATGCTCCTCCTAAGTCTTGTTGAATATGAGAATGTCATCCAAGTAGACAATGTCAAATAATTTAAGAAAAGGCCTAAGTAGATCATCCATAAAGCACATGAAAGTTGATGGCATGTTGGTTAGATCGAAGGGCATAACCAACCATTATATAATCCTTATTTTGTCTTGAAGGTTATATTCTATCTTTAGGATTGGTAAGACCTGAATTTGAGTTGATCTTGGTGAATTATTATACACCTTAGAGCTGGTCTACGAGGTTTTCAATGCATGGTAATGGATATGTTTTTTTCATTGTGAACTTTTTGAGTGCATAAAATTATATGAAAAGATGCTAAGACCCATCATTCTTGGCTGTGAGTACTTTCAGACTCTCAAAAGGAGAAGAGCTAGGATTGATATTACCATGATCGAGGAGATCTTATATCTAGTGCTGGACTTTATCATTCTCCTAGACTGATCTATGATACAAAAGGATGTTATTAAAAGGGGATTCAAGGACCAAATCAATTTGATGATTTATCATGTATCATGTTGAAATGCCTTTAGGCTCAATTAATACTTAATCATGTTACTTCAATAACTTGGCAAGTTGTTTTTGATATTACATTGACTGAATAATATAAATTGCCAATGCTTGTTTTATCTTCTATGCATGTGTATTAGGATAAACCATGAGTAATATTAAATTATGTACATGTGAGATGAGTCTATATCATTAATTAGTAGATACCAAGGTGAATTTTGTCATGGGAACTAACTCAAAGAGGTTTAATAAGTAATCTCATACACAAAAAGTCCAATTCTATGGCTTGGCTTGATATGTAGCTTTATATTCATACAAATAAGGTCTTTCCAATAGGATGTTTTAGACCTCTATACGTACGATGTCAAAAGTGATAGTGTCCTACATAGGCATGAATTTATATTGGAAAGTGAATTTTCATAGGACTTGTATATCCTTCCCTTGATGAAGCCACCATAATGAGTATGGCTTGGGATGCACAAGATTGGTAAAACCAAAATGTTGTGTTGTGGATTGCACCATAATGTTATTATAACTTACACTATCAATATTTAGACACCCATTTAGGTGTAAGTACACATATTTTTGGTCTTCTTGTATGTATATACATTTTCACTAAGAATTAGACATATAGTTACACAATCTCTCATGGACCTCTTTGTTCCATATTATTTCACTTCATTTACCTACCCTATAGGCCTATGTACTATTTATTTTTATCTTCATAAAATGAATCCAAGGTATCCATACCTATTTTACCTATTTTTTATATGTTTTTAATCCCCTGGTCACTTGCATCTATCCTAGACACTAGCATCAATGTTAGTGTCCAGCTTTGATGCAATTGTCTAGGCTTATCTTTTTACCTTTTTCCATATCTTCCCCTTTGTGACTATATTGTTATCCCTCTTTTCCCATCCTATGGTCAGATTTTTTCATGTCACTAGGTTTAAATTCAAATTCAAGAGGTTCCTATTTATACAAATTCTATAATCTAATTAAAAAACCTAACAATTTGATAATAGAACTCTCTAATTAGAAATTACTATTTATTTCAAGTTATCAAATTATACTACATCATTGAATCAAATATCCAAAGTATTCAAAAGGTCAAATATGATATTGCATCACTTGTACTAAATTTTAATAGGAGAAAGAACATATAGTCACACTATTATAATTACACACACATGCATAGGAGGGAGAACTACATATGAGTCTAAGGCCCTCTTAGGAGTATTGGTTATGTAGGCAACACATAGAAACAAATTAGGTTGATAGGGCTAGCTCAAATCATGTTACTAAGCCATTTTTACAAGGTTTAAAGAGGTATAATGCAAAGGAACTAGGGTTACTTATTATCTAGATCTAGCACGAAGGCATACATAACTAGAGGCATAGAAAAATTATATAAGGGGAAGCACATGCTTGGTATTAATTTGAAGTCACTCCTATGTATATATCTCACTAGACACTTGCATTGGGATTGGACATAAGTGTTGATGTTACTATCCTTGGTCAATGTTACTATCCAAAAGTTAAAAATTGTTAGAATATAGAATGAATAAAGTCTATATCTCTAAGACAACTCTGTGATAATTCCTGATCCCTACCATAGGCTAGAATATAATAAAAAATAAGATACACTCTATTTATACATTAGTTGATTAGTATTTTTTGTGAACTAGGAAATTGACTCAAGAGAGGATGGTTAGTATCTTGTTAGTTCAAAAATGAAAGAAGCACAGTAACTAGCATAACATCTCTAGGACTAGACACTAGGGGGATCTTAATAACAAACATACATCTGAAAACATGAACTAAAATTCAAAGAAAACCTTCCTTCACCTTATTTAAATGCTCCAAATATCTTGTTAAAGTGGCTTTCTTGGATTGTGCTCAATGAGTCTTCATCAAAGGATGTTTGGCTATCTCCTCTTTTTCGTGGCACCTTTTTGATGTCTTTGGATTTGGATTGGCTTAAAAATTTAGAATTATAACACTAATTGAAATGGTTTTTAGAATTTTTTGTGCATTATAACTTTGCATTATCCAAGCTTAAAATTCATGTTCATGGCTCTTCTATTTATAGATTTTGCAAAATGGTCAGAATGAACCTGAACCATCCATTTCAAGATGATGTGTGGCTAAGAATCCATTAAATTTTTGAAGCAAAAATCAATAAATGCCCTCATAAATATTTGGGATAGAGAGGCAATAAAGAGGCATGGAGTTTCTTAATGAGGCATGGGGTGGCTTAATTCTGATATTTTATGTATTTATGGCTTAGGGATGTCTTTCCAAGAAATGATGTCATTTGATGATGTAGTTATTCAATATTAATTTCTAAAAACAAATATTCAAAAAGATTCATGGAATTATTAATTAGGCTCATGAGTTGAATTAATTAGCTTTAAGTATGATTAGTCACTTTGGTGCAAATTTTGGCCATTGGTGCACAAGTTAATAAAATTGGGCCAAATGCCTCATTATTGGCTTGAAATTTGCCTAAATTGGATTTGGAAGTCGATGTTATATGAGTTTGAACCATTATTCCATTTAGGATGTTTCCAACACAAAATAACATAGGCATATGTCTTGTGCAAGAATTTGGTAGAAAAGAGCAATCTAGAGCTCCCACGTGTGAAATTGACATTTTGACTCAAAATGATCTGATCAAAGTTAGTTGATTCATAAATTGCAATTCTAAATTTAATGATACCCTAAAAAAAATTGGAACTTGAATATATCAATTTCAACTCATTTAATGTGTTTTAGTGTTTTAGGCCAAATTTTATATTTTGGTAGAATTGGTCAAAAGCCTAGTTTGAGGTTATCGATGGCCAATTTTAGGTGTTTATAATTTTCCCTTGTTTGGGAAGGCATTATAAGATATAAAAATAGTAACATCTTCTCAAATAAATAAATGGTCCTGTATGCTTACCATTTCAATGGCAATTGATGAACTGTATGATGCCCCCTCAAGGGAACGATTGGCACAAGTAGGTCGACAAACGGTCCCTTGAAAAGAAATAAGTAAAATGAGGGGACCAAAGAAAGGAAAATGATGGGGTGAAAACACAATGAGTTTGAAAAATTAGTCAAAATCATTGAGAATGCAAGTGGGATGGTGTACAAGGGTTTATTCAAAGGCAGTTATAAGCATTGTACCCTGATAGTGGCAATGTGGTATGATAACATAATGATTTACCCAAAGGTGGTTATAATAATTTAGAATATGGAGCTACCCCAATGAGGATAAATTAACAAGATAAAAACATGCCCCTATTTAGCCAAAAGAAAGTAAATTTGGTGAAAACATAATGATTTGCCCAAAGGTGGTTATAATCATTGAGAAATATAGGTGGGATGTTGTATAATGATTTTCCCCTAGGCAATTATAATCATTGGACCCCAATTATGGAAAACTTGATTGATTGGCTAATGATGATGATGGTAACTTAACATAGAGGGTAATGATGAATTCAAACAACCTACTAGTATGGAGATGCTCATCTGAACTACCAAAGGTTGAAATTCTTTCATGGTTAATTACTCTATTTGGGATATGATTAGGATGTGGTACCAAGGAGATATTGATGTTGCCCTTACTGAGTAGACTTCTTGAATCTAATTTTTGTTATAACACTTAATGGTAAGCATCATGATAGAACACCATGAGGACTAGGCTGAAATATGCACAATGGCTGACTCCTAAAATCCAACACTCAATAGAAAATAATGCACCAATGATAAAAACCATGATGACAATGTAAGCGCATGAATATGGATAGATTCAAGTATAAATGCACAAAGAATCACCCAATGAATGCACATAAACCAAATCAAGGAAATAGTGTTGAAAGTAAACAAATATGCACACAAAAAACAAACATGATGAGGGAATAAAAGAAAAGGAAGGGGGTGGCCGAGCTATATCCATATGCACTAGGCAAGTGGATTCTACCTATATAGTTCCATGTATGTAATATCCAATAGAAACTTCAGGCCAAATCTAGTTCTCCCAAGAACTGGGAAGAAAATGATAACTGATAAAAAAAACATGATGGATATGATAGAAGAATAAGAATGGTCTTGTAAAACAAAAAGTGCATGGGAGAAAAGGCCAAAAGGGATGGGTAAACTAGGTGACAAGTGATTTGCTTATAACTTAGTAAGGGTTCCTAGAATCCTTAAGGCAAAGAACTGGTCAATGTTTTTGGTTTTTTCTAATAGTTTTACTAATGTTTTTGGAGTTTTTGGAGTATCTCAACTTGATCAAGAATGACAAGACACTAAATGGTTCAAGCTTTAAAAATGGTGAGATCATTACTTAGGTTGCTCACAAAATGGTGAGAGCATGGCTGAGGCTGCTCACAAAATAATGAGAGCATGGTTTAGGGTGACTGAGATAACCTAAACAAGTATCAAGTACTACCTATATAGTCCCAAAGTTGGACCTCAAGTCACTTTAGTTCTACCTTATAATGGAGGAATTTGACTAGTATAGTAGCCAATTCAAATAAATTAGACATAGTTGATATAAAGGCATAGTACAACATAGATAATGGTTAGTAGGCACGATTAAGGCACAATAAACAAGTGTTGCCCCTAGTTTTCCCATAGGTAGTTATAACTAGGATATAAAAACATAGGTCAATGATACTAAGTTTCCCATAGGTGATTATAATTAGGATCAGGATAATGAGAGAGAATGAAATAAGAAATGAAGGATGCAACTACCAAACATCTATCATACTACTCTAAAATACAACCTCTGTCTGGAATGTGTGAAATAATTATTGAAACCAAATATGAATGCTCTTGCTGAAAGTAGTGATGGAACCAAATAGAATGGAACCAAGGTCATAGGGCTAGGTAAGGATAAAAAAAATGAACTTGATTGATAGGGAAAGGTAATGTAAAACAAACATGTGATATTAAAAGTGATAGGTTGGTAGGATGATAAGTCAGTAAAAAAGTATTAAACAAATAAGTTTAAAAAAATGGTACAACTTGAAATGGTCCTTATAGACAATACACCAAATCACTCAAGCATAGTAACACTTGAGGTGGATAATGTTCATTGACTCATCAAGTTCATGGTCATCTAGTGTGGTAAGCTTGTATGCTTAGGTTCCAAAGTTTGCTATAATGATGACATGACCAACTCAATTGGGTTTGAACTTACCTTTATGCTTCTTTTTAGCTATGGTATATTTAAGGACAAGATCACTAAGTTCAAATTCTCTATGTTTTATGCACTGATTGTAGTGGCCTTAAAGTTGATTCTGATAGGCTCAGAGATTGTTCACTACATCCATGCATTTCTCATCAAGTAACTCTTGTTCTTGTAGGGGAGATACTCGATAGTCATTATTATCCAAGACATGATTAAAAGAGATGCATAGAGATGGAAACTTGACCTCAATGGGAAATATGGCTTCTATAACATAAACAAGTGAATATGGAGTGGATCTTGTGGGTGTGCAATGATTGGTATGGTATGCCCAAAGGGCACATAATATCTAAAGGTGCCAATCATGATCGACATCATTGATAATATTTTTGAGAATGTTGATAATGGTTTTATTCAATGATTCAGCCTGACTATTACCTTGAGGACAATATGCCATAAAAAAATGTTGTGTGATGTTATATTTAGCACATAGCTTGTCAAAATCCTTGTTCTTGAAGGATACTCTATTATCAAATATTATGTCATAGGGGATTTTGTAGTGACAAATGAGATTATTGAAGATGAACTTAGAAATTTATCTTCTAGTCACATAAGTGAGGGGTATAGCTTCAATCCACTTAGTGAAATATTTAGAGGCAGTAAGGATATATTTATGGCTATTAGATGAGGTGGGATTGATCTTCTTAATGAGATCATGGTCCTATGTAGAAAATGGCTAGGGTGTCAACATTGGTTTTAAAGTTTTTATTGGGGCATGAATCAAATTAGCATGCCATTGAAATTTGTCACACTTATTTACACATGTAGCTACATCTATATCCATCATGGGCTAATAATAACCAATATGTAAGCATTTTTTGGATAGGATGGTCCCAATAGTGTGGGCTCCACATATGCCTTTGTGAACTTCCCATAATGCTAGTGTAGATTCTACCAAGGTTAAAAAATGAAGTAGAGTTCCATTAGAACTATGATGGTAAAGTATTTATCCAAGTAAGGTATAAAAAGTGGTTTGGTGGATGAAGGCTTTGGTTATTTTTTAGAGAGGTCAGGTGGTAAGACTTGGTCATGAAGGTAGTTGTAAAGGTCTGAGTACCAGAGAAAACTAGGACCAATAATATCACAACTCATCATGATGGTTAAAGGCTCATGAACTAGTGTTAGTAAGTTATTGACAAGGAACTAATACTCTTTAGCTATGTCTATTTGTCAAATCAAAGATCCAATAGTTTCCATAACATCTATAGTTTTGTTACTTGCCCTTGGTATATGATCAAACTAAATGTTAACAATCTATTTTTTGAGAGTGTCAACTATGGCCTTATATGGAACTAATTTATCATCTTTGGTTTGAAAATGGTATGTAAGCTGATTGATGATTAACTAAGAATCACCATAAACCTCGAGATGAGATACATTCCATTATACCACTTGGAGAATCCTTGCAACAAGTGATTCATATTTGGCCGTGTTGTTGGTATAAGGAAAATTGATCCTAAATGATTTAGGGATTAAATCCCCTTGTGGTTTAATAAATAAAAGGCATGCCCCTAATCTATGTGCCATGAATGATCCATCAAAATATATATTCTAGTGCTACTCTTCAAGAGGTGTGTCCATGATGGTCATTATGGATTCATCAAGAAAATGGAATGTGAGTGGCTCTCTATCCACAAGGGGTGTTTCAATAAGTTGATATGCAATAACTTGCCCCTTAATAGATTTTTGATTGAGGCATTTGATGTCAAACTTTCTTAAGAGCATGATCCACTTGGCCATGTAGCCTTGTAAAGATATTTTAAATAGTAGATACTTTAGCGGATCTACTTTTTAAATAACCATTATCTTATTATTTAACATATAATGGTGTAGCTTTTGAGCTACAAAAACCATGGCTAAACAAGATTTTTATATGGGTGTATAATTATTTTCATATGTAACTATTATACAACTTAAATAATACACAACATGCTCTTTTACATTATCATCATGCTGAGCTAAAAGTGCCCCCAAGGCATTGTCAGTAGCTGATAGATAAAACAAGAATGGCTTTCTTAGAATAGGAGGTAACAAAATAGATGGATTTTCTAGATAGTCTTTGAGTTGTTAAAAAGCTATTTGGTAGTGATCATCCCAATGAAATATGACTCCCTTATTTATAAGATGCATAAAAGGATGGAATTTATCAACTAATTAAAATATGAAGTGTCAGATAGATTAGATCTTGCCTTGTAAACTATGGAACTACTTTAAAGTAGTTGGTGGTTTCATCTTTATTATAACTTGGACTTTGGCTGTATCAACTTTAATGCCTCAATGAGACATAATGAATCCTAGAAATTTTATTGAGGTGAATCCAAAGACAAACTTCTTAGGATTAATTCTAGCTTTGTACTCACGTAATCTTTCAAATATTCTTTGTATTACTATTGGGTGATCAAACCTAGTCTTTGATTTGCCAAGAATGTCATCGATATAGTCTTGAACAATATCATGCATCATATCATGAAATATGATGGTCATGGCTCTTTGGTAGGTGGACCCTACATTCTTAAGACCAAATGGCATAACTTGATAGCAAAATGTTCTCCATGGAATGGTGAGCACTATTTTATGTTCGTCTTCTGGTGCTATTCTGATTTGGTTGTATCTTGAAAAGCCGTCCATTAATAAAAGCTGTTCATAACCCACTATGGAGTCAATGATCATGTCAATATTTGGAAATAGAAAGTCATCCCTAAGGAAAGATTTGTTTATATTTTAGAAATTAGTACAAATTTTGATTCCTTTTGGTTTTTTACTAACTGGTACAACATTGGATATCCACTTTGAGTAGTCAATGGATCGAATACATCATGTTTTAAAGAGTTTTTATAACTCTTTCTTTACCAATACAATAATGTGAGGGTGCATCTTATGTAGCTTTTGTTTTAATAGTTTGGCATTAGGATTGACCACAAGGTGGTGCAAAACTAAGGTGGAGCCCAAACTTGGCATGTCAAAATATGCCCATGTAAAAATATCTACAAATTCCCTCAAAAGGGCTGTAAGGATTTCATGCTCTTTCTCAGTAAGGGAAGCACCTAGCTTGATCCAGTTTGGGTCATCTGGGGACCTAATGTTAACCTCTATCATATCTTCCACTAGAAGGGTCAAATCATCTTCAAGGATAATGGGCAAAGATTTAAATTGGCTGGCAATATTAGAGTCCTCTGATAGGACTAGCTCTTCAAGTTCCCCAAGGCATGAATAATCAGAGTCTCACAATGGAAGGTTTGGCCATGTAACAAAAAATATTGGAAACTCCTAAATGATTCAATCAAGAACTTATTCTTCTTCAAAACTAAACTCAAACTCATAGACAAGTTCATCATTGGTGGTCTCTTGAGCTATGGTTGAAGAAGGTTAAATGCCCCCATCTAATGTTGCTTGAAATAGGTTTTCACCACTAGACTGGCCTTTTTCTTTACTTTTACCCTATTCATAAAGTGCCTCAAAGAGGTTTTCATGTTGGGACATTAATGTTTTAATTATTTACTTTTGGCTAGGGGTGTTTACATGCTCTCCAAAATATGTTGTAGGAATCAACTTGATTGAGAACCCTGATTTATGGTCCCCTAATGGAACATTATCTCTAAGGCCTAGAAAATCATAAAAAGCCTCATCATTTTGAAACACATCAATCAGTATGTTAGACTCTTACTATTCCTAGTCTATCAGTTGGGGATAATATAATGGTAATGGGTTATGATGAATGATTGGGGTAAGTGTACAAATGCAATGAGGGTTAAATAGGTTGGTTTCAGTTAGGTCATCAAAAATTCTATGATTAGACTCTAATTCACTAATGGCATATTCATCACTAGTTGATGGTGATGGAACATGAGTAAGGTTTATGGAGTCACCTTGAGGTGGTTTAAATCCAAGTCCATGGGGTCTTTTATATTGGGTCATGGAAATTGGCTCAAGTGTTCATTGTTCATTAGGTCTGAGGCCTCCTTCTTCATAGTCTTGATTCTTCATGATCTTATTGGGAATAGGATACTTTGCATTTTCATAACAATCATCTTGGTTGTCATTGTATAAACATAATTTTTCTCCCTCGAGAGGGTCTAGTTCTAAGCCAAATGTTAGCACAAATATGATAGGTGATTTACCCTTTCTCTTTTGTTCCCATTTTGGATGAAGTGGCTTAGATTTAGGTCTTTGAAAGGACTTTGGATTCTATGGAAGGTTTGCAATATGAAAGGTATCATGGGTCACATACTCCCTTGGGCCATTATGTGAGATAGTAAAATGATTGGATAATTCAAGAGGTGGCATGTGGAAAATGGAATCAAGGGTATTAGGATCAATGTATTTATCCTCCAATAGACCAAGGAGTATTGCTTTTCCCTTATCCTACTTGGTCATTGGATTTATGTCAAAGTGATAGTTATAACTCTTGAACTCAGCCTCTAGGTGCTTGCAGTGCTCTTATGGATGCAAACTTCTTGGTATACAAACTTCCATCCCTGAATGGGATAACTTGATACATTGGTGTAATGTTGATGGGACTACATGAATTTTATGTAACCAAGATCTTCTCAAAAGCATATTGTATGATAAATTGAGATCAAGCACATGGAAAAGTGTATCATGGGTCAAAATCCCAATGATATTTGGTAAATAGATGGTGCCCTATGAATCTATTTCCTCATTATCATAGGATTTGATGGTTATTGTCTCTACTTCAATATATACCATTATGTACCTGAGAAGCTTGATGAGATTAAGAGACACTATGTTTAGATCTAATCCATTATCTCTAAGGACACACTTCATTTTATACCATTTTATGCAAACTTCAATGTATAATAGGTTATTATACAATGGGCCAAGGGAAGATATATCATTTTGGTTGAAAGAGACTTGTTGGGCTAGAGCTAGGTGTCTAACCAAAGCTTAGAATTTATCAGGGGATATGTCACTTGAAATAGTGGATTGGCTCAGGAAGTCATTCAAAATGTTTTTATGGATTTTTGACATATGCAAAAACTCTAAAATGGAGATTTGTGCAAGCATATTTTGTAATTGTTCCTCAATGTCAAATTTCTTCTCTTGGTCAGTGTTAAATGGCTTATTTCAAGGCTGAATGACTAGTTGGATAATGGGTGAAGTGGTAGATGACTGTGGGCCTAGGATGGTAATCTTTGACCTTCGAGTTGTGATTTCACAATTGGGATTGAATATAGGACCATGCTTTCTAATAAATGATGGTGATGGTGTGGGACCAAATAGGACAAGTCTCAATTACTAGTGCAGTTATGCATAGTCATAAGGCAAGGATGAGTTATTAGTATAAGGTCCAAAAATGGAAATCCCTATTTGTTGGTTCACTTGTGTACAATCCTAGGTCAAGGAAGGATTGCCAAAGTGATTGGGTTGATTTGGTATGGTTAGCAATAGTCTCATTTGATTATAATTTGGTCTAGGATTAATGGAGATGGTATTAATGCTACCTCCTATAATATGGCCTACAAATCTATCATAGTCATGTGAAATTGCATGGTAGGTTTATTGGTTATTACCATTCTGACCTTGGTTCTATTTATTATTTCAATGTTGTTGATTCTATTGTTGGTTCTACTAGTTCTGTTGGTTCAGTCTTTGATTTTGACACTATTGATTTTGTTTTTGCCATTGTTTTTGTTGTTGTTATTGTTGATTATTATGTTGGGGAAAAGGGTTTTGATAGATCCCAAGAGTCTGATTAGAGGTGGAAACACCACCATCCAATGTGATCTCCCCATTCTCTAACATATTCTTAATCAAACGTTTGATTTTCACATATCTTCATAAATTATGTCCATTGACCTGATGATATTCATAGAATTCATTTTCATGGTACCAATCAAGATAAGGAATGCCTTGTAGATAATGCTTTGGTGTAGGCCAACTAATCAAATTAGTAACAACAAGTTTATGAATCATAGATTTAATAGGCTCTTCAAGGTCACTAAAAACATGGTGAGTAAGTATTATTCTCCTCAGAGGAAGAAATTATAATGGCAAAGGTGGTTGCATTTGTTGTGAGGGCTTAGGCTATTGTGCTTAGTGTGTTAGCTAAAGAGGTTGTCAGGTAGGAGTAAGTTGAAAAGGTAACACAAGTTGAGTGGATGGTGTTTGCACCATTTGGACATGACATGACTTGGTTACTCCATTTCCCATAACATTATTATTGAAATTGAATTGATTTAGTCTATCTTGGTAATTGGCATGTGTCAGTTGTGATTCTTGCATTTGGAATTGATTAGATTTTATCCATTTTCTAATTGGTACCTTAATTTTGATTAGTTGAAGTGATTTTGATGATTCCTTTATTAATAAGGGATTGCTCAATCAATAAATCTTTATCAATGATCTCTTTGAAAGTATGTGCACATTGTAGTTCTAGATGATAAGCTATCTCATTATGCAAATTTTTAGTAAACAAAATGACTAATTTTTTATATGGTAAACTATGGGTGAATCAACTTATAAGGGATATCCATCACTATAAATAACTTGTAAAACTCTCACCAGCTTTTTGTTTTACTTACGCGAAGTTGACCAACGAAATATCATGTTCAAGATTGTAGGAAAAGTGCTACATAAAATTTTATGAAAGGTCATCAAAATCTATTACTAAATTCTTGGGTAACTTTAAAAACTACTCCAAGGATTATCCTGCTAGACTCCTTGGGAACAACAACAAAACGTATATGTCACTATATGCCATTGGCTGGCATGTAACAAATAATTATGTTAAATGGGCTTTGGGGTCACCTTTCCCCTTGTATTTATAAAACTTTGGGGGCTCATATCCTAGAGGAAATGGAATCTATAAGTAGTCCATGTTAAAAAGATAGGAACACACATTGTCTAACTTAAACTTTTTACCCTATTTCTCATCTTAGATGGTGACGATTTCATCCTTCATCTATTGTAATTCTTACTTTAGGAAACTTGTGGGAATATTAGCCTAGGTAGATGGTTGAGTGGTCATAAGTGGAGCACTTAGACCAGGGTATAATGGAGATATTTACTGGGGTATGATGGATTGGTTGGGAAATAGACCAAGAATATGAATACGTGGATTGGTTGGGAAATGGATTGATGGAATTACATGTGTTGTGATGCAATATTCTAGTTAGGGTTGGTTATGAAGGTTTGATGTTGAGGATTTATGGTTGGGATGGAGGGATATAACTATACTATGCCTGCTATGGTTGAAAAGGGACATGCTGCTGACTAATCGAACCTTACTTTTGAGTGGGAACTTGTGAACCAAGACCCTATTTTTGAATGAGTGGCACACTTTGAACAAAATGTAATTACTACCTAATAAGTACTTGAGAAACATTGGAACCTCCTTTTTGCATAAATCTCTATTGGGAAGTGAATGTATGTTGAAGATTCAACATCTGTTGTTGACTAATATTTATACATTGTTGGTTAGACATCATTTGGTTTTGAATTGACACACTAGCCTATGATTGAAGAGGTATGTTTGCTACTACCTGACAAGGTAGAATATTAATTACCCTGTATTTCATTGGTATACTAGATTGTGCCTATTTTTATGGAATACCAATCATCATTTATTGAGGAGTAAGATTCATCACATTTTTATATTAAGGCATGACATTGGTTATTGGTTGGATACCTAATCTTGTTGTTTGTGTACTTGAAGAAGTGGCTAGTTGAGGATTGGAAGTAGCTAGTTGATATTGAGATGTAGAAACTCCTACTCCCTATTTATGAGAACCACTTGTGGTGTTAACTAAAGGCACATTTTGTTGGATATCTATTTGCATATTAACACCACTTTCATTTGGATGGGATGTTGTTTTTGCATTATCCATTATTCTACGTATAATTAGAAGATACTTCTTTGATGATTGGTGTATGAAATAAATTATCAATCAAAGTGTTCTGCACGAATGGGTTTACATCCTGATTATCTTGACCAATCAATTATATTAAAACTCCAATTGAGGGAACTAAATATATGAGAGCCCCTGCTTGACATGGTCATCTAGTTAAAATTACGTGCTAGGTTCAAGTAGGTTTGGTATGCTATCTACATTTGTGCAAAGTGATCTTCCATGGGGTCTTTGCCTTTGAAAATCACACTAGGCTCCTGCTACATTATTTGGACTAGAGCTAAAGGATTTCCAGAAGAATCCTGTTGACTTAATACTATGTTATGAGGCATTATTACTAGACTTGGTAAATTCTCATGGGGGAAGTCTATCAGAAACTTGGCCCCTACCTCTATGTCTCTAACCAAAATCTCATATTTGTTCTCCAATAAATGATGCTAAAAAAAATAAGGATCATACATGGAAGGTGTGTTAATAGAGTATAGTTTTTGAGGAAAAGGTTCTTCAACAATAGGTACCATAGTTAGGTATTACTTTGTTTGTACTTGATCTTGCTCCAAGTATGGTGGTGTATTAACTAAATAGTTAGCTAATGGATCTTAATTTTGTGCCCCTATTTGAGTGTTATGAGGGATATAAGGATCCATCTCATAAACAACAATATATACATAGGGGTCTTGCATTATTTATTCTTGTGTAACCACATAACTAATCCTTAGATTATACATGAATCCACTACAAGTTTAGGAAAACATGTTGGGATCCATAGTGAATGTGCTACTATAAAGAGTTCCGCAAACTCTAAAAAAGATAATGTCTAAAGAAATATGATTCAAAATTGGTCTAGATTTAATTAAAAGGATGGAAAGGCTTATGAAAATATTTGTGATAAAACAAGCTAACATTAAGTGTCTAACATTACATGCCTTAGACAAAAAAATCAAGTAAATGGACCTAAAATCAAAATGCCAAACTCTAAAGCCAAAGTGTTTAAAATTAGTCTAATCTAAGAAAATAAAAGTTGCTAGGTCTTTTGGCCAACTGCAGTGTCAAAAGCTAGGCTCAAACAAGGCATGTGATAGGACTCTTGTCCAAATGAAGTCAAAATCTAGACTTTAAAATAGATGAGATTTTAATCTAATAGATTTGAAACACTTCTAACAAAAACTAGGCATTTGACTCTTGGATATAAGCTCGATCAAATAGGTATAAGGTATGAAACAAAAGGGACTTTTGAGATAGGTTAATTTAATCTCAAATAATGGCATAAAACTTTATTTATTTTGACAAATAAGCTAAACAAATGTGAATGGTATAAATGTGCTAGCAAAGATTCATATGGTACACTCGGATTTAACTTGGAGAATTTTGGAAAAACTTAGACTCTATGCAAAAGGGTCTATGAAACAATGTTTGAAATTTTTGAGTAGCGTAAAAATGCTAAACTACTAAAAAATATGTAATAAAATGTTTGTTTCAAATACTATAAGGCAAATATGTTTCACAAATTTTGGTAGCATAACACTACCCTTCACAAATGATACACAAACTCTCAAAGTTTTGACAATTTTTCGAAGGCAAAGAGGTTTGCTCAAATAGACTCAAGGGAAAATGGAATAATAAATTTTTTCTCATAGAATTAAAGTTCAAGTGTTTGTACAAGATGATTTAAGTCTTCCAAGTGGTGACAATGATTATATGTCTTAAACGACCTCCAATTCAAATGGAAATTTGAACCTAAGTTAAAACAAGTTTAATGTGTAAATGGTGAACCCACTTAAAACATCAACCCTTATAAATTATAAAGGTTCAAATTAAAATGTGAATTATAATTTAAATACTTTAAACAAACTTTGGTAAAGGGTCTAGACTCAATTGGGCATCATAACTGTGCCAAAGTGGATGATGTGACTCAAAGTTTATGATAATTTTGAACAAGGAAAAAATGATGATTCACGTGGGTAGCATAAGGCCTCCTTGCTCATAGAAATTTGGGGGCCATGTGTTTGGTTTATGTAATTTTGATAACACCAAGTTTTGACTTCAAACAAGACAAATTAATCTAGGACAAAACTAACTAATTAATCACTCTATGTATTAAATTGACAAGGTTGTATGATATTATTAAAATCCATCTATATACATCATTTGAGAGGATTTTATAAGTGTTCATACAAAAGTAAATGAACATTATATACTAGGGAATTTACACCCCACCTTCTCTCAAATGACAATACTATGACATGGACCTTGAGGCGCACCTTGCACCAATAATACTTTCATGGCAAGTGGGGTTTTTGCTAAATACTACAAGTTTTCAAACATTTCTAGATGGATCAGTTACACAATGACTTTCATGCCATGATGTAAAAGAAACACACTTTAATTGGGTATCTATGTCACTTGAATTTTTACAAAAAGGTCTTACCCTTTTTGTAACCACTACATCTATCGCTTGCTCAGTGTAGTGTGATGTCCAAAGTGCAGATACATCCCATGTGAAACTCCAACACTAGGAGGTGGTTTAACCACTCAACCCTCTAATCCTAGTGGGAGTGATGAAGTCGATGTCAAGAGATGAAACCTTGGGTCAAAAATTCCCTAAATAAATTGTGGGAGGTGATGAAATCCTCCTCACAAGCCAAGTTTGTATAAAATAAAAGACATAATAAAAAGACTTTATGGTCACCTCAAGATCAACCAATATTGTTGCAAGTTTTTAGGGAGAACTTTAAATGATATTATTTCTATGCCTTTTACTAGGCAATTTTGTAATAAGGATGACACTTTTGATTCCAAAAGTTCTCTAAAGGGGATGGATGGAAGAGCATACATACAATGTCCCTCTTTTTGCCAATCAAAAACTAAGTTAAATAACTATTGAATACAAAACTTGGACAAATGAATTCAATTTTAAGCACCAAATAAAAATTTGGGTGGTGTTCTTTTGATCCCTTGGTCTTAAATTATAACTTTCAAAGCACAATTATCAAATCATTCACTTAAGAATATAAATCTTTCATTAAGCCTCAAAATAAGGTTCCTAGTTCATTTTAAACCTTTAAAAGATGTCTAAAGATCATGATTTAACAAATTTCAAGTTGGCCCTACAATGAAAAAGTTAGTATGTCCTGTAGCTTTGAATCCATTTTATGTATGGAATAATAAACTTTGAAAATGAAGGTCTTGGGTTAAAATAGTGAAATCTCACCACTCCATAGAGCAATTCCATGACTCACAATGCAATACTACTAGTAAAAAAGTTATGGTATGGTCACTTAATTGGTAATGATTTAATGACAATCCTGTAACTCAATTAGACAATCCCATGACTCACAGTGTAATACCACTACCATGAAAGTTATGGTATTTTCACTTAACCACTAATAGTTTAACAATAATCCCATGAACCAATTAAGCAATACCATGAGTTGAGTTAACAATCTTGAAACTGTTTAGTTGTAGTATTGTAATATCATTACTAACTAGTAGTGAGATTGTAATATCACTACTTACAAGTAACGATCTATCATAATTTGTAGACAAAATCAAGGTTAGTGAAAAAATGCAATTAAAATGTAATATCATGACTTGTAGTGACAATCTTGTGACTGTGTCAAGACAAATCTGTGACTTCCAAAAAATTATGTTTTTACTCAATTTTTTCAATTTTTGGGCCTCCCATTCCAAGATTCTGCATGACAAAGGTTAGTATTTTGCTTGTAGGAGCCTTATGACCAAATTTGTGAGGCTAGAGTCCCATTGGTTGTGCCATTATGTGAACTAGGAATTTGACTCAAGAGAGGATGGTTAGTATCATGTTAGTTCTAAAATAAAAACAAAATGAAAGAAACACACTAGATAACATAACATCTCTAGGTCTAGACACTAGGGGGATATTAATAGCAAACATACATATGAAATAAGTAAAAGTCAAAAAAAACCTTCCTTCACCTTCTTTGAATGATCCAAATAGCTTGTTAAAGTGGCTTGCTCGGATTGTGCTCAATGATTCTTCATAAAAGGAGGCTTGGCTATCTCCTCTTCTCCTTGGCACCTTTGTGATGTCTTTGGCTTTGGCTTGGCTCAATAATTTTCCATTATAACACTAATTTCAATAGTTTTTGGAATTATTTGTGCATTATAAATTTGCATTATCTAAGCTTAAAATTCATGTTCATGGCTCTTCTATTTATAGATTTTGCAAAATGGTCAGAATGAACTTGAACCATCCATCTCAAGGTAAAGATGTGTGGCTAAGAATCCATTCAATTTTTGAGGTAAAAATCAATAAATTCCCTCATAAATATTTGGTATAGAGAGGCAATAAAGAGGCATGAAGGTTGTTAATGAGGCATGGGGTGGCTTAATCTTGATATTTTATGTATTTATGGCCTAGGAATGTCTTTCTAAAAAATGATGTCATTTGATGATGTAGATATTCAATATTCATTTCTAAAAAAAAAATTCAAAAATCTTCATGGAATTCTTAATTAGGCTCATGATTTGAATTAATTAGCTTTAAGCACGATTAGTCACTTTGGTGCAAATTTTGGCCCTTTGGTGCACAAGTTAATCAAATTGGTCAAAATGCCTCATTATTGGCTCAAAATTTGCCTAGTTTAGATTTGGAAGTCAATGTTAGATGCATTGGAACCATTATCCCATTTAGGATGTTTCCAACACAAAATAATAAAGGAACGTGTCTTGTGCAAGAATTTGGTAGAAAAGAGCAATCTAGAGCACCCCGGTGTAAAATTGGCATTTTGACTTGAAATGATCTGATCAAAGTTAAATGCTTCATAAATGGCATTGCCCCATTTAATGATACCTTAGAAAAAATTAGAACTTGAATATATCAATTTCAACTCATTTAATGTGTTTTAATATTTTCGTCCAAATTTTACATTTTGGTAGAAATTGGTCAAAAGCTTGGTTGGAGGTTATTGATGGCTAGATTTAGGTGTCTACACTTTCTATATTTATTGTAATGCCTAAATTAGATATATTATCAAAATGTCGTATTACATTATTAAAATTGAAATAGTACTTGATTAACATTCAAACAACTTTATTGCTTATATGTTTCTCTTATGAATCTGAAAGCATTAAAACATTTGGTGAACCCATCCTATGTTTGTAGAACCAAAACCTTAGTTTACATATTAGGGTTTTCAAATTATTTGAAAATTCATCTCATATTTCTATATGTTATTTTTAGATTTTATTTCTCTATCATTTATATGAGTGTAGCTTAAGAATGTTTAGTTATATTCTTGTATTGGTCCCCCTGGTTGTATACTTACTATGCTTGCTCGAAGGGCTTATAAGCCCTATAAAATAAAAAACCCAATATTTAAAATGTTATTTTTTTAGCATCATATTCAAAGGCATATCATCCCTCTAGTTATGTTTTCTCATCCTTTGGAAAAAATCATAGTGTTTTACAACCTGATGTGCATCTTGGAATAGAGTAGGCCACTAAAGACCACTTTGTAGAATATTACTTGTCGTAGATTCTCCTAAAAACCCTCCTATGATTATTTGATGTGCCTCTTCAATAAGTTGAGGTCGTTTGTGTTCTAAATCCTCTTTGCCTAACACCTCACATTTTCCCATCTTATATAAAAATCCATTTATAATGGTATAGGGAATAGTTTATGTAATTAATTGCCTTTTATATCACTCAACATAGTGCATTTCCCTATTCTATAAATTTTGATATATCTTATATCTTCTTAGGAATCATCTTACAACTCTTTAGGTTCTTCTCCATTTTGTATCCTACTCAAGTGGTCAGGTCCCACTTTCTCTTGTCTAGGTTTCACATTGATCTTGAACTAAGATTCTTGTAATAAAATTAATCACCTAGAAATCCTTCCAACCAACGTAGGTTTGTTAACTAAGTAATGCAAAGCCTAGTGATAAGTAAATAACTCAAAAGTGTTGAGATAAGATAATGCCTAAGCTTTTGTAGTGCAAATACCATTACTATAGCTTCCCATTCTATTGTATAATTTCTATCTACAACTGACATTTTTTTCTTTCAAAAAGACTAGGATGGTTTAGTCTACTATTTTGTAGTTGCACTAACACAATGACCACTACAATACCTGAAGCATCTACATGAATATTAAATGGCCTAGTCTATTCAAGAAAGACCAATATGGGAACTATAACTTGTCTTTTTTTTTAGTTTGACAAATGTTTATTAGCACTCGTGTCCATTCAAACCTTGTATCCTTGTGAAATAATTTCTCTAAGGTCATGGGGATAGCTACATGGTATTTGATAAAATTTATATAATACCCTATATGACCTAAAAATACTTAGCCTTCTATAGAATTACTCATAGGTGGCATACCCACTATGATTGTGATTTAGTTGGATCAACCAAAATTCCTTCATTATAAACTACATGTCCCAACAGAACACTGAATGATGTGAAAAACAAGTATGTTTAATTTAATACAATTCACAATTCTCTATAGAATTCTAAAATTAATCATAGTTTATACAAGTAGTCTTTGATAAAATAAAATACATCCAAATCATATATAAAGACTTCTATGAAATCATAAATATAATCCTTGATATCAGTCACCATAGCTCTAGAAAATATAATTAGAGTATTATTTAGACCAAATAACACTACCTCATATGAAAAATATCACCATTCAATTTCAAATGTTGTCTTGTCCTGATCTTGCTCTATGATGGGAATTTGATGATAAATAATGAATCCATATGTAAAGGAATATTCTTCATGTCCTTCAACTAATTCCAAAACCTCATCGGTAAAATGTATTAGAAATGTGTCATTGATGCAAACATCTTTTAGCACATGATCATCTTCACATACCATAATTTAACCTAACATTTTATATTTTAAAACCATAGGATAATCTAATCCACATTTTTGACTAGATAAATGATACCTACTTCCTGCATGCAATTCATCTCAACCTTCACCTTTATCTTCATGTTAGGATTCAATCTATATGGGTTTTTATTAATAGGTCATGTACATTTTTTGAGTTCAATCTTTCATCTCCCCTAATGATGGATCTACCTCTTTTACCTCTACAAAATTAGTGGGAAAAACATCATGATAGTCCCTCAACAACTCCAATCCTTATAAAATTACATTATGAGTCCAGTAAGATCCTGAAGTTATAAGATTTGGCATAGACTCTGTTATAATATTCTTAATAATTTTTTTCAATGACTCCTTGTATATCCTGTTAGATTCACTAGGAATGGATTCTTACATATTTATTTGTCCTTCGTGTTTTGAAATATTAAAATTTTGTAACTTCATTTCTTCAGTTTTTCTTATGATTTGAACTTTTAGTGGATTAGATTCACATTCTAGTTTAAAGAATCCATTTAAATCCATATCTTCAACACTATCACTGGACTCTATCAACTCATCTTGAATCCTATAACAAGGTTTTATAAAAAACTACTCCTTTTTACTAACCTTATATTTATTTATAGTTGTATTTAAATCACAAGTTACTTCTTGATGTGATGATGAGAATGTCATAGTACTTGGATTTTGTACTCACCCATGACATAAAAACATTTTCAATTTTTGTAAATCATTATTTAATACTTGATCTTCATATTAAAATAAAAAACATTGGAATACATTCTTGTTGAACTTAGGCCCAATTCTTTGTTTCTCTCCTATGTCCCTAATGCATATACCACATAGTAGTAAGTGGTTATAATTTGTATCTAAAACATGCAGCCAATACTTAGGTTCCACACCCTATGGAGATCATATTTCCATGCACCTATGTACATGCAACTCTAGACACTATCATTCTTAAAAATGACCAATATATCATAATAGTGATTGGTATTTGAAAATGTGATCACAAAAATTTGCATTCCTCATCACAATATAACTAAATTTTCTTAAGAACTTCTTACCAGGTTACAATAGTTCCCTTCAAATAATAATTGATTACACTTACTCTTTGATCCATGTTAGGTATATGATGTTATATTCAAGGAATGAATTGATTGAGATCCTTAATTAGGAAGTATTGTGGCAGTTTTCATTCAATGGCAAACACCATTCACATATGATGCACCTCATGATCTCCCCAAACCCAATTCAACACATGTGTATCCAAATCATCACTTATCGAATATGTCACTTCCTAAGGTAAATTAACTTTTGGAGTAGGATTTGTGTAATTCATAGCCATCAAACCTATATTATATAAGAAATATACCTCAAATCAAGTTGGAGATCACATCAAAGGATACCTACATTCTTCAATCTAAAACTAGTATGCGATTGAATTTATTGTAACCAATCTAATCACAAATTATTCATCTAGTTATGACTATACTTGATAGTTTTGTTGAGGATTGAATAACTAGTATTTCATAGCTCATAGACCATTTTGTTTGTTATCTGAATTCACCTTGAATTAATTATTATCCTCATAAACATATGGTGATTCTAGTTTTCTAGGAATAACATAAAGCTTATGGTCAGACTTTTTCAAGGCTATCATAATTATCTTATCTCTTTGGTGTGCCTCTAATTGATTTTGCATCATATTGATAATCATTTGACCATCATAAGCCCATTTATTACCTATCAAAGTGGGATAATGGGTCTCATCTATTTTCATGTTAATTACTTCAAAATATTCTTGTAAACTTAAGTAAACAACCTTGATTTATACATCTTTAAGTCATCTAATTGGTTCTACTATTCCATAATCTATGAAAATGAGATTAATTAGACTACAACTCAGTGTTGGTTAGAAATAGCCTCCCATATAGATCTAGGTTTCATATTTACTGTACTTACAAAATTAAATATGACATTTGGGTACCTTATACACTATGGGTTCAATATCCATTCTATAGTCAACATCATAGGGTTTTATTTTTATTTTTGATATACCATACAACCTTGTCAGTATGTTGCTACCCTTATTGTGTATACTTGAGTAGAATATGTAGTATATTTGTTAATGTTGGGCCCAACATGCCCCATACTTAAATACTTTTGTAGGTGAACCCTCTTGCTTTAGAATAACTATTTTATTTTCATGTTATTGTATGTTGGTAAGATTTCATTTATGAATGCCATTTAAATGGTAGAGATCTGGTTTTATTTATGGTCTCTAACTTATGAACCTGACCTATTTATCACATTCTAGTTTATGTATGCATCACAAAGATATATTCTTCATATAATTTCAAATTTCAAGAAAAATTTGGATTCATGTATGATCAAATTATTCCTCATTATCTTAGCTAGAAACATTTATCTTGTGTTACACTATTGAGATTTTTTATTGTATTATGGTCATGTTTCTTCCATATTCAGTTCAAATTCTAATTTGGATGATCATGCTATCAATTTAAAATGCTTGTTTATTATTTAAAACATCTTATTTCATTTAGAATGATGTTTATCTACTTTAAGTCTTAGTTGAAAATCAAGGTTTATTTATGTTTTTGGGTTTTAATTTTAGTGGATTTTGTTTTGGTCAAATAATATTTGTTTTATATATGATTACGTTTATGTCATTATATGCATTATTCAAGTGTTATTCATGCTTGGATGGATTTTGGTTTTTGACTATCTTGATAATTATTTCTTGAGTCTACCTTTACTTTATATTTGTTTATAGAGATGAAAATGCTCTACAATCAAATATTTTTAAATGGTTAAGTTATTTTAATTTTATTGAGTCCTAAGATCATGCCATGCAATAAATTTTAGTAACCTATCCAAATGAAGACTCAATGAGATATGCAAAGACCCATGCCCTCAAGGTCCTAGGATTATTCCAAGTGTCAGCATCATAGAATCCTAGTAACCTTGTACCAACAATGATAAAGTTATGTGCCCCAAGATTATAGCACTTGTTAAAATCCCACTAACCCATAGGTGATGTCATCATAATTTTTTCTATGGTCATTTTAAAGTGAGTAGATTAATGAGAGTCATCCACCTGTAAAAATCTTGCTAACCTAGAAGTGATGTCAACATAGTTTCTTGTATGATCATTTCCAAGAAAACAAAGTAGGAGAGACATCCATGTGACAAAATCTTATTAAATTGAGGATAAATCAGTAGTGATAAATCTCTATATCCATGAGTTCCTAGGATTGCACCACTTATCACCATCCCAAAAGCCCAAAACCTTAGAGTGATGGTAGTTTTGAACCTGGAAGAATGTGTCCTAGGGAAAGCTAAAAAGATAGCAAAAGAGGATCAATAAAATTCCAAAAGGTAACAAGTGGTAGATAATAAAATGCACACACATCCCCCTTAGTATACATCAAGTCTAAATTTTATGGCTAGGGAAAATACCAAGTGACAGATAAGTGATGGCTTGTGTTTAATTGAAATTAAAGACTAAGTAGATGATATTAGGTAAATACAAGATATAAAACTAAAAATTTTAAACCAAACAAAGCACATAATAATTTAAAAATAATCTACATCACTGATCTCATAAGATAATAAAAAGAATGTAGAATGAAAATGCATATGGAAATGCTCGGGGCATTGACAAATATCTAGATAATGGAAAAGTCCAAAATTGAGAAGTTTGTTCATAGTTCCATGGTGGATTTAACCCAAAATATATGGATATCAATAGGTTTATCAAGATAAGTAATTGCATATATTTATATATGGGAGTAATCCATACTTTGATATTTCCTAGACATCACCATTTAATAAGAAATGTCACACATAAAAGGGGATTTATTATTTTGGGATTAAACATAAACATCTAGAATGGACAAAGCTAGAGTAAATATCAAATAAATTTATCATTGGTATTTAATTACAATGAGATGTCTCCACCTATTGGATTGATGATCAGTTAGTGGAATAAATTCAATACTAGAGAGTCCCTATTGTGCTTTAGATATTGAATCCACTTCCATCCTATAAGTTGTACTTGGGAACTGTACTGTGACTAGATCCTTATTCTTTTTGGATGTGTTAACACAAAATAATGAAATCTACGTAATTATTTAATTTAATGTTTGTATCAAAAACATTTGATTTATGGTTATGTGCCATAGCTATGCTAGAATAACATTATCTATATAATCAACATTGCTTATTATTGTAAAACATTTTTAGAATAATGCCAGGATTAAACCTATTATTCTTTATGATTTTTTATTTTTATTGTTTTCCATGGTCAACAAATTTGAGTAATAATTCATCATAAATATTGATCTAAGATTTCACCTGCCCTACTTACTACATTTTATCTTGATGGTTTGCCAAAGATATTTATTTGAGAAGTAATCCATGCAATTTTTTTTTGATATTGTTGGTGTGCAAGTGAATATAAAATTAAAGTGAAACATATAGTTTAATTAGATTTAAGATCTCATTCTAGTTATCTTGAGGATTACATTGGTCATGGTTTATAAATAGCTATAGGCTGGTGCAATTATTTTCTTTGAATTGAGTTCTAGATTTCATGTTCAGATATTATTCCTTGGAGTCTTGCTCATTATGGTGTTTCAAATTGTGTAATAGCTAGATTTGATGCCTAATGGTTAACTACAAACCAAATTAATCTAATTTATAAGTATTTAAATACTTATCTAAATTAATGGATTTATATCTTTTCTACCCTACTCTTCCCTCTCTTTTACATTTTTAATGAGAAATGACCTAGCCATTACATTGTAAATAACCCATTTGTAAAGGAAAAAATGGTGAGCTATTGTATATCTGAAGGAAATCATTAAAAACCTTTGGTGGAAATAATCACAACCTACTTATGATATAATATTTTCAAGTTTTTTGGCCATTAAATCATTAGCAGATCTTAAAAATAAGGAGACTTTTATCCCAAGAGGTATTGATTGCTTTTATTCATTTAGATTAGTTAGTTCTAAACTATGTTGGAGTGAGTCACAATTTCAACTTAACAGTAATGCTCTGCAAAATATCTTCATTTCATAGGGTACTCAAGAGTTTCAATAATTTCTTTAATGCAATCACTACTCCTTCCTCTTGAATTATGTTCACAATATTCCCATATATTTGTAATCAATAGCTGTAGCATCCACTTTTCATGCATTTTTTTATTGTATGTTTTATAGGAATTATGCGAATTTATACATAAAACCTTTTTATTTTTTAGGATCAATATACTTATCATGTTGAACGTTCATAATTTGTTGATCTAGTGGCATCTCTAATGGTGGTAATCCTTACTCTACATGTTATTTCCTTGTGACTACTTAATTGAAAGCATTCTCCCTAGATTTCAAATTTATCATATTGCATTACACACATGCATTTCTTTCCTTTGTTTCTCTAAAATTAGATATTATTTAGTATGATATTGTCCTAACATTCTATAATATACATAGTACATTTGTATTTTAAAGTTAGTTAGGAAGCTTTGTGAAAAGTGGTTATAATTTTCACACAAATAACATTGAATGAGTTGATGCACCTTCTAGTTATCATTATTTTGACCTCCTTGGTATCCACCATGATATCCTCCATTGCATCCTCCTCAATTTTTTTGAAAAACCCAACCTTGTGATTTTTCCCTCAAATACTCTTCATTATTGTTGCCACACATCATATCTGCCATACTACCATTGAGATGAAATTGGAGCCCAATTTGATTGTTGATGTTGAGGAATCATAATGTTACATGAGGATTGCTATTGATACATGGAAATGATGGAATCCATATAGACATAACATAGGGTTGATATTGAATTGATGAAGGCATCCACCCAAGATCACCTTGTGTCACAATAGCCATTTCCACCTTGGGGCCTAGAATTCCCTACTTCATAGTAGGTATATGTTACACTACGACTATGAATGCATTCTTAGTGATATATTCCTTTAGTTCCTATAGATAATAATAAAATTTCTCATCATGGTTATTGGACTTAAAAAAATTACAATACAAGCTCTGTGGTTTTTGAGTATATTATGTTCTAATACTCTACATATGTCACATAATTTAGTTTTGATTTTAGGAAAATTATTTCTATACTATCCTTCCTTTCCACACTGCGTACACCATTGAATTAATTGGGGCTTATTGATCTCATAATTAATTCTATGGTGTATGCAGTGTGGAAAGGAAGGATAGTATATAAATAATTCTCTTAAAACCAAAACTAAATTATGTGACATATGTAGAGTATTAGAACATAATATATTCAAAAACCACAGAGCTTGTATTGTAATTTTCATCCATATTTATGATAAAAACATCTATTTTCATCTCAATTTTAGAGTTATCTGATGAAGCATTTTCATAATCTTCAATCTATTCTACTCGAAGAGTAGATGCACGAGCATTAGATTTAATAAAAAACTATGATTACACAATGAAAAATACAAATATTGATCACTTTCCTTATACAAACCAAGAGGCCTTATATTTTTATTCCATGATAAAATTGATCTTGTTCATTACATCTAAAAATATATGATCATATTCCCATACTAATTCTCTGCTTCATTGTTGAATCTCCTTAAGACCCTAAATGGTCTAAGTTAAACACTTATTCATATTAAATTGTGTGATTAATTTATACTTATTTTTTATATACCCAGGGAATTAAAATCCCTTTTAAAAATTAACTCTAGATATTGACTGGTTAAGGCTCCTCTAAATTTGTACTTATTCACATCTTTAGCGATCACTCCCTTAGCCTACCTTTCATATCATAGGTTAATAAAATTGTTTAATGTCAAAAGACTTATCATATGGATTTTAAAAAATAAACATTATTCAATTTAATTCCATGCTTGACACACTTTTAACTACTACTAAGAGCTTCTACATACTAATTTTTATGATATCTTGAAACTAGCTTTGAAAGTGAATCCAACCTCTTCTAAACTCTTCTTATCTATTGATTTCTTAGTTTCTATACTAAATTTAAATTTTTTATCTATAAATGATTCAAAATAATTTTCATCTAACCCTTCCTTATCAATTTGATTTCTCTTATTTGATGAAAATGTGGGCTCAGTAGATGCATTCTCTCGAAATGAATGATCTATGTCTTTAACTTCTTCCATCTATGATCTTGAATCTTCTATGATTGTGCATAACTTCCTCTAGAGAGTATTCAATATCTCGTCTAAATAATATCCTTCCTTTTAAATGAGATATACCTCTATATTCTAACTGCTCTACTACTAATCTACTTTCTTTTCTCTACTCACTTTGTTCCATAACCTCTCTATCCCAATTTATGTCTTGATATTTCTTGAGCCCTTCCATTCCTTGCTTTGCATAATCTCCACATTATCCAGTTTATGTAACTTACGTACTCTCTCTCTGAGCTCCACTTTCTTCATCATCTTATATTTTACTCTTACTTTTATACATAGTTAACTTAGGATTATCTAGTTTATTCTATCTTCTTTGTTGTCATAACTTTCTTTCTAATCCCATAATTTTCTTCTCACTTTGATTATTTGCATTCTTCATATTATGGGTCTAGGTTCAAATTACTGTAATAAATTTTACATCATTCATTCCTAAATCATATGCATCCACATAATGCTTAAAGTGACTATTCCATGTTAGTAGGGGTAGGTACAATGGCTTTTTTATTTACCAACATATTGATCAAAATAGGTAGTGGATAAATGAAGTTCCCTCAAATTCAGATCACAAACAAGTCTTTTGAAACTTCAAAATCCAATTATCCTTGTAAAAAAATTATGTAATGTAACTATTTATGGGTAGTCTTGGTCTAATGATCTACCACATGAGTCTAGTTATTATATAATGTATATAGGTGTTGGAGGTACAAGATGATGAAGAGGGGGGGTGAATAAATAAACCAATATTTTACCTTAACTTTGTTTACTCAAATTGTTATACATCATAATCATTTGAACATCAACCATTCAATCAACATCATAATGAGAGCTTACATAGAAATCTTAAAAAAGAGAATACATCACAACACAAGATCTATGAGGGAAATAATCATGGGGGATAAAACCCACTGAAACACATCTTGGATTACTTGTCCTATAACCATGAATCAATTTATACCAGCATAAACTAATAAAAGAGAACCCACCCCTCAATTTATTCAAGTCCCACTTGACCTTTAACTAACACCAACTGGCAAGGAGGCTACAACCCCCTAGGTGATCAATCATAAAATCAACCACCTCCAAACTAATCTCCACCTCTAATATGATGTATTATACACTTGATAATGGATTTATATTGATCTAACACCTAAAAATCTACCTCCCTACCTCATACAAGCCTCTTCCTTTTTTACATCACTTAACTAGACAAATAGGCCTATCTAAATTTGAAACAAGCAATCTAATAGCTCACCACCTCTACACACATTGTTATACCATTACCTCATATTCAACATGATATTATTATATTATTCATGGTCTCTTATACTTTTGACACTCCTTATTTCATTTGCTTCTCACTCCCATAGTCTCACCCATCAAATAAGCCTTATTAGCCTTGCTTTTGTACTTGACACTAGCTCACATATTCACTTAGTCAACCAAACACTATACATTCTTATATCATTAAAAAAAATAAATTACAATACATTACACAAAATTAACACTCACTCTATAGGTTTAGCATGATTAATATGGCACAAACCCACTTATTATGCTTTAAGCAATTAGCCTTTCACTAAGCATAAGCTATATTAAGACTCATTACAAGGTTATAACTCTTAATAAGCAAATTAAACATTTTATAAACATAAACAATAGATGTTATAGACCTTATCCATGTATTAAAATCCATACACCACTCTCTTACCTTGTGAAGTCTCCAATAGGCCTCAATCCTTCATTAGGTCTCATGGAGACCTAATTCAAATTACCCCTATTTACTCAATGAACAAAAGATGAACCAAATTGGTTCATAAAGCTCTTAAAAATGACTCACTCATGTAAAATATAATTTTGACAACCTCTAATATCTCTTACCATTCTCAAGAGTCCTTAAATCACTCTTATACACTATCAAGGCACCATTAGGCCTTATCTCTCCATTAGGTCTCATGGAGACCTAATACAAAAGTCTATTTCTTTCTTTGCACAAATACATACTACTTAAGCCTTCAAATAATATGAATAAATAAGAAAAAACTTCTATAAACTTCTTATTCCTTTAAACATCTTTATCTCCAAGTACCTTAAGCCATCAAGGCTCCAAACACCACAAAATAACCTCTTAGCTAACTTATAGTCAGGGCGTTGATTGAGATGACTTAGAACATGTCATCTCAAAAAAAAAAATCATATTCATATCATTATCAACATGCCAAAACATACTCTTATGACATTATGAGGTCACCTAGCCATCAAGAAACACTCAACATAATGAAATAACTTCAAATATCACCATAGTAGTATACATCAAGATCACTTTGTAACTTATGAAGCAACAATACCAATGAACATACTCAGAACTACTTGACATCTTCAGAGTACTAAGGATAACTTTATGATAACTTCTTAGATCAATACAAGACCTTGGAACAAATGAACATAAATTTTACTTACACTAGCATTGGTCTTCAAGACCAATCAAAAAATCTTCATACCCCTACTTTGTCTTTGTCTTCTAAGGCACCATCTGAGCACATACAAATGCATCATGAGCACGTATATGACTTAATTATTTTGGGAATATTGGAGTTTTATTCATATTTTAGTTAAGGTTCTAGATTAATAAATTAGTAAAAAATATTAAAATAATTACATCCCTGATTTGTATAATTTATTCATCTTTATTACCTTTTTAAAAATAGCAATAAATAAGGAGAAAATATAATGACTTAGATGGAAACAGGCTGAGATGATTGAGACGGGGTCTGAAACTAGTTGTGTAATATTGGGACAATGTCACAAATTAAAATATGGATTTTTTTGGATGAAAAGATAGGACCACCAAAAACATGACACTTCGGGGTCTAATGCTATTGTCCACTTCTACCGCTATTATCTGAACTAGTCACAAAGACTTGAAACTTTTTGGGTTTTTGAACTGTGATGGTATGTGTCTACCTATGAAATCTTGAGTGTTGATTTTTGATGAAGATCTCTATAGAGATGATTTAATCTTCAAACCCTAAACCTCTATTATGCTTTATAAAATATGATTTAAATCACTTGAGAAAGGGGGTTAGTGTGTGTAAGATGCACTAAATATGTGATCCACACCCCTTGCGTGGGCACACTATCTACATACCATTACTTCAAAGAGGGATCAAGCCATATTTAGTTCTCCCACATAATTTGCTTTGTGAAATAGTGTGATGTAGATGTAAAAATTCCAAATTGAGTATGATTGAGGTGGTTAGGGACTGGCATGAGAATTTGAATATGTTTAAAATTATGTTGGGTGACTGTATGAAAATAATAGGAAAGTTTTTCCTTAGTAGTTTTCTTGTATTCTTTCTTTCTTTGTAATATTTTTCACCTCCCCTTTGTAAATGAACATTAGATGGGATTTTATAGGAAACTATTGGTCATGGGTTAGATGTATTCATTCTAAGCCAACATGATGAAGGATAGGAATAAGATGAAAATAATCATTGGGGCTCAAAGTGAAATTATGTATGAGCATAAAAAATGGTACAAACTAGGGTCTGATGTTATAATATGAATATGACACTCCTATCCTATAGACTTGAGACCTGAGGTATCAGAATTGGCCTAGGAAATATAGATTAGTTGAGATGGAATGACTATTTGGAAGGCTATAGATGAATATAAATGAACAAAAATGTGTGTTGAAAGGTCATAAGAGCATGCAAGAAGGACCAATGGATTAGGTGTCAAAAACCACACTCAAACTAATAATTTGGATATTTTAATGACTAAATTTTCCCCCCATTTATTCTAGTGATGTAGCAAAGAGAAATACTAGGATAAAGGAAAAATAGAAAACATACTTAAACTTACTTGCAGGGTGAAGCCCATCGAGATGTGTGATATTGAGTGATACTAGGTATGTGCTATACCAAGAGTAATATTATGAATGGAGCTAAGTGCTCAATTCCCCAAGAGTGGCTCAAGAATACAAAGGCTAGCCCTTTGGCTTCATCATCACCCACTAAGTGAAGATATGTGATCATGTATGTGTTAATCAATGTTTTGACTATGTGTCCAATCCCTTTGAGTAGATGGCTCAAGAATATAAAGTCTATCTAGTCCTTTGGCTCCATCATTGCCCCCAAAATGTGGAACTATGAACTAATACTAGTATGAATGTGTGTCAAATGAAATGGCTCCTAAAGCCCATGAATGCTTTGTAATCTAACAATATGACATGTATAGCTGAATATGTACTGAGAACTAGGCTACTCTTGGCCACTCCAAAAGTTGGAGATTAATCTTGTATGAAAGCCACTCCAAAACTAGGAACTAGGCATATATGAAAGACACTTTGAAATAATGCCAACCACCTTTAGATGGAATAAGGCACACAACTACTAAGAATACTTGGGTAATGTAATGAACTAAAAATAAAAGAAGGCAAATGTGCTACACACATTTCCCCCAATCACTGGTGTCTATAACATGGATTTTAATTTGGAAGTTGTACCAACTGCCTAATATAAAACTACAAGTGAAAGCCATCATGTCACGCATGATGCCCCCTATATCTAGATTATTTAAGTAAACCTATACTAAAACTAACCAGTTTGAATTAAACTGTAGTTGATAAAACTATAACTGAACTTACATTTCTATCTATTTCTATAAAATCTAGTTTTTATACTATTCAGACAAGAGTGCCAAAAATATGACACTTTGTTATCCAGTGCTGTATTAAACATATGGTGCTCTTATATTTTGCTATTCCTAATGATTATTCTATATTCATTACTATGTATCTAATTTTCTCTACTTGGTTTGAATTTTGAATGTTGTTTTGAGTGTTCTAAAAACAAAATTTTGATCAGTAGAAGGCTTTGATCTTTGTGATAAAACCCCTACTTATTTCCCCCTCTTCTGAGGGTAGGAATTAAGACCCTACAATAAATAACCTAAGAATAAAGAGCCTAATAAGTGTGTTATTCTATGAAATACATGATATAACAATGATAAGAAAAAATATGTCTCAAGATATAGCATAATTTGTATTGGATATTGTTAAATCAACAAGGGTATGCCTAGATAGATGTAACAATGTAATAGCATGTGTAGTATATTGAACTAAAATTGGAAATTTAGTTAGTTTTTAGTTGTCAAATAGTGATGGAGCACGATTCCCATCATGGCATTCAAGAAATCATGATAATGCATGATGTAGATCATGGCATTAAAAATAATTGAGAAGCAAATAAGAAAATAAGCACAAAAGGCAAGAATCAAGAAGCATACAAAAGTGTCCAAGGGGCCAAACAAACAAGAGACATGGGCACATGTCACTCAAACTAGGAAAGCAAGAATAAAAGGCATGTTCAAATGCCCACATACATATATAATTGAAAATAATCAAGGTTGGCATGAGGGCCACAAGATTTTAGAAGAGTAAAAACAAAGGACATTGGAAAATATCCTAAGGCACACACAAGAATAAAATCAAAGGACATTGGAAAATGTCCTAAGGAAAACACAAGAGATAAAACAAGAATTTATAAATGCAATCATATCTAGCTATGTAAAACAAGAAATGAGGGCATGTGAATGATGGAAATACAATCACATCTAACTAATCAAAACAAGAAGTGAAAGTATGCAAATCATGGAGTACAAGATTAGGTAGATTCTAAGAAACACACAAGTGCTATATACTAGTGAGTGTTAATAGAATAATCTATGTAAGTTATTAAGTAATGTATATCAACATGATAACTAGAGTGTGTAGTGTAGGAATGACATAACTTAGATGATGTAGTGTAGAAGATGTCCTGAATAGGTAGATATGTTGATGTGTGTCTCTAATATATAAATAAAATGCCCCCTCAATGGTTAAATTGAAGAAATCAAGGATTTGGGTGTCACTACACACACTCAAAGAAGATCAAGTGAAGCATGGCAATGTAGATAAATTTATAAACAATAGCATAGAACAACAAAATGTAAGTCTAGCATGGTAGTAGAAATGTAAAGCATGGATGATGCATATAGTTGAAATATTTTTTTGGTGTTTTTGATTTATTTGAATGTTTTTGTATTTTGACATGTTATATTGTTTTTGGTATTTTTGGAATAATCTATGTACAAGTAAGCAAAAAGAATCTATCAATTAAGCTGAGAAATTATGTATAAGTAAGTTGAGAAATTATGTAAAAATAAGCTGAGAAAAAATGATACTAATGGATGAGTCTCAAAAGAGACCCTTGTTATGGTGTCCTATATCAAACAAAGGAATTGTGCATGATTGTGAAGCACGAGGGAATGGTTATGAATATGATTCTAAATATTTGGATTCACTATCGGTATCCTTGAAATAATAATAACCTTTATTGTTTCACTCATCACTATCATCTTGATTTTGAACCAATGGAATGCTAGTGTTGATTTTTATTGTATTTGGATCTTTTCCTTTGATAAATTATGTATGTGAATGATTTTCCTTAGGATGTTCAATAAATCCCAAACCTTGGTGACAAACATTATCAACTGCTAGAGTAGGAGTAGTGATGCCTTGAGCATGATTTCCCAACCCTTGGCCTTGATAATCAAAATATTGTAGATATTTTTGACCAAACCCATACTATTTTTAAAGTTGAGCCTCATTTTGGATAGGTTGATTTGCATCTTTTTCATGCTTTACTTGTGCTTGTGGTACTATTTGTTTCTCTAATTTTTCTTTTTGATCCTTTTGTTCTTTTGAGTTATGCTTTGGTAACTATTATCAGTTGGATGTTCACCCTTTGAGGAGGTGACAAGGCTCTCTTCATCCAAATGGCATAATGGAATCACCTCTAGGCTTGTGGGTAGCCTAAGGAATGAGATGAATCTCTAGATAGGGATAGCTCCCTTAATGCACCATTTATGATTGAAATTACAAGTAAATTTGAGGGTGAAAAAGGATAGAGATAAATTAAATAAAATATAAACTAAGGAGGTGATACATCAAATCAATTTGATGAAGTTCAACCAATTTCATTCTACACTTGAGACCAAGAAATAAACTAAAACATACACTCCTTCAATCTTCATCTTCTCACATCAATGTTACATTATGAGGTCATGGATGGATGTGAAAAATAATGAGAAATAGACATAAGGCCTTGAATTTCACTAATGAAAATAATAACTCACTCAACATTTCACATCTCTTAAAATACTTCACATGCTCTGCAAGAAAATTTTTCCAGCTGTAAACAAGGTGTAAGAATGAGACAACATGCTAGGAATCTATAGTATTTACGAAAAAATATTTATAATTAAAGTGGAACACACTTATGAATAGTCATGAAGAGGTAATACTTAGTCATTTTATTGATCAAAATGTATACAAATGAGCATGGTTTTTCCATAATTAGGTGGAGCATCCAATATAATGCTAAAATGGCCAACTCTTATAGAGTTTGAGAGAGAGAGAGAAATAGAAGTACAAGGGTCACAAGGACACTTGTAAAGATAATAAAATCAGTTATACATACATGATAAGATGATATGGGTCAAACCATGCAAGGACATGAGCAACAAGTGTCAATGCAAGTCACAAACTTGAAGAAAAGTGGCATGAAACTCCTCATTTTGCATAGAAAAAATGCCTTCATGATTGCCTTTCTTTAGACATCCCATAAATAATTAAGACCAGTTATAATTATTGGAATTAAAGTTAGGGAGATCATACATGAATCTCCATGAATTTGTTTCATACCTGGTCTTATGGAATCTATTAGAAAGGAGCCATCATTATCTATAGTCTTGAAAATTGCCCTTCCATGCACTTTGCACACTTGGCTTCCAATTTGGATTTATTTTATCATGAAAATACATGGGATGGAGTTATTTAAAAGTTTAAATACCCTATATGGACTTGGAAGCATCAGGGGCACATTAAAATTCCATCCACTTGAAGTTTTCACACTTCTCTCTAGCTTGTGCAATATGCCATATTTGCCTGGTTGAGTTGAAACACTTATTTGAAGCACTTAAGAACATTTAAAATATATTAAAATTACATGGGGATTTATTTAGAGTCTCAATATTTCCATCCATGTGATTTTCATCTCTTGAAAATTTCTACAACCTACAAAACACACAAAATAGTGAGAAAAATCTTATTTCTGCCCCCATTCTTATAAGTCCGTACATATAGATAGCATGGAAATGAGATTGGTTGAGTCATATTAAAAATAAAATAGGTTTCATGAGAAATATATTCCATTTTATTAGCTAAAAAACTCCATTTTCACAAACTGGTCCTGGTTGAGGGTTTAATATGGTTTTAAGCTTGTTTTCACTCTTAATGTTGGTTCATAAAGGTCTGACGTCCAACCTGCTAAAAAATTCCACAAATATGGCCTTCAAGACATATTATAACCTCCCCTAAATCCTTTTTCACCCATGAAATTACTCATGAAATATATGAGCATTGAAACTTCTCCTATCGAACTTGTTTTCACTATTTTGCACAAGTCTGAGTAGTTTTGGGCTCAAAAAAGGATCTCTTGATGTTTTCTTTTCACTCTAAAAGCTTGGAAACCTTTGTATTGTCCCAAAAAACATTTCTCAATATGTTACCAATATTATATTTTATATATGATCCATAAAATTTACATAGTTACCATGCACAAAATTTTTACAATGGATCATTTTGTTCAATATTCAATTTCTTGAAAATACTCAAAAGAAATGAATTAGAATTTGACCTTTAAAATGTGTTTATCTCAAAATATAAAGTATTTAAAAATATATGTTAATTTACATTGTGATTAAATTTTAAATTAAAAATTATTAATTAATTAATCAAATGTGGAAAAGAAAGTACAAAAGTCAACTCACGACAACTAGGTTGATAACGGAGTTCACCCTCTACTCAGGCTATGTCTTTGGGTCCTACTCAAAGGCAAAACCTATTTATTATTGATGAAAAAATAACTTTGAAAATTAGATATCCATATTAGGGGATATAAATATAAAAATTAATATTTTTATGATCTTCAACTTTGGCTTTATGACAACTAGCTCTGGCTCTCGGCTTTGGTTCTTGGCTCTGGCTCTGGCTCTTAGCTCTTCAGCTCTCAGCTTTGGCTCTTGGATCTTCATCTCTCATATTTGATGAGATATTTTAAACTTTTTTTTATATTAATTTAAATGCACCTCTGACCCCTTTATATACTTGTTACGGGTCCACTTTTTTTGATTGGGATGATTATCCACAATCTTATTTTAATAAATTTCATAATTATCCCATACTCGATTTTTATGGGATTTTAAATTATACATTAAATTTAAATATATGGAGTGATAATTAATCCCAAATTTATGATGGAATATTTTTATCCAAAAATATTACAGACTTGGGTCGAATCATATTGCCATGTCACTTTATTTCCATGTCATCGGGTTTGACCATAACTTTGACTGGTCGTAACTTGCACATATGGACTCCATTTTTTAAACCATAAAATGTGAAAGAAAGATATAAATGAGATATAAACCATGGAACTGATTTTTAAACATTCCATTTTGGTCAATTTTTTTAGTTTGACTAGCTTTGACCACTTGTTGACTTGTTTTGACTAGAACTTTGACTGACTATACCAAGAGCATACGATCTCTATTTATAAAGTTATACATACTATTGGAAAGGTATAAATGGGCCCTACACAATGGTTTAGGTTTTTTTATAATTTGGGACCTTTTATAAATTAACCTCTAGATCACTATAAGTATGGAAGACTCCCCATTTGGATACTAGGTCTTAGTGTGCCTAGTTTGCTTGTTTGTACTTCAAGGTCAATAAATGACCTCCTAAAGTTTTACATACTTATAAGTAGTTTAAAAACATATATATTTTCCTAATGAACATATTAAAGTCAGTTTAAATGCTTATCTAGTTCTGTAATTGAATATGACCCCTCATTTGGGCATTAGGCCTATCCTTGTTTACTAGGTATGCCTATAACTTCAATGGTTTAGAGCATCTTGATGAGTTCCATAATTATGTGAAGTGATATAAATATTTTTATGTATGTGTTAAAACTATAAAAAAATCTTCAATGTGTACGATCAACCTTTATTCACTCTCTTACCATCTTCCTTCAAAACTATAGGGTTCTTGCTCCTCAAGAGTGCTCTACCTCTGAGATAGAACAAAGAGATGTTACTCCATTTTAAATGAAAAATGAAGGTATTTAAAGTTTTATTAATTCTTAATTAGGTTATATACCAAAGGGAAATGTCATACTCCCTCATTTAGGTGCCTAACCAACTCAAGTTGTCCAAGAAAGGGCTTTAAAAGGATTGTTTCCTACATACTCCCCTTCTCCCCAAGAATAACTCCAAGACTTTTAGGTGTTACAAACATATTACTCAGATCCAAATAATGATAATGAATCTTATAATTTACTTCAAAACATCTTTCCCTTTTGGATTTATTGTTTTTACCCATTTACCAATATGAATTTCCTATCTTGCCTATATGGATTATTGCCTTTGATCAAGTAGGGAAAGTAGATGAGAAACTTTGAAAGGGTCTTGTAGTGTATGTAAACATATTATCAATAAAATATAAACCATTATGGATTGTTATCAAACATTCTATCTCTCCTAAGCACATTCATGCTTCACTTTACCTTCAATGTCTTGTACCCTACTTATAGGTGTATATAGGAATTTTAGGGCATATGTCGGTTTGAATTAAAATGTTTGTAGCTGATAGAGGGAAACATGATCATAATTGAGGTGATAACACATTGTTTCATCAGGTATAGACTCCTATTTTGAATTACTTGCACCCTTTAGACACACTTAAGCCACTTACTACCTACTGACTGAGACTCCTTGTAATTGACCATGATCAACCTTGTATCTCTCTTATTTGAAATTTATGAGGTCATCATGACCTTAATGGAGGTGAATACATGTTTATCTTACCACACAAACACCCTTTTGGGCCTCATATGCCCTTCAAGTCAAAACTAAATATCAAATTGTTCCTTGATTGAGATGCCTTGGATCTACCCTATCTATAGGATTTAATGCATGTTTGAGTTTTAATTCAATGCTTGAACATTCTTTTTTAAGTTTCCATCATAATTTTACAAGGATTTAAAATCATTTTCTCACTTTGGGTATCATTAGCATCATTAAAAGCACTACCTTTTACCCATGGCATGAATACTCTATTTACCTGACCTGTAGGTGAACATTTGCTCATTCAACCTGGTCATGATATATTTAGGACTTATTTTGAACCTCTTAAAGGTCACAAATTACCTACTTATTCTTTTAATCTACATATATGTCTTCAAACAAAACCAAAACATCATGTCTAGGTATCTGTCTATTTTAATATGTAGGTGAGTGTTTAGTGGTTTGTACAGAATGTAGATGTGTTTAGATATTAAGCACAATAGATCACTTCCTTAAAATTATATTTTAGTCTATGAATTACATTTGCACTCTTTAGAACCATTGTTATGCATTATCATGATTGGTATTATAACTTTGAAAAGTAAGTGACTTTGAAGCTTCCACTGTAGATACGACTGATTGCTTTCAGTTATTTCTTAGTCAACTTTGGGGTTATTTACAACTGTCTTCCCCCACTCCTCTACCTTCTACCCTCTGAAAGGTGATATAAATATGTAGGGGATACATGGTTTACCAATTTAGGTGATTGGATCACCTTAAGATCATGTTGTATGAGGTTTTAAAAAACCTCTTACGCCTCTGTTTGCACTTTTTAGGGACTGTGTCTCAAATTTAGTCAGCTTCTCCTCAAACATGCTTCTAAACTTGAAATTTCCATATATATAATTTTTATGAGTCTACCATGGTGAATTCATAGTCTATGACTTTAAATAGGCTTTTTAATCATGTTTCAATGCTTCAACATGTTATCTCCATCTCTCTGCCATTACCACCTGTAGGTGGTCTTTACTCATACAAGCAACAAGCATGATATTATAGGGAATATGCATCATTTTAGGTCTTGTGAATATGCCAAGACTCTTTCCAATTTTCAAAGAGTTTACTTTTCATAATGAAAACTTTGAAGGCAGCTCAAGACTCCTTAATTCATTGTAATTTTCTTTTCTAAACACTTGTCTATGCACACTTCAATACGATGTGTATGTGTAGTCCATGCATACAAAATATGAATATTTCTTTGATAATAAGGTTTTAATATGGAGAGAGAGAAAATATAATATTTAAAACATTTTTATTGGATTAAAACAACCCCTTATAACAATCTATAAAGCATGGAAACTCAGAAAATAATGGAAACCTGCTCATCAACACAAAATGCACTAGTCTACAAATTTGAGATTAATTCCTCATAAAATGAAAATAAAACTTAAAAAAAATAATTTTATACATGAGAGGACATATCCAAAATCCTTTGGAACAAATATGAGCAATTGGTTTGTACAGATATATTCAAACCAAGGGAAAACTAACAGGGTGCATAGATGAGCAACCAAATTTGCATAATCCACTTCAAATGGATGGTTCATGAATAAAATTTGATAATTTATCAAAATTATTACATTTATTTTAATATAAATTATTTTAAAATAACCTCCAAAAAGCATTTGACTTGAAACCTTTTTGTGTTATTCACACCAAGCAAAAACCTGAGTGTCACTTAAATCTGTCTAGAAAAATAAAAGAGGTATAAAATGGTTTTCGCATCAAAATCGATATTTAATGTTAAAAAAAATCACATATATGAGTTTCAGGAAGATTTATATATGTTTCATGACCTTCCCCCAGGTGGCACACTTTCCAAGGAGTCATACAAGTGTCTTTTTCTTCCTTTTCTTTAAGAAAACTGACCTTTCTCTAAATGAACCTAATTTTTTTTAGTTTTTTCAGTTGCCTAAGACTTATAAGGAAAAATTTAGCATGAAATAACCTTTTTAAAATTTCACATTTCCCAATAAACTTGTATGAAGCATTAAATGCACTATTTTAATCCTTAAAATGACCCAAAATGATAGACTTAGAAACTAATTGACCAAAGATAGTAAAACATTAATTGACATCAAATGACCTATAAAAAACCTCATGAAAATATATTATACCCTCTTATATGCCTAAAAATCAATTTTTTTACTAGGGGTACCCCAATTTGGCCTAAAAGTCAAATTTGGTCAAAAAATTGGTGACTTATAGGGGTAGTATGCCTACTATACTCACTAGAAAACTAATATTATTAGTCCATTGGGATTATGGAGTTATCTAAGGACTGAGACAAATAATAAAAAATTAACCATTGACTACCAATTTGATCAAAATAAGACAACTAAGACTACCTCAACCACATAAAGGAAAAGGACACACACAACAAAGAAAACAAACACACAAGACACACACATGTGCATAAGCACTTAGTATAATTAGGAAACAACCTATTATACACAACTAGAAACTAAACACACCTCCTTTCTTAGATCAAAATTAAAACTTATTGAATCATCTTCATAGTGAGATGAAATATAGTGCCAAGCATGCTTTTCTTTGGATTAAATAATTTGTAGACCAGACCTCTTCCTCTACACTTCATTTGGTCTAATCTCAAGTAGTTCATCCTTGAATAGGTCTCCAATTTATATATATTCCTCTGGAACATGTTCACACATTTTGTGTCCCTGCTCACTCTTTATCTCATGATCAACTTGTACATCCTTATTAGGCATGGCTTCAAAAGGATTAGTTTCATGTTCCTTAGAAGATTTAGGCTAATAGGAGTTTGTTCCATCCTTCAAGATCTGATATGTTTCTCCCAACTGATTGGTAAGATGATATCCCATCTTGATAAATTCAAACATGTCATCATCAAATGCATATGCTCCATGAGAGGATAGATTTGAAAGAATGCTTTTTCTTTTAATACTTACTTGTGTACCAATGCTACCTTCTCCATCTTTGAACAACTCATATCTTCCTTGAAGAGGAGTATAACCTACCCTAATGACTTCAAATAACTCATCTAAATAATAATTAAGAAATTGTCCATGGTCATCAATGGTGTCTTGCAAAGTGATAAAATAGTTTATGATCATTTATTCCTCTTTGGAAAAGGGAAGACATCCTTCCTTATCAAACCAATCTGAAATCTCAACACAAGAAATCACCTATTTTTCATCTTTGATCATATCATCTTCAAGGGATATTTTTTTATATCTTGGCCTCTTGAGACTATCCGAAGACTAGCACTTCTTGAGGGATGGATTGAAAGTGTTCTCCCTTCTTGATATCACATTTTACTTGAGATATGGAGGAAAAAACTTGTGACTTGTCTTTTCGTTCACTAAGGAGAGTTCCTATGGTGATCTCCTTCGCATAATTTCTCATGAGCTCTTCTTTATCAACCATGAATTGAGCATGTCCCTCTTCATTTGCCTCTCTCAATATAAGTTCTTTAACACAAAGAAAACATTCCTCATCATCACCCAAGCAAAGAGATTCAACACAAGGACTTCCATTCTATTAATCACTTAAGACCTCTCGAGGGATTTAAAAATGAACATTAGATTTCATAATCTAGTCGCTTTTTTCAAGGGTTGTAAGATCTTAACCTCCTTCATGATGATGCCAAGACTAGGCATCTTAAAATCATGTGATCTAGCCCAATGAGGCTGCTAAGGAGGTAGGTTTTCTTCAAGCAAGAGTTCTCTTTATTTATCAAACAACTCATCTTATTTTGGTTTCCACACCATAGGTACATCAAAGCAAATGGTGATGGGGTAAGGAGAAGATGAACTAGTTGGTGGAGGTGTAATATAGAGCTCAAGGTTAGATTGAGAATGCAAGGTAAGAGACTCTTTGGGAAGCTCTTGAGGAAGGGGAGATGGGGTGTGTTTAAGCATGTCATATTATTTTTGGTATAAACCTTCCATCTCACCTTGACTTACTAATTTCATCTTTACTTCTAATTTCTCTATTTTCTTGGCTAGGTTCTCTTGAAAAATATTCTCTTGAAGCTGATAGGAATCATCATGGGAATAAGGATTATATGAATGCTGCCATAGAATAGAAGAGGCTTCTTGAGGAAGAGGGAGAGGGACTTGCAAAGGATCAAATCCATTTTACACTTCACACTCTTGGAAAATTATTTGATCTTATTTCTTACCCCATGAGTCTACTATCTTGCTCCAACTGAGGATGTTAGAATTAGATGTCTTCTCAATTTCACACTCTTGATCAAGACTTTTATCCTCCTTTCTCCATGATTCCACTATTTTGATCCAACTTAGGACATTGGGATTATGAGTCTCTTTTTGAGGTGGTGGGGATGCATTGTGGGATGGAAAGGAAGGATTGAAATCCACTTCTTTTTCTACCAACATGGACTATTTCAATTTCATATTTGCCAACTCAATTTGCCTATCAATATTTTCCTCAAACACAAGATTTCTTATTTCAACTCTCTCCTCCAACTGATTTTGAAAAGGATGACTTTGATGGGCTTGACTTGGCTCATGAGTAGGGGTCATGTATGGCTGGTATGAAACTTGGGAAAATGGATATTAAGGCTGATCGGTAAATGGTGAGGTTGCCTTTCATGAACTTCTAGCCTATCCTCTAAGGAAGAGACTAAACCACTCACATCAAGCATCTCACTTGTGAGCATTTGTCAATTAGATCTCTCAATAGGTACCCATTCTCTATTGACCAAATTTAATGCATCTCTCACCTTTTTAATGACATGATTAGGAACTTCTATACCACATCCTCTTTGTGTGTCAAGGTCCAATATGTATCTCTCATAACCCAAAGTGCTTGCTTGAAGGTGGACATGGGCTGATTAGAGAAAGGACTAGGTTGACTAGGAGGGGTAAAACATTGAGAAGGCTGGTTATAAGATTGATATAACTCACTATAGGGATGAATATGGTCATATTGGGATGGATAATGATCATAACAAGATTAACCAAGAACTTGTTCATATTGATAGGGAATGGGACAAGATGGATATGTTTCACCAACTTGTAGAGAATAAAAATAAAATCCGTGGTCAGCCATGAAAATTCATTAGGAATTAGGAAAAAAATAAAAGGTTATAAATAGTCTTCAAATGGAATACTTGGGTTGATTGACCAGATGATGTATGTTTGGAGTCACCATTGATGCTTTGATAGATGCCTCTAAAGGCTGATTGTTGAGAGATAACACCTAAAATTTCTCAATCTCTTAGAACAAGGGTCCCACCAGGTGTGCCAAAAATTGTTGTCAATTGTATTTTCAACCTTTAAGGAGATGATAAGGCTCTCCTCATCCAAGTGGCACAATGAATTCACCTCTAGGATTGTAGACAACCTAAGGAATGATGTGAATATCTAGATAGGGTTGACTCCCTTGATGTACAACTTAAGATTGAACCTATAACTAACTTTAGGGGTGAAAAGGGAGAGAGATAAATGAAGTGAAATATTAACTAATGAGGTGATACATAAAATTAATTTTATGACTTCCAACCAATTTCATTCTACACTTGAGACCAAGAAACAAACTAAAACATACACTCCTTCAATCTTCATCTTCTCACATCAATGTTACATTTGAGGTCATGGATGGATTTAAAAAACTAGGAGAACTAGATAAGAGGCATTGAAGGCAATAATAAAAATAATAACTCACTCAACATTTAACATCTCCTAAAACACTTCACATTCCCTACAAGAAAAGTTTTCCAATTGCAAACAAGGTGTAAGAATGAGACCACATGTTAGGAATCCATAGTCTTCACTAAACAAGATTTATCATTCAAGTGGAACACACTTATGAATAATCATAAAGAGGTAAAAATTATTAATTTCATTGATCAAAAGGTATACAAATTATTTTGTCTTTTCCATACTCAAGTAGAGCATCCAATACAATTCCAGAATGTCCAACTCTTATAGAGTTTGAGAGAGAGAGAGAGAGAGAGAGAGAGAGAGAGAGAGAGAGAAAGAGAAGTACAAGGGTCACAAGGACACTTGTCAAGCTGATAAAATCAGTTATCAATGCATTATAATGGTATATGGGTCAAAAAATGTAAGGATAGGAGCAAAAATCATAAATTCAAGTCAAAAACTTGAAGAAAAGTGGCAAGAAACTCCTTGTTTTGCAAAGAAAAACTGCCTTCATGATTGCCTTTATTTAGACATCCCATAACTAATGAAAACTAGTTCTAATGATTAGAATGCAAGGTAGGGAAATTAAAAATTCCTCTCAATGCCTCTACATGCCTCTACAATTATAATTATTTGAATCACTATTTGTAGATTTACTTTATTGTGATTTCTTGTTTTGATATGTAACATTACTTGCAATCAATTGACTAGGTGAAGGTGCATATACATGATTGGCACTAGGATGCCTTTGAGGATTTTGTATTATAATATGATTTTTAAATGTTATGATATCATCATGTAATATTTGATTTTGCATTTTTAAATCTGAAAATAACTTACCCATAGTGGTGATTTGATCCCTTAGAGTCTCACAACTACAAACCCTAGTTGATTTTGATTGAACATGTAAGCACATATGTTGAAGAAGTTTTGAATAAGATATAAGATAAATGTATGCATTAGGAGAAATATTATAGGCTATGTAACCTTTTGGAGAGGTGATAACATGAACTTGGTTAGAGAGAAAGTAGCTATCACCCTCTTGGGGGAGAGGAGGAGAAGGAAATTATTTCTTGTGCATAAGATATGACATTGAAACTTGACAGGTGGTTATTAGATTATGTAAAGGATCTTATAAGTATGTAAGGATTTTATTCTTAATTTAATTACACCTAATATAGATATATCATGTTAACAAAGTAATGAAATATGAAATATATTTGAATTGGTCTTAAAATAACATGTACGTATGTGTTTATGCCATTTTTCACTTCATGCCAAATGAAAGGAAAAAATCATGCAAGAGAAACTAGAAAAATTTGCATAAGTAAATCATGATTAATAAAATTAGAATATTTAGCCCAATGTGTGAAAATCAAAATTTTAATTTTGAAACCCTAGGCTAGGGTTTGAAAATATCAAGACCTAGTATAGGCAACTAGGGTTTGAAAGAAATAATTTTAAAAATTACTATGGTATATTTTAAAAATTAAATATGAAATTATAATTTATATATGCAAGAAAAATTAGAAAAATATTACTGAAATCAACAAGGAATTTCCCTAGGGTTTTTGTGCACAAACAGATTAAGTCAGGATCACCAAATGATTTAATTATTTTGGGAATATTGGAGTTTTATTCCTATTTTAATTAAGGGTATGGATTAATAAATTAATAAAGACTATTTCAATAATTACAGTCCTAATTTTTATAATTTATCTATCTTTTTTACCTTTCTCAAAATAACAATAAGGATAAAATATAATGACTTCGCTAGAAACAGGCTGAGACGATTGAGACAGGGTCTAACTAGATGTACAAGATTGGGACAACATTGCAAATTAGAATCTATATTTTATTTAGTGAAAGGATATGAACATAAAAAATATGACACTTTAGGGTCTGATTCTATTGTCCACTTTTGCCTCTATTTTCCAAACTAGTCACAAATACCTAAAAATTTCTAGGTTTTTTTGATGTACCAATATGAGTTTGTGTATGAAATCTAGAGTGTTGAGTGTTGATAGAGCTCGCTATAGAGATTATTTAATATTAAAACCCTAACCCTCCATCATGCTTGATAAAACAATATTTTAATCACTTGAGAAAGGAGGGGTTATTGTGTGTAAGATGCATTGAATGTGTGATCCACACCCTTTATGTGGACACACTACCTACATACCAATACTTCAAAGAGGTATCAAGCCATATGTAGTTTGCCCACTTAATGTGCTTTGTACAATAGTGTGATGTAGATGAAAAAATACTAAATTGAGAGTGCTTAAGGTGACTAAAGACTGGTATGAGGGTTTGAATATGTTTGTAGCTATTTTAGGTGACTATATGCAGAGAATAGGAAAGTTTTTCCTTAGTAGTTTTCTTGTATTCTTACTTGATTTGTAAGATTTGTCACCTCCCCTTTGTAAATAACCTTTGGATGGGCTTTTATAAGGAACTATTGGTCATGGTTTAGATGTATTCATGCTAGGCCAACATAATGAATGATAAGAATTAGATGAAAATGATTATTTGGGCTCAAAGTGAAATTAGATAAGAGTGCCAAAAATAAGACACCCTAGGGTCTGGTGCTATAATCTAAATATAACACTCCTATCCTATAGGCTTCAGACCTAGAAGATCAAAATTGGCTTAGGAAATACAACATAACTAAGGTGGAATGACCATTTGGAAGGCTATGAATGACTAAAAATGAGTTAAAATATGTGTCAAAGGGTCATAAGAGCATCCAAGAAGGATCTATAGATTGGGTGTCATAAGCCACACTCAAACTACCAATTTAGACATTTTATATGACTACAGTATACAACTAAAGAAAACTTTTCAAAAACCTCACTTAGTGATTACTAAGAATAACAAGACATTATGAGTCCAACTATATCAAGAATGACCACCTTAGGGTTTTCAAACATCAAACCCTCAATTCACTACCTTTCATCTTTTAAGGTAGATATTTACTTCAAGGATCAATCTGATCAATCATACTACTTATACAGGAACTTCATGACCTTGATAACACCTTCATACACTTTTAAAAACCATTATTGAAGACCAAAATCACCATACACTTCTACAAAATACTCAAGTTTGTCAAGGACACAAATCTTCACACACAGTCCTCTTTCATGATACTTTTCATTCACAAAATCACACTTTTAGATCATCTTCAAATCATAGGAATAAAAAACAAAGAGTTATGCATCATTTGAATATCATTAAACTTGTTCTAATCCATATTAATCCTCCAAGGTTCATTTGTTTAAAACCCAATAAACTATAGTTTATTGTAACCCCCATTTATTATAGCTATAAAAATGGTCAAACCTTCTAATCACTTTGGGGGTCTTCTACACTGAGTTTTCTTCAACTTTGATTCTTACCTCATGTTTAGTTGAATTCATCCATGGATTCCATAATACATTATTTACAAACTAGTTTCCTTTATTAAATTTGAAAATTTAAATTCTAACAGTCATATTTTCATGTAAAAATGGCTAAGTATGGAAACAAGAAAATCTTCTTGGGAGAGCAACTTTGCACCAACATATACTTTGATAGACATCAAGTCAATACCTAAAACTTGGACCACATGAACTAGGAACAAAAATTAATAGACCCATGTGACCACTTTATTTTGACACCTTCACACGTGAAAATGATGACATCATCAATCTATTCATTTACGTTGATTTGACAAATAGACTAGGATGACATAGACCTTCACAAGGCTACTCAAATGAATTATTTTCACTTCCAAAAGTACACCAATAACTTATTACACCCCATATGGTCTCTACATCAAGAACACATCATCAATAATATCCACTTGACCTCTTTGTCCATGCACCCATGCTTCTCATCATGCATTCATCTCTCCCCTAAGCATGCTATCCTACTCTCATGACCTCATGCTGACATCATGATAGCACCAATTCTCCTCTTATGAATCTATAAACATATTCATGTCATCAATGAAACTAATGCCTTCATTTTATTATGATCACTCCTTTGACATCAAAGCATTCCTTTGACATCAATGACAATCATATGATAATAAACTCCCCCTTTGTCATTAATGGTAAACCACTATTAGAAACTTCCTTCAATTTACATTTCTTATCTTTATGATCTTTCTTCCCCTTTGAAATTAATGAAAAAGGGCCTTTCATAGCTATAATTTATCCTAGGCCCTACAAAAAATGCAAACAAGAAGAAATCTTTACCATACCTCTCATTAGGCTCAAGCAAACCTAAATCAACCTTCATAGGCTCCCCTTATGATCATGCACAGCTCTATTTGATTGTCCTTGACATGAATGAAATGAAATTTGATCAATAAACTCATATAACAAACTGAAATAGGCATTCATAATGATCAAACAAGATTCTCTTCCTTTGATTTCACTTGATACTCATCTTAGGCACTCAGTACTTTCCCTTTCACCTCTACAGGACTTCATCTCATATGGATATTGTCTCACTTTGATACACTCTTATTAAAAAAAAATCAATATCAATATGATTACCTTGGAATTATTGATCCTCATTTTTAAAACTTGCTTGCAACTTATCCATGGCAATCTTCACATGAAACTCATGCATTATGATGATTCATACTTTTCCAATTAGCATTGTCACATAAGCCAATAGTACCTTGTCAAATAAGTTAGTGATGTCATCAATCCTAAAAAAAAATCTTGACATCTAAATCAGGTATATTTTGATCTTCACTATCACCAACATGTCCTTCTTGAAAATTCTAACATACACTTGTAGCTCTTATGCCCATGTCTCTCAAGTCAACTCATTGACCTAGAACTATGCATATATCTTCTTAAACTTTTCAATTGATCCTTAAAATTTATCTCATGCTCAAACACATCTGAGGTAACACAACTAGGATCCCCCTTGGTCAATATACTAGTATCATTCCAATCTTATTGCACTTCTTGAACACAAGTCACATGAAAATATGGAATTCTGAACCATATATAAGAGCTCTACAATAATCCATATAAACATCTCATAACTTTTATTTTTATCAAACATAATCATATTCCCTTTAGGTTCTCATCAATACCTCTTACTTTCTTTGATCATGGATGTAACATATTGAGTCATCTCAAATTCTCTTCATGCCTGAACAGGTTGGCTAGGGTCTAGATAAGGTCTAGGATAAACCTAGTGCAAAACACCATTTGACTTCTCCACACAATATGACCCTATAGGTCACTCTAAAAAGTATATTAGGACTCCATGAAACCCTAAAATATCATGATACACTCCATTCTATAGACATAAGAATCAAGATCTCTATGCAAGATACTTCTATGTCTTATAATCCTAACTCAATAGGCTACCATGCACACCTCTTTTTAGGTTCACTCTCTCTCATGCCTAATGCAACACTCTTTGGCATAAATTCCATATGTCACTATAAAATTATATATTGATCCTTATAACCTACTTCATTATTGATTGAATAATGTCTCTAATAAGCTTAGTAGAGACACTGCAAACTTCATTGTCCTAGAATAATAGAGCACACCAATCCTCATCATAGGTTTGAAAGTTATTATATTTATCTATCATAAAAAATAATCCTAATAACAAATACTCTTCATACACCTCTACATCTAATCCTTATTCTACCTTGGAAAACAACCCATCTTGGTTCACTATCCCAATGTAACTAGATGTCACTTTCTTGTCTTCCTTATTTGAGATTACCATATTTGATTTTGATATACCATCAATAGGTATAGGTGTAACACACTCTTTTTATTTTTCCACATATGAGCCTTGATCAACTTCTATCACATCATCTTGACTAGCATGATGAGTATAAAGCACTTTTGGTCTCCATTCTTTTTTTTGGTTCTTCAGATGTTATCCCTGAGCTCTATAGGACTTGTTACATCTTGACATCATAATAAAACATACTCTAGCAAAGTGACCAACTTTATGACATCTTTAAAAATTAGCATTGCTCATACCTTTCATGTGATGATGACTTTGAACCATATTTGGCATCCAAATTGCTTTACATGATTATTCATTCCATGAGCTGACTCTATAAAGCCTTGCCCTATAACCAAACATGTGATAATCATACCAATGAACATTAAAATACCTTTCATACCTCATGACACGTAGCTACTTGATGGATCTTTTCTTATATGTTTTCATGTTGACATTCTTGATAGGTTCTATCTTCTTATGTTCTTCTTTGGGTATCACCTTGATTTATTCAATGAGATTTAGCTTAACATTGTCTTGTTCAACCTCTATCTTCAAAGAACTCACCTCAAAATTTAACAAGGAACATTGTTCTTCTCTTAAACTTAGAATTTCACTTATAACGCTTAACTGATCCTTAAGAATGATGACATTTTATTCATCTTCTTTGGCCTTATTGGCCATGTCTCTCTTCATGGAACTTATCAACTCCTCAAGAGCCTTAATCACTAATTTCAACTCTTGATTCTCTTTCCTTGATTACTTCATGTTGATTGTATTCTTATCATTCTTCTTGACTTGAGATGTCTCTTTATCTTCTCTTGATCTTATGCTTGCCTTCAAGGATTCTAGCTCCTTATTGATCTTGATACACTCATCCTTAATATCCTTCAGTCTTGAGGCTATGATATTATTCTAAGCTTCTTCTTGATCATACTCACTCATCTTACCTCTATATTTCTCAAAAATTGCCTTGTAATAATTTCACTTTTCTTCACTTTATCTTAGACATACATAAGCAACATCTACTTGATCTTTAAGAACCTTGATGATTTCCTTATCTTCTTTGATTTATTTAGCACCAACATAGTATATTTCTTCATTAAGATAGTAACTAGCCATATTTGTTCTTCTTAGGATCTCCTTTAGGCTATTAGGCCTCTTTCAAAGGATCTTCTTTGATACCAATTATTGGAGGTACAAGATGATTGAGAGGGGGGTGAATCAATCAACTAATCTTTTCCCTTAACTTGATTAACTCAAATAGTTATCCATCATAAGCATATAAACATTAACCATTCAATTGACTTCATAATGAGAGAATACATGGATAAAACCCACTAGAACATAGCTTGGACTACTTATACTATTACCATGAATAAGTTTAGACCAGCACCAACTAATCAAGGGGCACCCTCCCCTCAATTTAGTCAAGCACCCACTTGACCTTTAGCTAGCACCAACGAGCAAGGAGGCTACAATCCCTTTGGTGATCAAAAACTAACTCAATCATCTCCAAATTGATCTCCACTTTTGATCTGATTTCTTCTACACCTGATGATGGACTTATCTTACTTTAACACATGCAATCCTACCTGTCTACCTCATACAAGCCTCTTCCTCTTTTACATCACTCAACTAGACAAATAGGCCTATCAAATTTGAAACAAGCAAACTAATAGCTCACCCCTTATACATACACTATTAGAATTTACCTCATCTTGAACATGATAATATGATAGTATTTATGATCTCTTACACTTTTACAAATCCTTATTTCATTTGCTTCTTTCTCCCATGGTCTCACCTATCAAATAAGCCTCATTAGCCTTACTTTTATACTTGACACTAGCTCATATCCTCACCTAGTTGGATAAACACCATATGCATTATTGGATCATTAAAAAATATCAATTACAACACGTTACACATAATTAACACTCACTTTCTAGGTCAGCTATGCTTTAAATGGCACAAACCCACTTACCAAAGTTTATGCAATTAGCCCTTTATTGGGCACAAGTTATATTAAGACTCATTACAAGGTTATAGCTCTTCATAAGTAAATGAGACATTCTATAAACACAACTAATATATATTATAGACCTTATCCATGTATTCCAATCCATACACCAATCTCTTACCTTGTGACGACTCTAATAGGCCTCAAGCCTTCATTAGGTCTCATGAAGATCTAATTCCAATTACCCCTATTTACTCAATGAACAATAAATGAACCAAAATGGTCAATAATGCTATTAAAAATGACTCACTCCTATCAAATACATTTATGAAAACCTATAATATCTCTTACCATTCTCAAGAGTCCTTAAATCACTCTTATACACTATCAAGGCTCCATTAGGCCTTATCTCTCCATTAGGTCTCATGGAGACCTAATACAAAAGTCTATTCATTTCTTTGAATAAATATATACTGTGAGCCTTCAATAATAAATAACTTATACAAACTCCTTATTCCTTCAAACATCTTTCTCTTCAAGCACCTTGAGCCATCAAGGTTCTAAACACCACAAGGCAAACTCTCAACTAACACAATCAAAACCTTGCTTGAGATGACCTAGAACATGTCATCTTCATAAAAATGATCATATTCATATCATTATCAACATGCAAAAACATCCTCTCATGACCTTATTATGTCACCTAACCATTAAGAAATACTGAACATAATGAAACAACTTCAAAGATCACCATAACAATCTACATCAAGCTCCCTTAACAACTTATGAAGCAACAATACCAATGAACACACTTAGAACTACTTGACATCTTTACACTATTGAGTAAAACTTTATGAAAACTTATTATATAAATACAAGACCTTGAAACAACTTAACAATAACACTACTTACACTAGCATTGGTCTTCGAGACCAATCAATAACTCTTCATACCCCTGCTTTGTCTTTGTCTTCTAAGGCACCATTTGAGCACATACAAATGCATCATGAACATGTATACAATTGAAGAAAAATTTTCACAAACCTCATATAGTGATTAATGAACACAACAAGTCATTACAAGGCCAATCATATCAAGAACAAACACCTTAGGGTTTGTAAACATCAAACCCTTAATTCACTACCTTTCAAATTTTAAGTTGTATCTTTACTTTAAGGATCAATCTGATCAAACATACTAATTTTAAAGGAACTTTATGACCTTGAGAACACATTAATATATTTGAAAAACCAATATTTAAGACACAAGCATGATATAGCTCTGCAAGACACTCATGTTTTTCTAGATCTCAAATCTTCACACACAATCCTCTTTTATTGTAGAAAAGTTCACTAGGTTGGTTTCTATGCTTGGTCATACACTTAGATATCAAGCCACATTAGTTATAAACTTGGGGAAGCTAGACACAGGGGTAGAAAGATTTGGTGCACAACATTTAATCATGTTATGTTACTGGCATTAGTTTCACACAAGTTTCAAGCCTTGTGAACTCAATTAAAGTGTAATAATCAAGGGACTGGGTCCGTGTTAGGCTAGTTGAATCATGGTGTAACTTGGGGTGTCAATGTAATTTAATCATTATCTAGATGGGTTTAGGTGTCCTTCTAGCATTAAGTCTTCATAGGGAGGTTGACAGGCACAAGTCACCATGAGAGCATCGGTCCTAGGGTGAAAGTCCATCTTTGGCTTGACCAAGCTTATTTAGGCATAGGTCATCAAGTTGAGGGTTAAGGGTCATCCAGCTAGTCATGCAAGTCATAGGGATGGCTTACATCCAAGGATTCACTCTCAGGTAACACTCTAGGCATGGGTCCTTAGACCTTAATGCATTTGGGTTCCAACACTTAGTGCAATTATAGGTTGACTAAAGTTGCTAAATGGTAGTGGGATGTCATTAATAGCTAGGTTTAAACCTCTATATTCCAATATATTATGAAAGAGTTAAAAAAAAAACTTAATTGAAACTAGCTCATAATAAAAACATCATGTAGATCATAAAACAATAACTAATACTTCACTCCTTCAATGGTCCTCTTCATTAACTTAATCAACAAAATTCATTATAAATAATAGAGCATATGCTCTTCCTAACTCTATTCATGCCCAATCGCTCACATACAAGCTTGGGATATACATTTGAACTACTAGAACTAATATTCATAATGAAAATACTAATGTTGGATCTCTATTTTTCTAGAGCTTCACTATCATTATTCTCCTTTCCTTCTCTTTAAAATTGATTCTTCTTTCATAGGTGATGGTCATCTCCTACTAGGTTAGATGGGCACATGCCAAGTGATGAGTTGTCATGAGTTTATCGGCTCCAATATGTTGCCTAGGTCAGACGTGCACATACCATATAATGAGATGTCACTTGGGGTAACTTACCTACTTTCTCCACTCTTTTGACATCTTTGTATCTTGATCCACCCATACAAGTCTTGACAAGGATGTCTTTAATAAGTTTGACAATTTATAACTACTCACCAGCTAGTGCAAGATTCATGAGGACTCTTCCATTTGGTATGAAATTGTACAAAAATGGGTACAATCGATCCAAGGGTCACTCATTACAAAGGTTTTTTAGGTTGGCACAGTCCATGTAATGGTATAAAAAGGGGCCCAAAATTACCCCATACAAAATTTTTAGTCCACCCCAAACTAGTCTTTAAGTGACTTAAACACGTAGAACTCAGGTGCACCTTATACTAGATTTTCTTTAAAATTCTCATAGCCTTAGATAACACCCTTAATTTCATCAATGGGGATATTTTCCTTAGTGTAAACATCCTTGAGGGAAATCACATCCATGCTTTCTAATTCTCTCCTAAAGGTTTTGAGCCTTTCCTTAGCGTAATTTGCCCCACCATCCAAAATTTATCTTTACTCAATGGCCTTAGTTTGGAAGGTGTAGGAGACAACCTCTAAGTCTTACTCCTACATTTTCAATTGGGCACTAAGGAAGTTTACCTTAGCTATTATATGCACACTCTTGGCCTTTGTCACCATGAAAGAGTTCTAGAATAAAACATCTTTCTCCTCTTTTGCCTTCTTGAGGTGCATGTCAATGACTAAAGTTTGGTTGGTGAAGATGCAAAAGATATTGTCTACCACTTCCATGCCTTTTTTGATTCTACTAAAGAGGTCCTCCACTATGTCTAATTTTTGATTTAATTCTACTCGTAAGGCCTCACTAGGGTCATATTGTTCTTTGAGTTCTAGTCTCATTTTAGGAAGCATTTCCTCTATGAGTGTGCATACTTGATCTACTTATTTTATATCCAAGGTGTCCATGGCATCTAGGAGGGAAAGCTCAACCTCTTTTATGCACTCTACTAGTTGTTTGAGTTTTAGTTTTATGGCCTTGATTTCTTTCTTATCATTCTTCACTACCTTATTTTAGCTATATGCGTGAGCCTCATTCATGATGTTATTTCATGCAATGGAAGATGCCATCTTGATAAGCATGTTGGTTGAGTGCACAGGGTTCAAGTCATGAGGTTTGAGGAGTTGGTAATCTTGGCCTTCTTCTAGCTTCTTGGCACCCTAGATCACATTGGTTAGAACCTCAAACTTAGGCTCATCTATATAATAGTCCAGTATCCAAGAGACTTGGTGGCACATTATGATCATGGTAGTCTTTGAATACATGCACTCCATGAAGTAGAAGTCCTCATCCTCCTTGAAGTCCTGCTACACCCTTTCCCTATTCCCTGATTCATACTCCTCACCCTCAACTAGCTCTTCTTCCTTATTGGTGTTAGTGCCTTCTTCTTCAGCTTTTTATTCTTCCTCTTTGGCACTTGTCTCATCATCATGTTCTTCCTATAGGGGTTCTTCTATGGAATTTTCCTCTTTATCCATCTCTTCTTATAGTGACTCTGTAGCATGAACTTGCATCTCACCATGTTTTTCCTTTTCTTTCCCTATCAAGGCCTTGGTTTCCTTCTCTATTTATTATTTTAAGGTGATAGTATCACCTTCTTTATTTTTAGGTTCCCCTTTAGAACTAGGTAATGCCTATTATGCAACCTTATATTCAGTACTAGAGGGAACACTTAGCATCTTCTTTGGAATTCCCTCTTTACTTGGTCCCACACTTATGGTAACCTTCTTTTCCTCTCTTTATTTCAAAATGTGTGCCCTTTCTTTATGGGCTACTTCCTCCTCTCTCTCTTCTTTCTTGGCCTTTTCTACTTCAGACTTCCTCTTTACAACTTGCACGATGCATTTATTCTCTCTCTCTCTCTCTCTCTCTCTCTCTCTCTCTCTCTCTCTCTCTCTCTCTCTCTCTTCTCTTTGGCCTCTAATTAGTCAATCTTAGCCTGGGACATGCCCTTGGCTTTCATCTCTTTATGTGTCTGGTGTAATTTTTAGTGCTATATCAATATGGCCTTGGTCCAAGCCCATGTCTTTATATTGACACTATACTTCTTCTTCCATTTGTGTGCTAGAGTGGGGTTGCCTCTTTTGGCTCCATGCCCATTTCTACTTCCTGACTTCATTCCTCCATCAGTGCCTTATGCTCCTCCTCTTTCCTCTACTCTTCACTCTCCACCATCTGAATAACCTCCTTTAGCACCCACACCTTAGCCATTTCCTCCTATTTTTGTAGCTCTTTCATCCTGTGGAATTTGGCCTCACTAAAGCTGAGTCTCCTCAGTCTTCTCCTAGATTTTTATAGCTCAAGTTGAGGTGGAAGGGAAGGGTTTTGTTCACTTGAGGAGGACTCCTCATCCTCATGTACAATGAAAGTGCCGCACCCCCACTAATATTTTTTAGATTCCTTTGCCTCCTCTTCTTTGGATATAATAATTTTGGGCACTGAGGAGGAAGCCTTCCCTTTCTTTTTCTCCTTTGCACCAGAGGCAGATATCAGCATGAAATGTACTATTAGGAACCCATGATATCTCTTCTCTTTATTTTGTTCATTTGGTAGTTTCTATGGATGCATATGCTTTGTAAGTAATCCCGTGAGCATTTCATTTTATCCCACATTCATGGGAAGTAGTAGTTTCTTAGATTAGAATTCATATATAAGTAAGTGTTGAGGCCATTGAAGGCATCCACAAATTATTTATATTGAGTTTGCTCAAAGGAGGTTACCCCCTTGAAGTGGTCTGTGATCAATATAATCCTTTTAGTACTTCTACTCATTTTATAATTTTTTTATTTCATGCATTTTTATTGACTTGTTATAGGAGGATCTTCTCATCTGGTATTAGATCATTTTCTAGGGCCACAATTTTTTTTCTAAAAAATTTAAACTATGTTCTACTGCATAATTTATTTACATTATTTTTCTCAAAAATTTCTAACTCTATTCTAATGCATAAATTTTTTATACATCACAATAAAATTTTTAAGATCATTTCATAACTATGGGAAGTGCTTTGATGAAATCCCTAAAACTCATTATGAGAAGTACCATAGGAACCCCAAAGTAGCTAGCCCATTGAGAGGACTTGCTAGCAAAATGGGAAATGACCCCTTACTGATTGAGTAGTTCCCATACATGAGGAAAACCAAGAGCTATCACTGAGAGATAAATCCATAGCCCAAATGTTTTTGGAGAGTGGTACTCACATAGATGACATTGGTGGCCAGAGTGATATATTTAAACCCTTAAAAAACCATTGAAACTTAGGACCTATTTCTATTAGTTTCATAATTTTACCAATAAAGTATCAAAAATACAAATAGAGTATCAGAAAATTACCATAGCAAATCTGTAGACTTGTTTCAACATATTCCTAGTAGACATGTTTTACAGAGCATAGTAACCAGCAACAAAAATAGAAAAAAAATATTTTTCATTTTTTTGCAATATCTCTCCACTTTTAGACCCATTTATCCTCAAAATTTACTTGAACACCTATAATTCCAATCCCTGCATTTTCTTCTTTGAGGTCCCATATCTCAATTCCACTCCTAATTCTCATAAATCACAAATTTCCCTTTTTAAAAGTTTTTCCATAACTTCTATTTCTGTCTATTTGACTTGAAAAATCTCCACTATGTTCATCATCTTGTTCTACTCCTTTTTCCCTCTTTGATCAATTTTCTTGTTTTTCCATTTTCACTCTTAAAATTGCCCTTGCCTTCATCAATCATACTCCCACTATGAATTTTTTTAATTAAAAGCCCCTTTACCCCTTCTTTTTTTGCCCAAATTCAAAACCTTCCTTACTAAATGTGTCTTAACTCTATTTTTCCTATCCATTGTAAAAAAAAAAAATCTATTATTTGGGTCATGGTAGTAACCCGAACAAGAGAAAAAACCATGGAGGATGAAATTGCCACCCTCAAGACCCACATCAAATATCTTGATGAAAATAATTCTTAGGCTAAGTATTCAACATACCACCATGAACAACATATGACATCTAGAGTGTTCTTTAGACACTATGTTTTCTTCTTCCAACAATTATCATTGGTTGAAACTTAATTTTCCTTAATTTAATGGTGCAGATCTAACTAGATGGATTTATCAGGCAGAACAATATTTTAGTCTACATAATACTTTTGATGCCAACAAGGTTCTACTTACATCTTTTCATTTGAAACTTGAATCCATTCAATGGTATCATTGGTATACCAAGGCTCATGATGAACCCATATGGACTAATGTGTTCACCCTCATTTTGTAATGGTTTGGATCTATTGATTTTGATGACTTCACTAGAGTACTCACTGAACTTTGCCAAATAGAAATAATGAGAGAATATCAAACTGAATTTGAAAAAATAGTCAATCATACATAGGGATTATTTGATGAATTCTTTAAGATTTGCTTTATTAGTGGACTAAAGGATGCAATTCAATTTGAGCTCAAAATGTTTCAGCCCAACATGATGATGGAAGCCTTAAGGTTGGCTAATTTGGTAGAGGACAAGATCGTAGCTCAACAATGATTCAAATCTAATTTTATTCCATTCAAAAATATATCTTCACAATAATCTCAAATAATTCTAGCTCTTAGAACCACTTTTATAAAGTGTTTGAATGAAGAAAAGATGCAAGCCCATAGATAAAAAGGACTATGTTATAACTGTGATGATAAGTTCACTCAGGGACATCGATGTGTTGAGTAAAAGCTCTACCTATTAGATATGAAATCTCCACCTAAAACTAAAGATTGGGAAGATGTTCAAAATACAATAAATGATTTTTAAGAAGCTCTGTTGATTGTGGAACATGCTTCTAAAGAAGACCAACTAGAGATCTCTCTCCATGCATTAACATGAGTCACTACCCCATAAACCATGTAGTTTATGGGTTAATTCAAAAATCTCCCTCTCACAATACTCATTAACTCAAGTACCACTCATAACTTCATTGAACCTCAGATTGCCAAATAGGTTGATTGTTTTATCCATCCTTGTTCCAACTTTGAAGTCATGATTGCTAATGGGGGAACATTACCTTGCAAAGGGAAGTGTCACAATGTGTTTATCTCTATTAGAGATTATACCTTGTGATCCAACATGTTTTCCATACCCTTAGGTGGATGTGAAGTTGTTTTAGGAGCCCAATGGTTATGCATACTTAAACCCATCTTATGGGATTTTACTAAACTTTGGATGTAATTTTTACATAATGGGAATAAACACACATTGAAAGGATTACAACCTCAATCTCTCAACATCATAAGTTCAAATCACATGGAAAATATTCTTAAAAAGAATTCACATGGTGTCATTACCTAGTGCCATTCCATTCAAATACAACCCTTAACTTTCTCCACTACTCCCTCTGACCTTCAATTTATTCTGTAGAGGTATGCACATATCTTTGCCAAACTAGTGAGATTGACACCTTCATAGCTAGAGGACCATCGTATTTAGCTCCTTCTAGGAAGCACTCCTCCCAACATTAGGCCTTATCACTACCCATTTTAGTAAAATACCAAGATCAAGATGCTCATTCAAGACTTATTCTAGCAAGGCATTATTTGCCCTAGTAGCAACCCATATTCTTCTGTAGTTCTTATATAGAAAAATATGGGCCATGGTACCTTTTCATTAATTTTCATGCACTGAATCACCTCACAATCAAGGATAAGTTCCCAATCTATATTATTGATGAGCTTTATGGAACTCACTTTTTCTCCAAGCTAGATCTTCGATTTGGATATCACCAGATCTGGCTTCATGAAGATGATATCCGTAAGATAAATTTTCACATGCATGATGGCTATTATGAGTTCTTAGTCATGCCATTTGGCCTCACTAATACTCATTCAACATTCTAGGTATTTATGAGTAAAATATTCTCACCCTACCTAAGGAAATTCATTCTAGTCTTCTTCATTGATATCCTCATCTATAATAAAACATGGTTTGAGCATCTCCAACATCTGGAGATCACATTTCAACTTATCTTTGACCATCATCTTTGTGCAAAATATTCCAAATGTACTTTTGGCTAGGACAAATTGGAGTATCTTGGGTATATTGTTTAAACCCAAGGGGTTTAAATAGATCCTAAAAAAATAACTACTATGATAAATTAGCCACATCCTCAGACATTCAAGAGCCTTCATGGTTTTTTAGGGCTAACTAGATATTATCAAAAGTTTGTCAAGGATTATGAGAAGATTGCAGCTCCACTGATAGCTATGTTAAAAAGGATGCTTTTACTTGGATGCAAACTGCTAAGTGTGCATTTGAAGCATTAAAATAAGTTATGTGTACTACACCTATTTAAGCTATGCCATATTTTACCAAGACCTTCACTATTAAGAGTGATACTTGTGGCAATGGACTGGGTGATGTTCTCTTCCAAGAAGGATGCCCCATTGCATTCACCATCAAAACCCTTTTCAGTAAAAATTTAGTGCTTTCTACTTATGAGAAGGAAATGATGGGCATTTTACATGAAGTATAAAAATGGTGGTCATACCTATTGGGTAATCATTTTTGTATTAAAATTAATCACTAGAGTCTAAAATATTTCTTAGAACAATGGGCCTCTACCCCATCACAATATAAATGGGTCAGCAAACTCATGGGTTAGGACTATGAGATAACTTACAAGAAACACAAAGAGAATATTGTGGCTAATGCTCTATCTCACACATTTATAGATCAAGCTTCCCTTTTAGCTATTTCAATGCCTATTCTAAATCGGTTGGACACTATATAGTAGGGGTATGTCAATGACTCCTCATTATCTCAAATCATTCAATAATTGGCCACTAACCCCTTGACTATACCACATTATTCCTGGGATGGTGCTTCTCTATGATATAAGGGTTGTTTGGTGCTTCCCTAGAGCACAGGTCTATAATATTATATATTCTATGAACTCCATGATTTTCCTTTTGTAGGGCACTCAGGGTTTCTCAAAAATTATGAGAGAGCATGAAGTAACTTATTTTGGAATGGAATGAAAAAGACACTTTAACAAATGGTGGCTGAATGTGATACCTACCAACACAACAAGGGTGAAACAACACTCATCCTTACGTTGCTCAAACCCTTTTCAATCCCTACTAGGTATTTAAATAGATATTTCTATGGATTTTATTTAGGGTCTCCCTAAATATAGAGAGAAAATGATGATCTTGGTTATGGTGGATCACCTCTCCAAATATAGTCATTTTTGTGCCCTTAGACAAATTTATATCGCCCTCACAATTGCACAAATTTTCTTGGACCATATTTTCCCTATTCATGACATTCCTTCATCCATTGTCTCAAGTCATGATTCAACCTTCACCATCCATTTTTGGATAGAACTATTTCAATGTACCAGTACTCAATTGAAGATGAGTTCTGAGTATCATCCACAAATAGGTTGCTAGACTAAAATTGGCAACAAATTCTTGAAAACATTCTTCTATTGCTTCACCTCATAACTAACACATCAGTGGGTAAAGTGGATCCCTCTCATTGAATGGTGGTACAATTCCTACTAAACTTTAAGGAAAATGACTCCATATGAAGCAATCTATGGTCAAACACCACTAGTGATCCTTCTATAAAACCATCATAGTTCATAAGTCCAAGTAGTTGACATGATTCTCTGAACCTAGGATCAGATCCTCAATACCCTATGAGAAAATATTCATATAGTAAAAAATTTAATGAAATAACATGCAGATCAATATTGTTCTAAGCACACTTTTCAAGTACGTGATATGGTTTTTCTTTGTCTGCAGCCCTACAAACAATTCTCCCTAAAACTCAAATGGAATCATAAGCTAGCTTCCAATTTCTATGGGCCCTATAAGGTTCTTCAATAGATTAGGTTAGTTGCTTATAAGTTGGAGCTCCCACCTTCTTCCCAAGTTTAGCTAGTATTTCATGTCTCTTATTTGGAGAAACTTCTTGGCACAAACATTAAAGTGTAGACTATTTTACCTAAACTTGATAATGAAGGATCCATTCTTCTTGAGATAGAGGCAATATTGGATAGGTACACACACTAACTTCACTCCTAATCTATTACCAAGGTTTTAATTCAATGGTATGGAATACAACTAGAGGATGTAACATGTGACCCATTATTTTAGATTCAACACCAATTCCCACATATGAACCTTTGAGGTCAAATATTTTTATAAGAGGGAGGGGATGTTATGAACCCATGATATATCTTCCTTTTAATTTGTTCATTTAGTAGTTACTATGGATGCATATGATTTTTAAGTCATCCCATGAGAACTTTATTTTATCCCACATTCATGGGAATTAGTAATTTCTTAGATTAGAATTCATATATAAGTAAGTTTTGAGGCCATTAAAGGCATCCATGAATTATTTGTATTGAGTTTTCTCCCTTGAAGTGGTCTACGATCAATATAATCCATTCAATGCTTCTACTCATTTTATAATTTTTTTATTTCATGACTTTTTGTTGACTTATTATAAGAGGATCCTCTCATGCACGTGCTTGTTAGATGGTTTTTTATGAAGCATATGGTTCCCCTTTTAAAGTGATTTTCAGCTTCAACCATTCCTTGATTTATTCCAAGGTTTCCCTTCTCTTCTTCTTTAAAGACTTATTTTTGGTGGGTTTCAGGGTTACCACATCCTCAATATAGATGGGGGTTCTCTTCTACTCTCAGTGTTAGGCTTGATGTTGGAATCCTTCTTCATTCAATTTATTGCATAATAGAGTCTATGGATGAATTCAAAGATAGTGACCTCTTAGACTGGGTTGATGTTTGGGTGATCTGAGGCATCTTCTTCATCTTTAATTATGCCTCCATCTATGTGGGGGAACACTTGATACAGTATTCACCTATTTGCATAAAGATCCTAGACTAAGATGTCCATTCTTTGCAAAATTAGGATTTAGTGAATCACATATCATAAGTATTCTATCGAGAAGGCAAAGGGAAGCTTCAGCCATCCTAACTTGTTTATATCCTTCAGTGATAAGCATATGACGTAGTAGTTCTACATCATGGAAAAAGTTACCATCCCATAAATGCTCATGAGAAGCCCCTAGGGTATGCACCACTCCAGTCTAAATGCTTTAGTATACTTCTTGTACTAGTGCAACATGTAAGTCTTGTATTTTAAGCTAAAGGTAGTGGGGCAAGCATAGCCCTTTCATTTTTGCATCAGGCACTCATGGTTTTTTGAGAACATACACAAGTTTTCCCCACTTCTATTAGGAATCCTAATCTCTTTCATTATAATCAAGATGAGGATGGAGCCCCATCTGAAGGTCCCTTTGGCAATGTGCCATTCAAACACATTCTTGATGAATTCCTTGGAAATGAATTATGCAATATTAAACTAGATGCCCTACACCATATGATAGGCCAGGTAGAGATACACCTTAGACACATCTATCCACTAACCACCATGACATAACTTTGATTTCACAAGGCACACCGTCACCCTTATACTGAGGTCTTCACACTTGTTGATTAGGAATGTATATCCCCCTTGAAGTAGTTTAGTAGCTTCGTGACTCATTCTACCTCATCATCTTCCATCAGCTAATAGGTGTCTCTACCTATGTTCAGGAGCCCAGTTATTCATCTTATCATCTACATTAAGATCTTCATGCACTAGCCTACTAAGTATATGTGGTCTTTTTGGATGCATAAGAGAAGGAATTAAATGGATTTTCAATTTTTTTAAAGCAAGGCAACTCATAGAGTTGAGTTGTGCCTAAGGATTTTAACCTGTCTCAAATTGAGACATTGAAGAGGGCATCACCTTCAAGGGTTTTATGCCCTATATCGACCATCTAGTCCTATGACAAGTCTTGAAAATAGCTCAATGTCTGGTGGTTGTATTCTCTCAACTGACATATGTGTACAAAGGAGAACTGTGATTCTACCACTGATACTTCTAGTGGAAATTTCATGTGTTGATATGAATTTTTTTTGAGCACCTTAGTATCCACCACTATGATGCTAACTACCTCAATTGTCTACACATTTATCTTAGTGATAGATGCTTCCTCAAGAATTTTGACCCTCTTGGGTTCTAGCTATACTTCCATAGAGATTGACATCTTCCACTCCACCATTCTGAATTTGTTGAAGTTAAACCTCAAGAGGTGTGGTTTGTTAAAACTTCTAATTATGGTTGGTGCTTTTATAGTCATAAGATTTTTGATTGTGTGTTTGGCTCTAAAATTCACTAGTCGTTAATGATGACTTGATGACAACCTTAAATTTTACCCAACTCTCTATACAAATTTATCTCATCCCCACCCCTTACACACTAGATTCACTATGAGCACACTCTTCAATGTGCTTCCTTCCACTCTAGGTGCCTGAGTTGGTCAAATTTTCACTTGTGGTAAGTTTTTTCCATCTTTAGTTATCTAGTTTTTTATTAAGTCTTGGATTAGCATAAACTTGGTAACCTTAGTAAGTCTATCATTTGCCCATTTATAACCTTTTTTTCAACCACCATTATTAATTTAGGATTAATGATGTAAGTACCTCAATCTTCTTGGGAAGCATTAAAAATCCAAAAAATCTTTGAAAATATCCTATCTTGTACACATTAATTACATATCTTTGTGCCAATATCATCACCTCATTGATTTCTCGTAATAGTTTTTTTGGTGAAGTGATGTGTGGTTTAAATGGTCACTTCCCACTCCTTCTTGGGTGGATTCCATCTATCTTGAATGACTTCCTTCTGCATGACCTTTGCCTTTCTTGTGGTAACCTGGGTGTAGCACCTCACATGCATATGATTCATCCTCCTTAGTTCTACTTATTCTCTATTTACACTCCTATTTCAAGCATGCTTTTCTTACTTGGTTAATTTCTTATGCATCATCTTGCTTTGGATTTAATACACCATACAAATCCCTTATGTTGGCCCTCCAATGCTTTGTTTCTCTTTAGATGCTCTTACACACTTTTTTAGTACACGAGTCTTCACTATCTACCTTGCACTCTACTAAGTTGAACATCTTCACTTTTTATTTATGTACCCAAATATGTTGAATGTCTTATCTTTCCTTAGGGGTTTTTAACACTAGATAAAATGATGCAAATTATTGCAACTTTGGTGCACAAGTAACACTAAAGTGGTTCCTTTTTGGGCCTTGAATTGCCCTGCACTATTTATCTTGCACATATGGGTTAGTAACTGGTAGCTTCATGAACCTACTACTTAGATGTATAGCATCATGCACTTATTGGTACAAATTCTTGACTCACTTGATTAGAATTAAGCGTGAAACATTGACCCAAAAGTTCTTGCAGCCATTGCACACCGCTCACTACCTCTATACACTATATAAGGAGAAAAAAAGAATGGTTTATCTTGCACCAAAATTTATTTTGGTCAGCTCAACTCTAATCAACTACTAACCAAGAAGTTAGAGTTTCCATGGTATGCATGTCAGCTTACTACCTATATTAATTTAGTCGATTGTCATTGAAATGCCTGGGGAGCATTTTTCTAGACAATGTGTGTAGATTACATGTGCCTATTTCCAAGATGTGGTGGATGATGTATGGACCCATCCACTAGATTTTCAACTTGCTTGGGTTTTTGAAGTACTTGGAATCATATAGAAACCACAATGATCCTTTAGTCAGCTCCTTATGCTTGATTTTCTTATTGTTCCATCGCTTTTGGCTTGTTTTCTTAACTTGCTAACTCTATTTGTCTTGGATGCACTTCTCATCCAGTCACTCCAATTCTTCCAATATTGTATTAGAAATTCTTGGTCATCTAAGTGGCTAGCACATTTAATGTGTAGGGAGGGCACCATGAACTCTATGGGTAAAAATTCTTTAGTGCCAAACACTAATTGAAAGGGTGTAGCCTTATTCAGACACTTATAGGTCATGCGATATGTCCAAAGTATTGCTAAAACTAAATCATCCCAGTCCTTATGACCAATTTTGCATATCTTCATGAGGCACATTCCTAAGAAATTTTTAAAGGCTTCAGACATGCCATTAGACTAGGGATGATATGGTCTTGTGGTATGCTACCATATATTCTATTAGGAGGACATGCACTATTTCATTGATGAAATGAGTGCCCCTATCACTAGTTAAACTTAATAAGTACCCATACCTACTAATGATGTTCTCCTATATGAAGTGTGCTATTGTCATGGATATATAGTCTGTGGTTAGCATAGTTTTGGGCCCCTTAGTGAAATAGTCAATGGCTACTATAATGTATCTGGAATCGATGCACCTTGTTGTGGGAGTGATTGGCCCAACAAAGTTAATGGCCCATTTTTTGAATGGTACCTAGGCAGGGATGGGAATGAGCATCTCATCATGTTGGTTGGGCTTCCTAGTGTACTAGCATACATCACATACCTTAGTGTACCCCTTAACATCTTAGATTAGGCTTGGCCACCATAAGCTTGACTACAATACCTTATGTGTTATTACATCACTAGTGTAATGGCCTCATATGATCCATTCATGTACTTCCTATATGATGGAGTCCCTTTCATGTTTAAAAACACATTGGTGTAGGAATTCATCCCTATTTATTTTATAGATCTCCCCTTTGATTAGCTAAAAAGGGGTAGCACAGACTATGAGTTTTTTTTTCTTTATTGACCACACCTAGGGCACAAACCTAGATATTAGGAAAGCATAAATCTATGCTAGTTATTCAAGAATGTACTAAAATCTATAAAGTTTCACATTTGGCATGCCATCCTAAATGGGTACTATTACATCACCAAGTTTGATGCAAGATAAATGGTCTAGTTCCAAGTTTTTTTTCTCAAGTTTGACGACTATAGAGAACTAGAATTCCTAGAAGAGAACAATCCATCTACATATGTGCCCACATAATAGACTTTTTCACAAGGTACTTGAGTGCCTCAAGATTTATGAAGAATATGAATGGGGTTTCTAGAAGGTATTGCCTAAATTTTTATAAGGCATAAACCATTGTCAATGTCTCATGGTTGGTGGTGGTATAATTCTACTCTACTTGCATCAATTTTCTACTTGTGAAGGAGATGGGGTAGTCCATCTTACCCTTTCCTGGTTGTGCTAGTATGACACCAATTTTTAAATCCTAAAGCATAAATGTGGACATGAAAAGGAGTCATCTAGTCAAGAAATTATAGAATTGGTGCATTGGCCAACTTTAACTTTACTGTCTCAAAGGCTTCCTCTTATGACTTGCCATAGTAGAATGGGCCATCCTTGTGCAAAAGCTCCTCTAGAAACACCATGATTTTTGCATAGCTCTGAATGAACTTCCTATAGTAGCCACAATGGCTTAGAAAGGTACCCATTTATTTCTGCATTAAAGGGGTCTAGAGCTAGATTATTATGGCAATCTTTATTGGATTGGCAAACAAACCATCCTTGTAGATGATGTGCCCAAGTAATGTTTAAAATGGGGTTATGAAGATGTACTTCATCTAATTTTAGGAGATATAGAGCTATCTACACTGTCAAACATGAGGCGTAGATTTTCATAGTAGTCTTTTACAAGACCATATACAATCCAATCATTAACGTATATTTATAAAAACCTATGGATGAAGTCCTTGAAGGCAGTGGTCACTACCCTAGAGAATATGACTGGCATATTATTGAGTTAGAAGGTCATCATGTTATAGGTGAAACAACCCAATCATAAAGTTTGTTTTGGACTTATCCTCCTCCTTGATATGCACTTGATGGTAACCCAAAAACCCATAAGTGAAAGTGTAGATTTTGCACCCTATGAATTTTTCTAGGACCTTATCAATGAATGGGGTTGAGAATGTATGATTTATGTAAGCAGTGTTCAACATCCTATAATTAATACAAACTAGTATGCACCCATATTTATTGATGTTGATGACCATCAAGCTTACCCATTCAAATTCTTGTACTAGGTAGATGATATCGAGAACCAACATTCTATCGATCTCTATCTTTACCTTGGTCTGGTTATTGGGATTCATCTTATATGGGTGCTTCTTGACTGGTCTTGCATTATCCACCAGCATGATGCTCATTTTTTCAAGTGAAGGGTGGGTGCCTTCATGTCCTTATAGCTACATGGGAATAGGTCCTAAAATTCTTTTAGGAGGTCTACAATTCATGCCAACTCTAAATCAAACCAACAGACATCTATAGTGGTGATTTTTGGCACACCATCTATGTTGATGTCCACTTTAGTGGTCTTGAGTGGCACATGGTAGGGTTAATTTCTCTCTTGATGAGAGTCTTCAACTTGAATTATCCCCTCTATTATTTCAATTCAAAGTTTTTTTGGGTCTTCATCTACTGGGGTGTTATCATCCATAAGGTGCACAAGCATTTGTCTACCCATCAGAGCCTCCAATTATGCTCTTTCTAGGTCTCATCATCTTCTTCACTAGAGTCACTATTAAGTGTTGTCTCTTCAAAAAATATTGGGAGTGTTAGTCATTTCTCCATGAACATCTCCTTCAAACATTCTTCTAAGATTTTAGTATCATCAAACACTGCTCTATAAATGAATTATAATGGCTATAGTAGCTCTAAATTCTACAAAGAAAATGAGAAAGTGTGCACAAACCTCTCCTTGAGCAGTTCTCAGTTCCCTATTTCATGGTGTATCTTGTTTACAATATACCTTTCCTACACCCATGTCTTCAAGGTCCTATAAAATGTGTTCACACACAAGCTTCTTGGTGCATTTTCATCACAATCAGTCCATGTTTCTTCATACAAACACACATTCGTGATTGGGTTAGAATCACCAATGTAAATAGGTATGTCCAAATCTTCATAATTTTTCTAATCTTGGTGCATATTATTGCTTTCACATCCCACCAAGTTGGCAAACTAGGTCTCTATACTACCCACTAATGAGTGACAGTGCTCTTCAACATATGTACTAGTACACCTATTCAATCTATCTCCTTTGGGATGTATGATTCAATGACTTGGATGTAATTTTGTATAGGTTGGATCCATTCATACCTTGGAATCACTGTAAGATTCCATTTACTGAGTTAGAGTACCTTTTTCTCTATCATCTTGGCATGGGGGGCCCATTTCTTTTTAAGGTGCTCAATCCTAACCAACCTTGTTGTAGTTGGTCTTGGCCTAGTTGCTCACACTAGGTGGTACCTTTGGCCAATGACCTCATAGTCTTATTTGACCCATCACTCATAAGATACATCAATCATGTCAGAGGCTAATTATCTATCCTCCCATTTAAGCACACCTTAGTCATTAGGGTTGATGTTTTCAGCACCTTGAATCATGATGTTATAGACATGGTTGATCTCATCTTCAAGATCAATACTCTCTATATATGGTGGGCCTTGATCACTTGAAAGGAGGATCACCACACTTTCCTTTCCATTATTAAATCTCATATAATTCTTTTTGAAGTGCATGTATACATTGTTGACATAGAACCATGGCCTTCACAAGAGTATTGGGTAGTTGACCTATTCTGCTAACCCAATGACCTTGAAGTTTACATGAAACTTAGTGCCCATGATATCTACAATGGCACCCTTAAATATCCTGATACATTGGGATCAGGTTTGTTAACCATGAACAACATATGAGGTGAAGGCCTCAAGGGTGGTGACCCCATTTTTTCCTAGGAATTTTTGGTTAGGATATTGACCTTAACGCCCATATCTACTGGTACTTCATAGACTGACCATTCATTAATGGTAGAATCTATCAAATTTTTTTTGGTCATACTCAGTGTTTTGAGTATGCCTAACTTCACACACCCACTCCATATGTGGCATTGTAACTTATATCACTTGAGAAGTAGCCTCTTGCACTAGTTCTTTTCCTGTGTGCTTTTGAAGCAAGTCCTTCAATAGTGGCAACATCCCTTCAGTATATAGGAGGTGTAGGATCTGAATCAAATATTTTACTTTAGCCTCATAGTGATCTTTCTTCTTACGTGAAGTGGTGGCCTATGCCTCTAAATATCCTACAAATGGAACCAAAATGTTGTAAAAAAGTTCACTAGGTTGGTTTATATGCTTGGCTATCAAGCCAAGTCGATTCTAGACTTGGGGAAGCTAGGCATAGGGTTAGCAAGATATATCTTATAATATTTAATGATGCTATGGTGTTAGCATTAGCTTCATTTAAGACAAAATCCTTTTGCACTCACATGAAGTGCAACAGTGAAGGGATCAAGCCTATGTTGGGCTAGTTACATCATGGTGCAACTTATGGTTTGAATGGGATTAATCATTGGATAGAGGGGTTTTAGTGGCCTTCTGGTGCTAAGTCTTTATAGGTAGGTTGATAGGTGGAAGTATTCATAATAGCATATGTCTTAGGGTGAAAGTCCATCTCTGGCTCAACCAAGCTTCTTTAGGTATATGTCATCAAGTCAGAGATTAAGGGCCATCTGGCTAGTCATGCAAGTCATAGGGATGACTTACATCCAAAGACTCACTCTCATGTAACACTCTAGGTGTAGGTCTTTGGACCTTGATGCATTTAGGTTCCAACACTTAGTGTAATTATAGGTTGACCAAAGTCTCTAAATGGTACTAGGATGCCATTAGTGGATAGGGTTGAACCTCCATATTCCAATATATTTTAAAAGAGTTAAAAAAAACTTAAATGAAACTAACTAGTAAGCAAAACATCTTACATATCATAAAATAAGAACTAATAATTCATTCCTTCAATGGGCTTCTTCATTAAATTAATTAACAAAGTTCATTACAAGTAATAGAGCATATGCTCTTCCTAACTCTATCCATGCCCAATAACTCACATGCAAACTTGGGCTATACATTCAAACTAATATAACTAATATGCAAAATGAAAATACTAATGTCAGCTCTCTATTTTTCTAGAGATTCACTATCATTATTCTCCTTCTCTTCAAAAGTGAGTCTCCTTTTATAGGTAATGGTCATTTCCTACCATGATAGATGGGTGCATGCCAAGTGATGAGTTGTCATGAGTCTATCAGCTCTACTATGCTACCTAGGTCAGATATGCACATGCCATATGTCAGGCTATAACTTGGGGTCACTTTGCTACCTTCTCTACTCTTCTAGCATCTATACATCTTGAGCCAATTCATATAAGTCCTGACAAGGATCTCTTTAAGAAGTTTGTCACTTTGTAACTACTCACGAACTAGTATGAGATTCATGGGGACTCCAATTGGTGCTAAAATGTATAAAAAAGGGTACAAACAATCTAAGGGTCACTCATTATCAAGGTTTGATAGGTTAGTGTGGTCCACGTAATGGTACAAAATGGGGACCAACATCTTTCATGATGATTTTCATTCACAAAATCACACTTTTAGATCATCTTCAAAGCATAGGAATGAATAAAAAAGATTTATCTAGATCATCCATTAATTAGATAATCATTTTAAAATCATTAAACATCTTCTAATGCTTATTACACCTCCTGGGTTCACTAGTTCAAAACCTAGTCAACTATAGTTGACTTTATCTTAAATTTATTGCACCTATATGAATGATCAAACCTTATAATCACTTTGGGGGTATATTACAATGGGTTATCTTCAACTTTGATTTTTACCTCATCTTTATTTAACTTCATCCATGGCTTCTATAAGATATTCTTTGCAAATTGGTTTCCTTTGTTAAATTTGAAAATTCAAATTCCAACGGTCATATTTTCATGTAAAAATGGCTAAGTATGGACATAAGGAAATCTACCTAGGATAAAAACTTTACAACATCATATGTTTTTATAGATATCAAATCAAGACCTAAAACTTGAAACCCATGAACTAGGTATAAAATTGAACAAACCCCTGTGACCATTTTCTTCTAACACCTTCACATGTGTGAATGATGACACCATCAATTTGCTCACTCCTTCTGATTTGACAAGTAGACTAATATGACCTAGACCTTCACAAGGCTACTCAAATGAATTATTTTCACTTTCACAAGTACACCAAGCACTTCTTACACCCCATAGGGCATCTGCATCAATAACACATCATCAATGCCATCTATTTGACCTCTTTTTCTGTGCACCCATACTTCTCATCATGCATTCATCTCTCCCCTAAGTATGACAACCTACTCTAATGACCTCGTGCTAACACCAATGCTCCTCTTATGACTCTCTAAACATCTTCATGTCATCAATAACACTAATGCCTTCATTCTCTCATGATCACTCCTACATCAAATCAGTCCTTTGACATCAATGATAACCTTATGCTAATAATAGGCTATCTTTATATTCTTCTATCCAAACTATAAATTTCATCTTTCTTAGCTGAAAATAGTAATATTTCAACCTGGATAAACACACAACTAATAATTCAAGAAACTCACAGCAAAATATTTCATAAATTTTATCCATATATGCTCTTAATAACTTCTTCATAGTCTTTCTAATTTATCTATTTTTGTGAATTAATGTAAACCCTAAGTAGATAAAAGATATGAGTATGTTAATTTATGGAATAAAATACTACAATATCAATATATAGTGATTTGTATAATAATTGATTTATTTGTTTAACCTATAAATAACAATGAATTTTAAAAGGTATACTGAGTTGGAAAATATGACTAAAGAAGACAAGTGAAAGATTGGAAAGTAATGTAGAATCATAAAAGAGTGTCGTCAATGGAGAATAGCTGTCAAAAGCCTCTTTAGATAGTAGTGAATTCCTCTTTACCAATAATACATTTATATATTGACTTTTTATGCTGTGTTATTGACTATGTGTAGATGAAGTAGTGAAATTTTGGATAGACCTTTACTCTATTTTGGGAACCCTATACCTACTTGACTAAGACTTGGATCATCATTTGTGCTTTTTTTTGGTTGATTTCACTATGTAACCCTATGCCTCTATGCTTATTGGGGTTTTGATGAACACAAGTGTAAGAAGAATGGTGTTAGTAGGGAAGGATAAATGTGACCTCAACACCCCATGAGATCAACATTGTGTACATATAAATACCTAGAAATGGGATAAATCCTAATGTAATTCTCCTAATCTAAGTGTTGCCACAAGTGATAGTGATACTAGTATGCCTAAGTACAAATTCCAATTTGAATGTTTTAAGTGTGACTTGAAATTGGAAATCTAAGTAAAAATGAACTCTAGGTTATTATAGATGAATGTATGTAGAAATAGGGGTAAATATAGATTAATAACCTTAATTTGCATAATTATTTCTAAGCTTGTTCATGAAAACTTCCATCTAAAGGGCAAATTAATGAGAGTGGACTTTATATAGTGTTATGATGCTTGTTGAGACATGAAATGAGTCTAGGCTAACCTTAATATATTTGGAAGAGTGGTAATATATCTATTAAAGGTGAAATAAGCTAAGGGTTAATAGTGCTACCCCTTTTGCTAATAGTACATTATGCTATAGTCCATAGGGGCTACACTATTTTCTAATTGGATGGTACATGTGAAAAAGGATCATGGATGCCTAGGTGATGGCTCAATGTAGATTTTGGTATATCTAGGCATGGGTTAGACATGCATAGAAGTTGGCAAAGGATCAAAAGAGGCCCTAATATAGGTCTAGGCCTAAGCTAAGGATAGGGTGGTCTCAAGTGACCACATTACATTAAATGACAATTTAGATGATTACACCCCCCCTTTTATTCTAGAAATGTAGCAAATTAAAAAGACTAAGATAAAGGAAAAAGAAATGTGCCTAGACTTACCTAAGAGGTGAATATCATGAATGTGGATATGATTCTATGAATTGTGCTCCATTATGTGTTCTAAAAATGAAATATATACAAATCAATACTTACTTAAGAACTATCAAAATCAAAGACAAAAATTAGTAAACATATGTGAGAGAGGAAAGGAATGAATACACCTCAATGAGTATGCAAACCAATGCAAAAACTTAGTGACATCCTGAGTGTGCATATATATGGTGATCAAATCATGAATAACTTGGAATGGACTGATGGATTTCCCAATCCCCATGTGTGGGTGGATCAAGAACTCAAGATAGCCTTGACTCCATCATTTCCCACCCCTATTCATTAGATCATAATCTATGAATAACAAGAATTAGGTTTAAAACTTATTCAAAAATCTCATGGAGGTTAATCAAGAAATCAAGTAGGCTATGACTCCATCATTTCTTACCCATGCATAATAGATGAATTTGAAATTGAAATTATGTGGTGTAGCTAAAACTATGTACGATGTCTTTGGGCCACACAAAAAATCTAAAATGTAAAATGGCTTAGGAGCCACTTAATAACTTAAGAATGTAAAACAACTCTGGGCCACTAGGGAATACCAATTACTACATACAGATTAAATCATCAATACAATGTAATCCTAGTGCAAAACTAGTGCATATGGTGTTTGGAGTATACAACATGGATAATGACATGGAGTTTTCATTCCATCTAAGAGAACTAGTACAAAATTGAGCATATAGAAATAATGTGTTGCACGCATGCCCCCAATTCTAATAACTATGCATATGGATTATATACCAAGTCATATTAATATGTGTCTATGCATCTATGAAACTTAAATTTTAGTGATCATGCCCTGTATTATGCCCTGAATCTAAGCAAACCTTTGTAATTCTATGTAAAAACTAAGTACTAAGCATATATGATATTTTATGACTAAGACTATGCAAATCTAAATTGTACCTACTATACCTTTTTGACAATTCTACAATCTTCTATTTTTAAGGCTAGTGGTCAATAGCATGGTGGGTGGACCATAACACACTATGCTATTGAGTATTATTATACTATTGTATAAATATTTTTTTTCTAAGGGAAACTGAGATTGATCTATGTGTAACTATGTTTCACTATATTTTCATGAGTTAGAGCTCTGTAATTTGTGTCTATATACTGAAAAACTATGTTTTGAGTGCACTAGGATTTATTAATATTTATGATAAACCCTTGTGAATTCCCCTATTTTAAGATGAGTTTTTGAACCTCTACAATAACTATCCTCAAAATAAAATCTATGCATCATTTGTTAATGTTAGACTATAAATATATGATATCTACCTGATAAACCCATATAATGTGTATACATGACATTATATTGTAAACGAGTTTAAGCATAAGTTGGAAATGTATGATGTATACTAGATATATCATTCACAAGGCTATAAAGATATATATAACAATGTAAGCATGTAGATAAACAACAAATCTGAATATAATATGAGTAAAAGACTTAGGGGGATGGATCATGATGTCCATCAAGGAACCTAAGGAGGAAGGGGAGATGCATGAGGTCTCACATGGCATCACAAACTATATGTGAAAGTAACTAGCAAGAGAAAAGTGTCATGGACATGACAAATAACTGAAAGCATACATACAAACACATGAGGTATGTGAAATAGGCCTAGGGGCCGTAATACAAGAGACATGGGCACATGTCACTAAGTCTAAGAAAGAAATATATAAAATATCATGTTCAAATGTCCACATACACATAGAAAACAAGGTTGGATTAAAGACACATGGAAGGACATGTTCAAATGTCTACGTACACATTCAAAAAGCACACATAAGGACATGGTCACATGTCCAAAACACACACATAATTAAAGGAATTTGATTATATCCATATAACAATGGAAAATTCAAATTCCTTTGAGTAGATGAAGAATCAAAGAGACACAATCAAATTTAGACTAGTAAAGCTAGAAATGAAAGTATGCATAATGATATGGTATAAATCTGTATAAGATCAAAGATGTACATAAGTTGACTATTATTAGTAATAAAAAAAAATTAGTGTAGTATAGGATGACCGATATCAATATATAATCAATTCTAAATCTATGATATGGAGCATAGAAAGATATAACCTAGAAATCAGAAGTTGTGTGCATGATGCCCCCAATGGGCTGATATGTCAATGATGAATCTGTGTATGTGTATGTGCCCCCGATTGGTGAATAATAGAAAATTTGGATTTGGGTAGAGGATTTGAGTCTTGTAATAATCTAAAAAAATCAAAGGGAACAAGTTAAGCATGTATGTATGATAAATCTAACTACACTAACATAGATATCATATGTAGTACCTATAAAATAGAAGGAATGTAAACATGAAAATGCATACAATCTAAAATTTATATTTTCTAAGCAATATTTGAATGTTTTTTTATTTTTGAACATATTGATTTGTTTTTTTATTTCTAAGTATAAGCTATGTATAAAAAACATGAAAATGAAACTATGTATACGGATCAATATAAAATAAACTATGTACAAGTAACATGAGAACATAATAATCAATGAGTCTTGAAAGAGTCTCACTATCAAGGTGACTTGTATCAAGTAAAGAAAGAGTGATCACATATGGTGTGTAAGGAAGTATTTGAGATTTGGGAACTAGATGTACTAAATGATTTATAGCCAAAGCTAACTATGAAGTGTGGCTATGAAGATGTGGAGATGAATGAACTAGCTTGTGAAGTATGGGGCTCTTAAGGGCCCACCTAGTGGAAAAACTATAATTAGCATGGATGCTCTATATAGAGTGTTTTGGGGACTCAATAACACTAATTTAGGTGTGAATAGGGTATAGAGAGTCTCTTTAGAATCCATAACATATCTCTGATGTAGGGGTTACTCTAATAAAGGTCTCTTTGGGAGAGTGTGTATATGTGGTAATGCTATAGAATTAGACCTCACATGTACTAGTGGCTCAATTGATATTTGAGGTATGGTAATGGATGTAACTATTACTAGTGACCATTGTGTATCTATATATGGAGTACATAAATGATACTCATATGGAAGGCCCTCAATAATAATAAATTATTTATGATTTATTAACTTAATATATCTATGTACGGTGGATGAAATTGATCCAAACTGTTATATCCAAGGCCTACCCAATAACATATGAAATGTTCTAGCGCTAGGTATAACTATAAATCTGGTGTCTACATGTGCATGACTAACCTATAATGGAATTATGATATAGCCAATGGATCTATAAACATGAAAACTAAATCCATGAATAACAATATCTATTAGATAAATATATTGACCTGATTAGCCCAAGTGATGTAGAAGTGTAATAATATGCATATTAATGTTTGACCCATTATCAACCATGACACTCTGAATAAGATGATGATCAATATAAGCTCATAAAAAGAGTGAATATAAATTTGAGTCATCATTAATGATATATTTTTTTAAGAAAGTGATGAGAGGCCTATCTGGCACTATAGTATGATACACACTAATGTTATTATGTATAGGGTGTGTGTCCATTATATGAGTATGATAGGATGCTAGTGGTGGATGTGGATAATAAGTATAATAAATACCTTATGTGTCTTCTATCTCATTATCCACATGTTTTTAAAATGGAATTAAAAAATATTTTCATTACTTTTGTTTTATTTGGTTGTGCTTTACATGTTGTTTAGGGGTTTTCATTGTAGACACTAAAAAACTGCATACTACAATTTTGAGTGTCAAAACACCCATAAACCTCCTAAAGAGCCCCTTGGGCTCAACCTTGGCCTCTCAAGAAAAAACCAAGCCTAACCCACCTAACTCTAGTCAACTTGACCTACTAGCTAAACCCACCTTTTTAACCCAACTTGGCCTTAACCCTCGATTACTGACGGTCACCTTAACCATCGATGGTCACCCTAACTACCAACAGGTAGGTTCCATCATCTAAAACACTTAACTACCACATCACTGTGACTTGATTTTTTATAATTAGTTCATCTAATTCATTTAAAAGCCCATGCATATGAGAGTTAAAATTAAATAACAAGTTGGATATCTTGTTAACATATTATTCCACCTATCCTTCCTTCCTATAAGAAGACAAGGGTAGGAGGTGAAAAAGGATCCACAATTATCAAGAGTTTTTTCATCTAGAGTTTCTTTTACATGTCTTTCTACCAGTGATCCAACCATCATGATAAAGAGCTGGAGTTCTACCATCCATCAATCAACATCCAAGTACTATTACTCTACCAAAATCATTCCAGACTCCATCAACAATTTTTTTTGCTCCAACCATTTACCCAATCAAACACCAACAAGATAAGTATCTATTTTTAAGTATTCAATCACTTTGTTTGTACTTCCTAATCAACCCATCCCAAACCAATCTCTTAAAATCCTATTCTATAACCTCATCAATTAGCCTGTTATTACCCAGACCCAACCCACAATAACCATTGATGGTCTCCCTAACTACTGATGGTCTATCCCAATCATTGATGATAATCCTTAATCATTGATGGTTACCCTAATCACCGATGGTCACCTCAACCATCGATGATCATTGCATGACAAAATAACAAGCTATTTTCACCCACTTACCCTTAACAAAATCCAACTTTTTTTATCTTTGCCTATTCATAGAGCCTCAACCTATTTTCTAAACCATACCCAACCTATCTAGCATTATTATTGACCTAATTATTTCTATAATTCATCAACTTAATCAATTTATTTATCAAGCATTTTTTATACTTAATTCTAGTATATTCTGTCATTTATGCAAGTACTTTATCTTTCAAATTATAAACTTTATTGTTTAAAAAGTGTGGATTGACATCCTCTTAGGGAGCTTATGCTTCTTGGATCTAGCTTTCTAAGAAATCCACCCAGCTATCTATCTAACCAACCATTTTATTTAGTGCTTTCTTATTTGTAGGTCATTTTTCCCAATCTAAAGAGGAACTCTCTATAATTATCTGATTCAATGTGTGCATAACCAAATAGGTTTTTATACCATACCCATATCTAGTTTCTTTTTTCTTCTTTCTTGGAATATAAGCTGAAATTATCTAAAACATTTTGGCATGCCTAGTGGGACCCTTGAGTCTCTACTTGGGTTTCTTTTTGTTTGCATTTAGGTTCTCTTCTCCCTATTTTGTGCTCATATATGAGATTAAAATTTTATTTTGGTCTTAAAATTAATTGCATGCATTATTTGCTTGCAAGTTTATCTCACTTAGTTAAATTAAATCAAAGAAATGCAATTGTGTCATCACTTATATCACACACATAAACCAAACCAATTATATAAATCAAGCATCAAACAACTTGACATAAGGCTTGACTAGGATTTCATCACCTAGCAGTCACCTTACCTTTTCTTGGCAATCCTAATTAGAAGTCATTACCAAGGGGAGAACAAACTCAACTCTCTAATTGAGTATAAAATTTGTAAATTACTATATGTTGGTTAAGCACCTAACACCCTTATCACTACAGTGTGTGAAGTGAGGGGGTAGGTCCCAATATTAAGCCATGTATTGATTCCTAATATATATCCTTTTAAGAGCCTTAAACACCTAAAACTAACCATAGACTTCTTTTCTAGTACTTGTTCTACAAGCCAATTTGAATCATGTAATTTCTTAAAAGGTTAAGGCATAAGCCAAAAGAGAGACTAAAAAGGACTTTAGGACTTAACATAATTTTTAGTATGTGTTTGATTTCCTTAATCATTTCTTGTCTTCTCTTTTCTTGAGTTGTGAGATTATTTGTGTTTTAATTTTTCCCTTATTTTGCATGGTTATAACTCAATAGTAACAAAGGAATTAGGCAGAACAAAATCCTTCCCCAAACCATCCAACCTCTTCTACCTCCTCATCCATGGAGTACATTTCCTATGTACAAAGTTCTCCTCATCCTTTAGGGAGTCCCAATTTCTTTGGGTTATTTACCCAAGGAGATACAAAATTATCCACCTTCTTAGATAAAAATCTTATGGTCCTTCAGCATTATCTCAACACCATGCCTCACCATACCCCTACTTCAGTCCCACCTATGGACCCACCTTATGGGGAACACTTATGTTGCTACATTCACCACCAAACCATTAACCACTTAAGCATCTTCATCTATCAATAATCCATTTGATACCACTATGGAAAACTAACCTACCAACACCTTTACACCTTCCACCCCTACCAACAACTCCTCTACCCTAGAAATAACCCAACCATTAACCACCTATATTCTACTCACCCTAGGAGTATCTACTACTAGAATTTCTAACCTTCATTTGGATACCCCTAATCCACTAATCACTACCCCACTTTAAAACCTTATGGTGTCTATACCTTCTATGCTACCACTAATCAATACCAAGATCACTACCTATCCTATGACTATAAACCCAACCTTGGCTCCTACTTGACCCATGTTGATCCCTCAATAGGTGCTCATTGAACCAAACCCAGGCTACATCCCTAACCCATAAGGGTATGTACCTCTACCTACTACCCAATGACCTAAAACCACCTACCCATACATAACATCTACCTAACCACCTTTGTCCACATACCAATATGTGGTAGTTCTTCAACTTCCCACCAACTATCAATATACTACCCAGCCACCACAATAGTATGCACCTCACAAATTTTTAAGTACATAACCCCAAATAGATATGATGAAAATTCTCATGGATAAAATTACTACTTTAAATTCATCCATTTTAGAGATCAAAACATCTTATCATATGACCAAATCTGTAATGAGCCCATTTACCCTTCTGTCCCTATCAGACCATATCCTCCTCAGTGGGAACTTCCCAAGTTTTCTAAATTTCAAAGTAAGGACCCCCAAAATCACATCAAGTCATTTAGACATTCATTTTATTTTATTACCTATGATGATGCTCTCCTTCTTTGTACCTTCCTCATGCCCTTATCTGGTCTAGCACTAGATTGGTACAATTCCATCATAAAACACTCTTTTTTCTCCTTCACCTAGCTAGCCCAAACTTTCTTGGATCATTTTTCAATAAACATCTCCATAAAATTTTCTATCACTAACCTTTACTCTATCCAACAATTTGATGATGAATCTATTGTTGATTTTGTATCTCATTGGAGAAGCCTAATCAATCAAATTTCCTTCTCTTTACCCTAATTTGGACTAATAGAAGTTTTTTCTCAGGCATGTGTCAAACACATCTCTTCTACATTATTTTTTTTAGATCTTCAAAACCTTTTGATAAATATTTTACCATGTCATGTAAGCTAGAAAACAAAGCCATCAATGAAGGAGAATTAAACTTGAAAAACAAAATCTCTACCTACAAATACAATGAGGCCTCTTCCTCTAAACCAAGCAACCAAACCAACACCAATGCCAAAATCAAGGGAAATACAAATATGGTTATCCTTAAGACTACTCCTCCACCATTTTTTAATCAACCAAATTCTTCTAACTCCTCAAATAAAAACATGAGGAACCAAAACTGAAATAGGTAGAAGTAATTTAATCCACTTGGGGAGTCTTACACTTTGGTCTTAGAGAAGTTACTGAAAGATAATATCATAAAAATTCATTTCATCAAACCCCCTCAACAATTTGATTATTCTCTTCTTTCACCTAATTGGTACAATGATAATGACCTATATGCTTTCCATCAAGTAGTTTGGCATGACATTAATAGGTGTAACACCTTTAAAAATGCTGTCCAAACCCTCATTGATAAGGGGGATTTTATGTTGGACAACCCAATGCACCTCTGAACCAAGTCCTTGACATTTTTAGATAAAATTTTCCAAATCATGCACCTAACAAAAATGAGATCAACAAATTTGAGTCATCTCATGATGCCCATACCATCAATATGGTTTTTGACACGCTCATTACTGAAGAACCTACCACCCAATCTACCTATTCTTTGCCTTTTACACTTATTGAGTTAGTGGAGTCACCTTCTCTTCCTTTGGAGACCCAAACCAAGGAAATACCATCTTCCCCTCCTCCACTTATTGAGTTAGTGGAGTTATCAATCCCTCCTTCAACTGACATACCAAAGCAAGCAACCATCACCCCTTTAGCTTCTCCCTCAACTACCAAACAATTCACCCCTCCTTTGGAGATCATTACCAAGGAAGAAAACACCACATATACACGTCCCATAGAGGAACCACTCATCTAAAACTTACATCTTTTGAATGAGGAAAAGGAAAAGGTTACCATCCCCCTTCTTCAACCTATGGGTTTATCTTTTGAGCCCACTACCCAGGGAATAAGACTAGTCTATAAACCATTCTCTAGACTAGTTTAGAGATTAGAATTTGTATACAAACCTTAATTAGATAAAGATACCTTTTAGGAATAACTATGGTTCCCTTAAATCAACAAAAAATAACCTCTAACCACATGTTTCACAAACCAACCCATCCCTTCTATTATCCAACCCACTATCAAACCAATCAAAACCTCTACCAACTCAACCATCCCTTAACCATCCAAAACAACCAAACCCTAAATAACTAAATCATCTTATATCAATTCAACCAAACCACCAAAAAACATTAGCATTATCCCTATATAGAACCTTGATCACCCATCTTTTAAACTATAGATAACATCACCAAACCCATCAACAAAACACTAAACCAAATCAACCAAGGAGGTAAAACCACCAAAAGGCAAAAGTTTTTCCTCCCTCAACCTTACCCTCTATTTTTTGGCCTTATCCCTCTAATTTGATTAAGAAACCAATTATTACAACCAAAACCCAACCACCACTTTTGGTTATGCCATCAAACTTACTTTCTAACACACCCATCTTCACCAAGCCATTAATAACTAAACTAGCTACCTCAACATCTTCTACCTCCAACCTATCAACTTCCTTACCTAAACCAAAATCATTAATTAAGAACACCACATTACCCAAGACCTCTACTACTAAGATTGTTCCTAAAAATACTTGCATCTCAACCACCAAGGACAAAACCTTTAGACCCTCACCACCTTTAGTTGAGTCTTACTCAAATGTTCTCCAAAGGTTATTGCAAGCTTCTTACTTGACCTTACCTATTATCAGACAATTTAACCATCTTGGTTTAAAACTAGTTTGGTATAATGATTTTCAATTGAAATCCTATGATAGGACACCCAAGCATGACATAGAGAACTGAAAAACTCTCCAAACCATAATCCATCAGCTCTATGATGAGGATGATCTATTATTAGATGAACCTCCCATGAGCTTGATACCAAACCAGCCAACAAAAACTAATACCCATCACCTACCTACTCCCCCACTCTCACCTCAGAGTTAGGGGGAACCAAACGAATCTCCCATCCCAACTCTTTTCTCTATCCATAATATCCATGTGGTCACAAGATCATAGTATAAGGATAAGGGGAAGGCAAAAGTGTCCATCTTATGGACATACCCATCTTCCACCTCCTAACCAAATAAAATCCAAACATCTTCAACTTCAGCCAAACTTAAGGTATCTATCTTGGGTACCTCTCAATACAACCCCTTTAAATCAATCATAAGAGTGATTCTCAAAAAAATTCACTAAACCCTGGCAAATATTAGGCTGTACGAATTAAGTTATACCTCACCCCATCATCACCAAATAATGATAAAAGAATTATAATAAATAGAGGTCCAATCTAAATACCCTTAAGCTCTAGTAGCCTTTATTGGTGCTCTCTAAATTTCCAACCTTCTCAACTTCAAGGATTCAAAAATACCTTCTATCCACCTCGATGACCCATATCCCCCTCTTTTCATCACTACCTACATCAACCAAACATGCATCAAATGGGTTATGATTGATGGGGGAACTAATATTAATATCATCTCCTCTTATGCCTATGATCAACTTAAACTACCAAACAATGTCATGTCCAAAACTTTGGCCATCATCTGATCCTTTAATGACACCATGACCACTACTCTAGGAACTATCATCCTTCACATCTGTTTAGGACCTCGTACACTCCCTAAACTCTTTTATGTAGTGGAAGGCAAATTCTAGTATAATATTTTACTGGGATGACCTTGGATCCTCTCCATGAGTTATGTACCCTCTACCCTTCATTACATCAAAATTGAGAAAGAAGGTCAAGTTGTCACCATACAAGATGACCCAAGTCCCTTTTCATCATTCAACATGATTTATAAACCCAATGACATCCTCCTACCTCTATCTAACACCCCCTCATTAGCCAAAGATAAATCCTCAACCATAAAAGATGAAGCCATATATTCTTCTACCAATGAGGCATTTATTAGTTCAACAATCCCCTCAGATCAAATCCCCACTAGAGACCCCTTGGAATCAACATTCCAATGTCTTTCACTTGGGGAATATTACCTCTTAACCCTTGATGCCTTTCCTACTCTCTATGAGTATAGGAAACTTAACAACCAACATAGGTATGAACCCAATATTGGAGCCATTCTTCCCCTTAGACCTTCAAATTTTCAAACCCATTTCATTTATAATAGACTTGACAAACCCCTTAACACTTCTATCACCTGTCTTTCTCCTCAACCATTCACCTTTGGCTTCTCCTATCTAGACAAACCAAGTTTCACCAAGACATATCTCCATCAATATGTTTGTAAGGGTTTTGGTCTTGGATGATATGAATAGGGGTGACATGATGTACTTCCATTCTAGAACTGAAAACCCCATGAAAAACATGGTATAGGCCTCTCTCTACTGAACTAGAAAACCAACTCACCTCTTAACACCAACATTGACAAGGAAATCCCATCCTCACCGATCCCTTCACCCTCATAACTAAAGGATCCTAACATCATCCCCCCTACATTTTTTCATCAACACGATCAACCTCAGACCCCTGATCTATCAAATGGATATGGTGACCATAAGCATACCTTTGACTCAATCTAAAATAATAGGAGATGAATCTCCTACCATTAATATCATTTAGTTTTAGGATGATGAATCCATTCTCACCTATCTTGGTGCACCAAATTATTCCATCTATAAATATTTACCTCCTAAGACATCAATCATGTTAAACAAATCCACCATGGATATCAACTTGGGTACCTCGAATGACCCTTGTATTGTCAAAATCAACCAATTGATAAATTATCAAGAGATTCAAGACTTTCTCTCCTTCTTTTAAGACCATAACGTAGAGTTTGCGTGGTCTTATAGTGACATGCATGACATTGACCCCTCCAAAACTACCCACAACATAATCTCTAACCATGATGCCAAACTTTTTAGGTAAAATCTTTGATGAATGCACCCTCACATAGCCTTTATCATCAAAGAAGAGCTTCAACATCTCTTCTCTGTCAATTTCATTAAACCCTTTGACTATACCCAAAGGGTCTTGAACATCATGCATGTTACTAAAGACATAAGGGGACTACACATTTGTGTGGAATTTCATAACCTAAACCTTGCTTGCAAAAAAGATGACTTTCCTTTACCAAGCATTGATTAACTAGTTGATCTTACATCTGACCATGAGATGTTATCTTTCATGAGATGTTATCTTTCATAGATAGGTTTTTGAGCTAAAATAAAATTTTAATTTCCCCCAAAGATTAACGCAATCCCAATTTTATCACCCCATAGGGAACCTTCTGTTATAGGGTTATGCCTTTTGGACTGAAGAATACTGGTATAACCTACCAACATGCTTTTACCTACATCTTCCATGACTTTACCCATAAAATCATTGAAGACTATGTTGATAACCTCTTCAGGAAGTTCAAATATTATAAATATCATTTGGCCATTTTTAGGATCATCTTTGAGTTCCTCATCCATTACCATGTCTACCTTAACCCCCAAAAGTACATTTTTTGGGTTTTATTAGGGAAACTCCTTATCTTTATCATCTCCCTTCATGGAATTGAAGTCAATCCAGCTAAAATCAAAGAAATCCTAGACATGCATCCTCCCACCCACCTTAACCAATTCCGTAGCCTACAAGGGAAGATCCAATCCATTCATTGCTTTATTTCTCATCTCTCAGACTGATGCCAACCCTTCCACCACCTCTTGAAGAAATATGTAACTTTCGAGTGGAATGATGACTTTCAAAAGGCCTTTGATTCACTTAAATAGTACCTTTTATCTCCACCTATCCTCACTCCTCCCAAAGATGATAAACCTTTTTACCTTTATATCTCTACCATTGACCACTCCCTAGGGGCAATGCTTACTCATTAGGATAAACAACACAAAGAAGAAGTCATCTACTACATAAGCCACACACCTATAGAGTACGAGACTCTGTACATCCATATTGAGAAACTTTTCCTAGCATTGGTTTTTGTGGCCACCAAACTATACCACTACCTTGTTAACCACAAAACCTATGTCTTAACAGATACTGACCTACTTAAGTATATGCACTCCAATCCATACCAAAACTAATGTATGGCCAAGTGGCTCATGCTTTTAGCTAAGTTTAACCTTGAGTTTGTTTAATAAAAGTCAATTAAAGGGTAAGTCATTATCAACCAATTGGTTGATGCACCATTACCAGATAATCAACCTCCTTTTGAGTTTCCTAATGAGTCCATCGTGAAACTCTCTTAGGAAAACTTCACCTATCAAGTAACCATGTTATTTTATGGATCCAAATGTCAATGTGGTGGGGGTGTTAGTATCATCATTATCTCCCTTCATGATGAACTTCTTCCTTTATCCTTTAAGCTAGATTTTGAATGTACCAATAATATGGCTAAGTATAAAGCCCTAGTTATAGGCCTTTAAATTACACTAGCCTTAGGAGTCAAAATAATCAACATATTTATCAACTCTCAACTGGTTGTCAATCAAATCAATGGCTCTTACCAGTATAATAATGATGTTTTTCAATAATAAAAATAACTAGTTAATGAACTCTTAACATCATTTAAACATTACCATATCTAAACCACCCTATGATCTACCAACAAGTTTTCTGACACCAAGCTTCCCTTACCTCTCAGATCCCATTTGTACCCTTTGACTTTAAGCTATCTATCATTATCCACAGAATTACCTATCCCTCTTATGTCAAACTAGATTCTCCTACCATCTTTAATGTGAAGGAGACCTAGCCTGATCTTTGGTATTAACAAACCTTTGAATATATTAGCATTTCCATCATTCCTTTTGATCTTTCTAGGAATGCTTGAAGATCATTTATCTAGAGTACCTCATGTTATACCATACTAGGGAGAATTGTTTTTAAACATGATTTTGATGGTCTCCTCTTCCACTACCTACGTAGTCATAAATCCTCTCATGCTATCAGGGAAATGCATGATTGGATCTATGGGGGACACTTTAGTGGCCTAGCCATCACTAAATGCATACTTTGCCTTAGCTATTACTAACCTACCCTTAACCAAGACTACTATGATTATGTGAAAAAGTGTGTTAAGTATCAATAATACACTAATTTACATCATGCACCTAGTCATATTCTTCATGTATCCATAGATTTTTGGACCTTTTCACAATGGGGTTTAGACCTCATTGGTAAAATTAAACCCCATTCTTCATAGTGACACTATTATATCATCATTATGACCAAGTGTTTTACTAAATGGGTAGAGGCCATTCCTCTTGTTTCAACCAAAGTTGACAAGATTATCAACTTTATCAAACATCACATCATCTATTGTTTTGGTGTTCCTCATAAAATCATCACCAATAATGGTAATTATTTTAAAAACAAATAATTCTAAGGTATTTGTGATGAATTCATTATCAAGTTAAGTTTATCATTTCCCTCAAGTGAATGGATAGGCAAAAGCCTCTAATAAAACTATTAACAACATGATAACTAAAATGGTCAATACATCTGATTGAGATTGGCATTTGCACATCTCTTTCACCTTATTGGCATATCATAATAGCATATGAACCCCTACAGGTGCTACTATTATGAACCCCTATAGGTTCTATGCTATTCTCTCTTATGTTTGGAGTAGAGGCTGTCTTACCTCTCAAAGTCCAAATTCCTTTGCTTTGCATATCCCTACAAGATATCATTTTTGAAGATGATTATTATCAACACCATTTAGCCTAGCTTGAATTACTTGATGAACATCATTTAGCCACCCTCTCCCATATTCATGTGTATCAAGAGTGGATCAAGTGAACTTATAACAAAAACCTTCAAGTGAGATAATTCAATATCAAGGACCTCATTCTAAAGGAAAATCAACATGTTACCAATATGGAGAAAGTCAAGTAGGGTAAGTTTGATTTCAATTGGCTTGGACCTTATATCATAACCCACAATTTTGGATTAGGAGCTTACCAACCATCCTCTCTCGAAGGTAACCTAGAACTTGAGCCCCTCAATGCTTTGCATATATGTCTTTTCTTTTGTTAAAGAGGATCAAACTCACCTTTAGTTTAACTTAAGCTCATCCCTTGCTTTCAAACCACATTCATCTCCTTATTTTAGGGGTAACTAATTCAAAATAAATCATATGATTATCCATCATAATCATAGCCTAATATTGAATAATGGGTACCATGGCTCTACCCATGGCATGATTCTCATATTACTTTCCACCCCTTTTACAGGATGTATTCCTATGTTCGTTGTCACCTAAACCTCTTTACACCTAATCAACCTTCTTACGATTTTAATTTTTCCTTCAAAAATGTTAACCTTTAATCCTATATAAATACATTTAGGTTAATCAAAAAATCAAGCAATAAAAAGCAAAGTTATAACCAAAAATAATCATGGGTCAATCCTAGCATTCACAGACTACTCCCTTGAAGGACATCTACTAAAACATATCAAAAACACTCAATATAAGGTAGATTGTTACCTTGAAGGATAAATATCAAAGGCATTAAGAAAATCAAACAAACTTAGATCACTCCATTGAAGTATGGATAAGTAAAGCATTTGTTAAAATATAGTAATTTATTGGAAGCTTTTCGCATCGATCAGCTTCCTTAACCCTCCCAAGTAACCAAAAAAAAAAAGCAAAAAACCCATTATCAAGCATCAAAAAAATCAAAAGAATTTTGAAAGTTGGAATTGGCTCTCATGAGTAGGCTTCTTGCATTAATCAGTCTACACCTTATACAACATATAATTGTTTATATTGGCTCTTTGGTGACCTACATAAAAGGCAAGCTAGTCTCCCAAGAAGGTTCCATTTTCATATCCCCTTTTTTACACTATAAATCAAGGGATTTTTGAGCTCACTCGACATTATGTGATCAAAAACGTTTTTAACCAACTAAAAAATGCTAATGTGAAGCATTCAAAGGGCTTATGTTCATTAAGCCAATCTAAATTTATCTTTTTTGCATCCTTGATAAAGAAGAAGCATCATTCCCTCTTCTTATCTTCTCATAACTGGTCAATATATTCATTTGGACATTTGTCTCTTGGTTATCTTCTCTTTCTTACATCTAATTTTGTTTTTCAACTTAATTTATGTGTTTTACCTTAATCATAATGATCATGACCATAACCATATCACATCACATTAGCATATATCATGAAAAAAAATAGACATCATTAGCATAAATCATGTCTATAAACATAATCATAACCATCAACATCATATTAACATCATATCATTCATAAATGATAACACAATAAACCATTTTCACCACATGTCTAAATCTAAATAAGGAAGCATATAATCATTAAATTTTAGCATGAAAAAACATCATCATGAACATAAATGTCATAAGCATCATCATCAACATAATTATAAAGCCATCACATGCCTAGCTAGGTGAGTCCATATCAACATCCATATCCATATCATAACCATAATCCATAACATCATCAATGACTAATATGAACATTAAAATCATGAATAATAACCACTATGTAAAGATCATATGTCTATAATCATAAATAACCACATAATCATCATGTATATAAAAAATATACATATCTCTATCTCAAAATATACATCTCACCACATTAGATCATAGGCTAGTATCAAAATGATATACAATAAAACTATCTCATATCCATATCATAACTATGCCCTTGGGGCACTACTACTTCCTAGTGCCTATCCTCCCAAGATACATGTTTGTCCTCTCGAGATACCTGCCTATCCCCCTATAGAAGCAACCCACTAACCTAGTGTCACCATGCTAACACCACCTACAAAACTAGATTTATTCTCACCCCATTAGAGCTCATCAGGATAGTGTCTCAAGACTATATCCTAGTAATAGTAGAGCTCCTCCACTATGAAAATATACCATGTAATAGGGATAGTACCTGATGGTCTTGCAAGTGCTATAACTCCTCCTCTATCTTATCTCAAGGAATATCTCTCTGGATAACCAAGGATAATGTAGTTCTATCATGGTCCCTCTCATCTATAATTATAGCTACCTAACCTTAAGCCAATACCAAATGACCTTGTAGTGTTACCATGATAGCCTATGTCATGGCTAGTGCTATTCGATACTAATCTATCTTTATGATCATTGCTTGTACATCTAGGGTATCCACCTATACATATGCCCACTAAGCTCTACTAGGTAAATCAACATCCATTAGCTACTTAACACCATCAACACACCCAAAATCTACCATCATATATACTGGCTAGTACGATGCTGGGTACCCATCTACAAATATTGCATCATATGTCTCATCCTTACCTAGTAACTCTTTGTGATCAAGAAAAACATATATGAGCTATGGCTCAAGAAGTAAAAGCTATGCATCCTTCTTCTTGTATCTTGAGAATAGACACAAGATACCCTATATAAGGCTAAACTATCTCTGCACCCTATCAAAAGGGTTGAGATCTATCTCACCATCCCTCCTACCAAAGATCCACCTATATCTCTATAAGGATAACATATGTCTCTTGTATCTAGCCCAATCTAGAAACCTGATGCAAGGTCTCCAAATCATGTCACCAACAACCAAGGCATCTAGTTCCCCTCTACCTAGTCCTAAAAGGGTAAAATCATCTCTCCACTACATGAAGCTGACTCTAAACTCCATCTATGTATACCCCTCCCATAATAGCCTCATTGGCCTCAACACTCAGATGTGCTCATAGGCCCAATAATGTAGAATAAATCCTATGCTGATATTATACCTCCTATGAGCTCTAAAACCCTATAACTCCCTATATTTTTGGACTAGAAGCACATTTAACTAATTGAGCACTATGTACCCCAGTAACTTCTCCACTAAAACCCCCAAAAATAGATAAGGAATCTTCCTACTACTTGAATCTAGAATGACAAAACATGACACTGCCATCATCACCATGATCGTCAACCTCCTATCATATCTTACCCTCTCATATAGCAGAGTGTAACTGAAACCCCCAGTGTGCCACTTGGTAAAATCATGGTCATCTTTGTACAAAATATCCATGAAATCATCTCTCTCCTCCCTCTTAATGTGATAAATTGGCTTACCTCGAATGGGTAACCATGTAATCTTGTGCACATCTTCAAGTAAGATTGTCATCTCACCAGTGGGTAGGAGGAAGGTGTTAGTGGCTAGATGCCATCTCTTGATGAGGGCCACTATCATCACCACATCCCACAATATGTGCTAGTAATTCAACATCAAACCCAACCCCACCTCCTCCATGTACACCTAGTTAGTAATAATCATACCTTGATGAATATCAACAAAGATCCAAGGCACTTGATCTTGCATCTAAATCTGATCTTGTGCCTACAAATTTTTTTAGCAAATAAACCTAGTTCTCTATACTATTTTATCCTACAAACTTATCCTTTTACAACCTATGCCTATAGCTTGTATCCAAGGCCAAACCTTTAACCTATATTATTTTTACCCTAATCAATCATACTTCTACCTACAATAGTTAACCCTTACCCTTAAATTCATTCACCTCAACCCTAAAAAAACTAATCAAACACTTTAAAACCTTAAGAAAACATTTCCCACCTCTATCAACCATTGATGGTCATGGTGGCTGATGATGGTCATGGTGGCCACCGATGGTCATGGTGACAACCGATGGTCATGGTGACCACCGATGGCTAGATGACCAACTTCCATAAGTTATCAATCATTAATGGTTGGGTATGACCATCAATAGTCATGTATGACCATTGATGTTCACTATGTGTGATTGTCGATGGAATACACCTAACCCTACCTACCTAAAAACCCACCCTAACACCATAACTAAACTACAACATTACCTAGCACATATTCTACCCCTATTCCTAGCCTACCTTGAGCAATTTAAAATTTACCTACAAATTTTACCTAAATAAATAAAACCCCTAAAACCCAGCCACCAAATAATGAAAAAATAACCAAATTCAACTTACAATGCATTAAAATAATAAAAAATATGCTATTAATTGATAACAACCCCTACCTCATTCCTCAATCATCATCAAAGAGGAATCTTGGGACCCTTTGCCTAGCCACATCCTCATCCATCTTACATCTTGGCTTGATCAAAACTCTAACACTTTGACCCACTCAATCTAGCTCATCCACTCAAAAATAACTATCACACTCACCACAAAAAATGTCAAGCAACCATATACCAAAGTCAAATTGTTAAAATGAATGAAAATGACAAGCAACATTACTTTTATCTCTACCATTTTTAGGGTTTGAACCTAAATACTAATGGTTAAGGTGGTCATCGATGGTCAAACCTATGACCCCTCACTATCGACAGTTAACATATTGTCATTTTTTCCATTACCCCTAAAACTAATAACTTTGGCATAAACCAAACTCAGTACCCACCTATGGAACTTACATTCTCTACCCACCTCAACCACCAACCACACCACCTCACCACTAGCCATTTTAACCTAAACTAACATGAATTTTATGATGGACTTGTGTTTTTCCTTTTAACTGCACTAATAGAAATTGCCATGTTGAACTTTTTTTGAACTTATGCTACCTTGTACACACCTAACCAAATATGTCCTCTCAGGAGCACTTCCTACCTCGAATACCCATGACTATACTAGACCAATTTATGTTTTTATTAGGAACACTTCTTGCCTTGAATACCCATAAAAACACAAAGATTGAATAAGAGACTTATATTTATGAGTGTTCCCAACTGCTATGCCTAAATGCAATCCCATAGTCTACTTGGTACTTGTCCTTCTAATATCGACCTTTAGTTTTAGAAAAATGGAAACTTAGTCAATGTATCATCTTAGATAACATACTTTCATCACACTACATGCATGTGTTTGGGCTTCAGTGCCCAACCTATCACCTACCTTTTCTCACCCACCTTAACCACTTATCAAACTAGCACCTAATTCAGTTTCACCTCATTACTTCCTAGTTTGAGGGACAACACCTCCTTTCGTGCTCGAGAAAAATAAACCTTTGACCCGCACTCCATTTTTTTCCATTCCTTTAATATAAACTACATAACAAAATGGGGTAAAATTTAGATATTGGAAAACCACACATTATAGTTCTGAGTGTTGAAACACGCCTAGAACTCCTTAAGACCCCCTTGGGCCCAGCCTTGGCCTCTCAACCGTAAACCAATCCTAACCCACCCAATTCTAGTCAACTTGGCCTATTGGCTAAACCCACATTTTTAACCTAACTTAGCCATGACCTTTGACCATCGATGGTCACCTTAACCATCATCAGTCACCTTGACCATCGACAGTCAAGTTCCATCATTTAAACCACTTAACTAACACATCACTTTGACTTACTTTTTTATAATTAGCTCATATAATTTATGTATATGCCCATACATATGAGATTTAAAATTAGATATCAAGTTGGAACTATTTTTAATGTATTGTTGTACTTCTCCTTCCTTCTTATAAGAAGACAGGAGCAAGAGGTGAAAAAGGATCCATAACTATTAAGAGATTTTACATCCAGAGTTTCTTTTTTTAGGTCTTTCTACTGATAATCTAGCCATCATGATAGAAATCCAGAGTGCTAGCATCCATCAATCAATAACCAAGTACTGTTACTCTAACAAAATCAATTTAGACTTCATCAATAATTTTTTTAACCCCATCCATTCACCATGTAAACCATCAACAAGCTAAGTATCTATTTTTAAGTATCTAGTCACTTTGTTTGTACTTCATAATTAGCCTAGCCCAAACCAATCTCTCATAATATTATTCTATAGCCTTATTAATTATCCTTTTATTACCCAAACCTAACCCATAATAACTGACAATTGTCACCCTAACTACCAATGATCTACTGCAACCATTGATGGTTATCCCTAACCATCAACGGTTATCCCTAACTACTGATAATTACCCTAACCACTGATGGTCACCTCAATCACCGATGGTCATTGTATGATAAAATAATGGCAAGATATTTTCACACACTTACCCTCAACCAAATATAACTTTATTTATCTCTACCTATTCACAAAATGCCAACTTATTTTCTAAACCATACTTGACCTATCTAGCATTATTATTGACCTGCTTATTATTATAACTAGTCAACTTCATCAATTTATTTATGAAAAATTTCTCGTACTTAATTTCAGTATCTTCTATCATTAATGCAATTTCTTTATTGTTTGATTTTTAAAATTAATTATTTAAAAATCATGGATTGACAGCCTCCTAGGGAGCTCATGCTTCTTGGATGTAGAATCCTAGGCAATCTACCCAGCTATCTATCTAACCAACCATTTACTTCAGTGCTTTCTTATCTACAGGGCATTCCTCCAAAACAAAACATGAGCTCTCTATAATTATCTAATTCAACATGTGCATAAAGAAATAAGTTTTTCTACCATACCCATATCTAGTTTCTTTTTTATTCCTTTATTAGAATATAAAATAAAATTATCTGAAACACTCACATCAATTATATTAACCTCTATCAAATATTGGATCTTATGTTGTAAGTTGATTCATCTATTCATAGTATGGCCAAGAGCCCTGTGATAATCACAAAATGCATTGGAATCATAATTATTTGGAAGAGGCCTAGTCATATCAACCCCTTTGATGGGAGGGAGAGATATGACATTGCATTCCAAAAGTCACTAGATAACATGAGCTGGTGGTTCAAGAATATTCATAAAAGGTCTCCTTAGAGTATTTAATAAAACAAAATGAGGATTTAGCTTTGAGGTTGCATTAATTATCATATTTTACTCATTCTTGTTGTCATTAGTCCTCACCTTATATGGGATCTTATTTGAACTCTTTTTAGTGGGATTTAATTTAACTATGTACTTTAAGTTGCCCATAGAGAGAAGTTTGACTTCCCATTCCTTCATTATATGACATAGATTTGTAAATGATGAAAACTTTTTTAATAATATAGATTCATGTAATGCTGGTAAAAACTTTGCTTGAATATGTCCTAGAGTTCTCTATCTACCATGGGGTTAGCCATATTTTCTAATATGGTTTTTTTAGGCACCTAAAAGTGGTCACTAATGACCTCCAACCAAGATTTTGACCAATTTCTAAAAAATATCACAATTTGGGCTAAAAATGCTAAAAAAATTAAACCTATCATATTTAAGTACTGATTTTGGCCAGAGTATCATTGAATGAGGCAATGCAATTTATGAGTTAGCTAACTTTGATCAGATCATTTCGAGTCAAAATGACATTTTCACACCTAGGTGCTCTGGATTGCTCTTTTATACAAAATTTATTACACAAGGCATGTGCCTTTGTTATTTTATGTTGACAACATCATAAATTGGATAACAAATCCAATGAATCTAACATAACATCCTAATTCCAATCCTATGAAAATTTAAGCCAATAATATGACATTCTAATAAATTTAATTAATTTGCGCACTAGTTGCTAGGATTTGCACCAAAATTGATAAATAATGTTTAAGGCTAATTAGTCTAAATCAAGAGCCTAATTAATAATTACATGGAAATTTTTGAATATTTATTTTTGAAAATTGATTATGAGTTTCTACATCATCAAATGACATCATTTCTTGGGAAGACATCCCTAGGCCATAAATGCATAAAATATCAGGATTAAGCCCTCCCATGCCTCATTAATTCCCCTTATTCCCAAATCATGATGAGGATATTTATGGATTTAATTACAAATATTTGATTAATCTATGGCCACACATCTTAATATTGAGATGGATGATCGTGGTTGATCCTGACCAATCTCAAAAAATCAATAAATAAGAGGCCTCACAACCATAATTTTAATCTCTTTTGGTGTAAATTTATAATGTTAAAAATAACTCTCAAGTCATTGATGTAGTGTTAGAATGCCCAATTGTTGAGCTAAGCCAAAGTCATCATAAGCCATCGGTGCTAAGAAGAAGAGGAGATAGCCAAGCCTATTCTGATGAAGACTCATTGAGCATAAGTAGAGCAAGCCACTTCAAAAAGCCATTAGGAGCATCCAAGGAAGGTGAAAAGTCATTTATCTTTTGCATTCTAGTTGTGTTTTCCATTTATTTTTGTTAATTATGCCCCCCCTTGAGATAGGCTTAAGGTATTAGCTATTAGTGTGTTATATTTGGATTTCTATTTCATTCACTAACACTATACTAATCTCCCCTTATTACAATCCTATGTTCACAATTTTATATTGTAATATATATTTAGATATTATCTCATTAGATTTTTTTTAGTTGAGAAACTTGAGCTTAGAAAACTTGATCATTGATGTTAAGTGTGTGAAAAACATATCTGTGAGTGGATTAATGCTATAATATATTGATTAGGGAGATCATAGAACCATTATAATACATATTTATTTAAACTAAAAGGGAATAACTTAGTCAAGAGTAAATCATTTGACACATAGTCTAAATATGTTTCATGAAAATCACATAGATGATGCTTTGGGTAAAACTTACCATCATACAAAATAAGATTGGGTGTCATAAATCAAATGGCAAAGGAGTTAGATCTATATGTTGTGCCAATTGTGTATATAGGAGAACATGAGAGTCCAAGGTATGAGATGGTCTAATGGTACCTTATTCAAGATGTAACACCTTTAATTACAAGGAATATATCTCTTGATTAAGGGATTGTACATTTGGAGAGGAGGGATGTGTACTAGTCACAGTAGGTGTTACCATTGGTGAGAGTTGGCTAGTTATAATAGGTTTTTGTAGAATCTGAGTTGCCCTTGTAGGAAGTGTAATAATATTAGCATCTATGGGGTTAGAGGATTGACTTGTTATGGACTTTGAGAATCTCTTCTTGAACCATACAAATAATGTCATCTTACATATCTGAATGCTTATAAATGAAATTTTACAATTATCTCTTATCGATCTCATCAAATTAGTTATCAAATTCTAACATTATAGGTTAGAAATTAGGAAAAAAAAATTTACATATTTTGAGAATTTAAAGAAATTAAATCTATGAAATTTTTAGAAATAAAATAATGAATCAAATTTGAGAGTTTGATATTAATTACTGAGCATATAAAATAGAAGCATCCCTAATATCATGTGGGGATAGGGTTTTTTCACTATTCAAAGTAATTCAACTTCACAAAATGATTTAGATATTTTGGGAATTAATGTAAAACCCTAAGTAGATAAAATATATGAGTATGTAAATTAGGTAAAAAAATATTATAGTATCAATAACCACTAATTTGTATAATAATTGATTGATTTATTTAGTTTATAAACAGTAATGAATTACAAAAGGTGTACTTAGAAAATATGACTGAGGTAGATAAGTGGAAGGCTGGAAAGTGATGTAGAAGCAAGGCAAAGTGTCATCAACAGAGAATAGGCATCAAAATCCTCTTGGAACAGTAAGTTGGCCCTTTTTTCTAATAGTGCATCATGCTATCAACCTTTTATGCTAGGTTATCTACCTTGGGTAGATGAAGTATTGAAATTTGGGGTAGAAATTTGCTATTTTCTAAGAATCTTGTACCTATGTGATTGAGAATTAAATTATCATATGTGTTTCAGTTTAACTAATTTCATTATGGAACCCTAAGCCTCAATGCTTGATAGGTTTTTTATGAACACAAGTGTAATAAGAGTGGCATTAATAAGGTAGGTTGTACATAACCTTAACACCCCATGTCTTGAGCATTGCCTACATACCAATACCTCAAAATGGGATCAATCATAATGTAGTTCTCACAATCTAAGTGCTGGTGGGAGTGATAGTTATGATAGTATGCCTAAGTATGAATGTTAATTTGAATTATTTGAGTGAGACTTGAAACTATAAATATGTGTAAAATTAAGATCTAGGCTATTGCATATGGATATATGCATAAATATACATAAATAGGGATTAATAACCTTAAATTACACAACTATTTATAGGCTTGTTCATCAGAATTTCCATCTAAAGTATAAATCAATGTGAGTGGTCTTTATATAGTGTTCTAATGCTTGTATAGACATGAACTGAGTCAATCCTGACCCTAAGATGCTTTGGGGAGTGGAAATATATCCATTAGGGAAAAAAGAAGTTAGGGGTCTATAATGTTTTCCCCTTTGCCAATAACACACTATGCAATATTCTAAAGGGGCCACACTATTGTTGAGGTGGTTGGCACATGTGAAAAAGGATTGGGGATGCCTAGGTGATGGTTAAATGTGGCTTTTGGTATATATACACATGGGTTAAACATGCATACAAGCTAAAAAGTATCAAAATAGGCCCCAATATAGGTCATCTAAGCTAAGGATAGTGTGGTCTCAAGTGACACTCATTCCATTAAATGACATTTTAGATGACCACTTCCTAGTTATTTTTGCTTATTATTCTATCAAATTTTAGATTCTTTCATCTATCCATCTCTCAAAATATCTTTGCCCTAGTATTTATCTCAACATGTTTCAAGAAAAGAGTCCATGCTCACCACACCATTGTTAAAATAGGTTCCTATAAAACTAATTATAACATGATAATATAGGGATAGTAGTGCGATAAATGACAAAAGAATACAATTGACTATATTTGAGATTGAACTTATCCATTAATTAACTAAAACATAAATAGGGAAGTAGAAAACATAGGATTATTAGATACATAACATTCGATAGAATCTACATTACTACCATAATTATAAAATAAAGCATCATTATACACAAAATAACAAAAAAATACATAGAAGGGAAACCATTTCAAAATTGTATATTAATCTCTATCACATCAAAACCATTTCATAATACAAATGAGCACTATCTATAAAGTTTTTAAAAGCATTTTCACTCTATATTCTAACCTTTTGTTACCTCTAAAGGAAAAATTATTTTTATTCTAAAGACTATTTCTATGATTTTAAAGAATTGAATACATACTAAAAGAAATACAAAAGATAAGTTAGTGTGAGTCACACAAGTGTTTTCCAATTACACTGTGATTTTTTAAGCCATATTCTACACCCAACACATAAACACTTCTATAAAAAATAAATTTTCCACTTGATGTGATTTGAGTGTAAATAAATGGAAATAAAGTGTGCATACTTAGTTAACCTATCAAAAAAATACATAAATTCAAAATCTATTGTTACCTTGGGGAGGCCTATAATGAAATCAATGGATATACTTTCCCAATTCTAATTTGGAATAGGCAATGGATGTAACAATCCTACTAGAAAGACATATTCTTATTTGTTTTATTGGTAGGTTATACCTATTGTGATGTTGGTAACAACCCAAGTTGTACCTTCTGAAGGAGATTGTTGACTTATACTTCAAACCAAGACTAACATGAGAGTAGCCTAAAGGTTGTGGGTTACCTATAGTTAGACTAAACCTATATATTATGGGACTAGCTCCTCTAATGTATCTATTTTGGTTCAGTTCACTAATACCTATTACTATAAGGGTGAAAAAGGATACATAATGAAGAAAATAAACCTACTCTAATGAGTGGTGATGTACCAATGTAATAATTAATCCACCTAATTTGATCTCAATAAACACTAGTAAGCAATACACATGACTGAATCTTCTAACTCCAAGTATTCCTATACAAAAGCGTTTCACATAGAGGTTGTACTAATTAGTCAAAACATGAAGGTAATGATGGAAGGCCTAGATCAAGGCACTAACCAATCAAATCTCCACTCCAATCCCAACCACTTATCATTCAAACACTATATGTGAACTACATAAGATCATATACTAGTAACTAGATATGATTAGAACCTACTAAGGGATAAAAACTACCACATGTGGCAATGAAACTTATAGAACACACTAAAATAACATCAAAGAGTCTGAAAATAGTCATTTTCATTAGCTATAAAGGTTATAAAGTGCTAATCTTGATAGAGTTTCCTCATAACCAGGTGAGGGATGCCAATTTTTTGGCCTTCAAAACTCAAAAAAATATAAGAATATGAAGAGAAGAAGAGGAATAATGGCATATAAGTCTTTGAAGAAGTCAAAAGATCATGACTTATTCCATATGACAATTATAATAGTATTTCATACTCCTCCATGCATTGAAGTGTCTTTAATGAGTGTCCTTAAGATGGTCAAAGCCTATTTTTAGTAAAATTTGACCCATGAAAGGTCTATGCATGCCATCTTTAATCAATTCCCTCTCTCTTATCTATTACCAGCATTGAATATACATAGATAACCAACCTCCATAAAGTATTAACTAACTACCTCTTCTCATGTGTTGACCAGATCCATAAAAAACCCAAAAAAACTTTATAAATGATTATGATTGTGTAACTTTATTGCTTCAAGGGGAAATTATAGATGTTTCTAGATAGTGTATTAATTCTACATAGTTACTCTACACCCATAAGTTCCTCCATCTATTGATAAGTAGGCCTAATTATCTGACTGTGTGTGTTTGACATCCATGAAAACTTGTATTAGACCTTTAGATCATATGAATTGGTGAGTTCTAGGTCTGAAACAACATCATTTATTATAACATGGGCCATTTTGAACAAAAGACACCTGCAACCTTGACAAACTAGTTGACTAGGTCACCTTCTCTTTCATATCTACAAACTGGCTATTTAGAGGATACTTACAAAGGGATTTATCCTTATATTTTTTAACATCTAATAACTTAAGGAGATAAAATAAGTCTCAAAACTTCATTTTCAATGATTTATAAATTTATAAATAGTTTTTCACCTTATAAATCTCATAATTTTTTTAAATAGTACACTTTTTTGACAATTTTGTATAGTGTCCATACATACCAATACTATGGGTAGGGTCTCCTCTAATTTATCTTTGTGGTTCAAGTATTTTTAGGGTTATTCGAAAGTGTTTAAGTGTAATTATCTCCATTTTTATCAGGTCTAGTCTATCTTAGGGTTTAAACAAGGTTTTGGAGGTCTACCATCTTAATGATGGTTCATAAAGATGAGACATCAAATACCAAACCTATGGCAATGGATGCATATTAAATATAAACCCCTAAAACCTATAACAATCTTAGGGTTCCACATAATTGGTGTGGATAGATATGAGTACAAGTTGATGAACCTTGAGCTTCCTATAGGTAGTCTGAGCATGTCTATATTCTTAACCTTTGTTCATAATCTTGAGATCCTCAATAAAACTAAATATTTCATGGATTTCAAGTACATAGGGGTGCCCAAGTTACCTTAGGAGAATTGGCCTTGAGTCCTTTTTTGATGAGAGATATGAGCATTTGAATTGGCAATTTGAGCTGGCTACCTAGACTGTGTAGTTCGAGGTGGACTTCAAGACCCAAATTGAAATTTTAATTACATTATCTTATGAAAAATATTTTTACCATGGCCTATACCATCTTCTCATACTTCCTTATGATCTTGTATTTTCTTGGGTTTTGGTTATACCACTGAGGTGAACATGGGGTTTAAGACTTCAAGAGTGACTTTTAGGCCTAATAGGCCTAAACTAGGTGTCATGGCTATGAGGTGATCTATAGGTGTTTTTAAATGCTTCCACTTAAAAAAATCACTCTTATCTTACTTGTCCCATTCTCTATATTTTCCTCTTATTTATCAAAACTTTACTCTACATTCATTATCTGATGTAAGTCTACCTATAGGTCACTATTTTACCTGTCAGCCTAAGAGCATTTGACAGTGGTATGGGATATGAGTAGTTTCACCTTTACTAAAGAGTTTATGGAGTTAGGAACTTATATAACAAATTTACAAGGTTGACAACACCCTTAGGTCCAAACTCTCTTTTAACTCTATTCTTACATATTCTTATTAAATAGTCTTAGGGTTTGGCAACAATCATGTCTATGTAACCCTTGGGTTGGCTTTGACACCTTTTATGTATAAAAATGACTTTATTAACACCTTTGAGACATATTTTAACCTATCTAAATTCTTATTTAGGTTCTCTCAGACTTTCATTAAGACCCTAACTGACCTGAGCTTCCACTTCTAACACAAGCATGTTTGGGCTTATTTAAGCTCATTTTACATATGCCATGAAAACCTAATTGCTTCAAGTATTGAAAAATATAAATGTGAAATACTCAGATATTCTTAGGAGGATAAGAGATAAATTTACCTTCCCTAAATACCTCACCTCTCTACAAGGTTGTCACTCAACTCTCTTTCTTATCGTGAACCTTGACTGTCACTACATATTTAGGCTTAATTAGGCCATACAAGTTTGATTTTTTTACAAAATACCAATCATTCAAATAAGCATTGAGATATTTTATGGGGATCTACTATCATTTTTTATCTCAACTCTTGTATGGTCCCTCCTAATTTCTTATTCTACCCAATGACCTTGCCTACTTGCTTGGTTATAGGTCTTATTAGACTTTTTTGGGCTTATCAAGACTTCCTTGATGTTACAATAGAATAGATAATGGAAATGTGGATTGAGAGCCTTGGAAAAAAGGAGAATAATTCCTTACCCTTTAATCTCTCCATTACCATGCAAGGTTTTGAACACCTTTATCTTCTTAGCTAGGGATCTTGCATGTACATGGTCTTTATAAGTTTGCCAAGATTGTATAGATGATTTATGTTATGATGGAACATTATCTTTATTCACATCACACTTTTTCCATGGAATTATTCACCATTTTTATCTTCACACTCTTCAAGACAATTCATGATGGGTTTCTTTTTTCTTTTTTTAATAAAAAGAGGGTAAAAAATTTATTAATCCAAGAGAGCAGTACAAAGCATAAAAGCAACAAGATTCCAAAACAAGCCAAGAGAGAATAAACTAGAGATAAATAAGTGGTCATGTAGCATCTCACATCCTCTATGACCAAATCCACCAAATCTTGAGCAAGATCCCCAAGTAAAATGTCCCAATCATCCACCAGCTAGGTCCCATTCTTCTTAGAATCCCATTTGGCCAACCCATCAACCACCTTATTCCATTCCCAAGGGATATGAGAGAAGGTAATAGAATCAAATAAATCTCCAAGACTAGTGATTTGCTTAGCTACCACCATAAGCTACCAACTAACATCATCAAACTACCTTCTATTTATCAAGTCTATCACCACCTTAGAATCTGACTCATAGATAATCTTATTCTAGCCAAGGGCATATGCCTTCTTCAAAGATAAAATAATAACTAAGGCCTCCATAGGATTATTAGAGTGTAGCCCCTTATATTCTGAGAAGAAAAACACAACCACCCAAAAATTGTCTCTACCCACCCCACCAATTCTAGCATGCCCAGGGTTACCCCTTACAAACCCATCAATATTAATTTTCAAGACTCCAGTGGGAGAGGGTAGCCAAAGTCTATCACCACCTTATAATCTGACTCATAGATAATCTTATTCTAGCCAAGGGCATATGCCTTCTTCAAAGATAAAATAATAACTAAGGCCTCCATAGGATTATTAGAGTGTAGCCCCTTATATTCTGAGAAGAAAAACACAACCACCCAAAAACTGTCTCTACCCACCCCACCAATGCTAGCATGCCCAGGGTTACCCCTTACAGACCCATCAATATTAATTTTCAAGACTCCAGTGGGAGAGGGTAGCCAATGCCCTTCCCTAGAAACCTTCGTTTTGGAACACCTGCTCCACCCAATCTTGGGCCTTTCGAGACCCCCAACAAGAATACCTAGATTACAAATTATTTGAATATCCCCAAGATCCAATAGAGCTAATAGATCACATTTAGCATACAAGGTCTCCTACAAAGCCCCCAGATTGTGAGACCACACTTGACCCACCAACAACTTCTTATCCAGAAATACCTCGTGGTTGTGCTCCAACTAAATGTGCCATATAATTAGATTAGGGCTAACTAGCTAAGCTATGTGTAGAAATTATGTCCTCACCAGAATGGGCCCAAATTTCTACCAAAACTCCTCTAGAGAAGAAGGGTTCCTGCACTACAAACTCTAGGCTCCACACCAAAAATGCCAAATAGTCTGAGCAAAAGGGCACTGGAAGAAAAGATGTGAAACCATCTCAACATCTTTTTGACATAAGAAGCATAATTAAGGGCCTTGGAAGCCATGCTTATAGAAGTTATCCCAAGTTAAATGCTTGCCATAAACCACTAGCCAAGAAAAGAAATTGCATTTTGGCCAAGAGAATTTATTCCAAATATTTTTCCACCAAGGAACCTCAGCACTACCCCAAGCCTATCTGTCTAAAACATGATACCCTGAGGTAACAATGAACTTCCCTTTTGGATCTAGACCCCAAGCCATCACATCCCACTCTAGGAGAGAATAATAGACTCTATCAGCTAAAATGGAGGACAACGCCCTCCTATCTTCCAAAGATCTACCCATGGGCTAATCCTACATATCCTTCCACTGGTAGACAATAGTTTGTCCCAAAGCTTGAGGGGATTTGAAATCCATCACTCTTCTCTAACTAGCCTGAACAAAAATCTTACATAAGTCCCCCAAATGAGGGTGTGAGGAGAGGATAAGTGAGAAGCCATCCCAAGAATCATGCCAAAAAAGAGCATCAAAGCCTCTATTGCAGATTCAATATAGGCCTTGTTTAACCAACATAACACCCTCTTGAGAGTATCCCAGATCATAAAACCTCTCCCCAAAAGGCTAAAATGAGGCACCTCAATTCCCTCCACCCCTCCAAGGTACTTGAAGGTAAGGGCCCTGGCCCAATACTGATGTTAATATGAACACCATCTCTAATATAGCTTAGCAAGAAAAGCCTGACCATTCCAATCTATCCTATGCAAACCTAAACCATCATCCTAATTTGGTAAGCAAATAACTTCCCACTTAATTAAGATCCACTTCTTCAAAAGGAGATTACTTGACCAAATAAACTACTGATAGAGGCCCTCAAAATCTTTGATGAAACTTGAGGGAGCTATCAACACAAAGCACTTGTATATAGGAAGGGCCTGAACCATAGACTTTAATAGAGTAACTCTTCCAGCTGTAGATAACCATTTGTAGATCCAATGACAAACCAACCTATGAAATTTATCCATCACATCCTACCAAAAACACCAAGGAAGTGGGCATACATATAGAGGGATGCCAAGGTATATAAAGGGAGGTTTCCCTACCATAAACCTTAAGATCCTAGAAATATGCTACTAAATAAGCCTAGGGGTATTAAAGAACTAAATACAAGACTTACTTTCATTGATGCTTTGACTTGAGGCAGCCAAGTAACAATCTATAATCTGAAGCAAAGCAACCACTTCAACCACCTTAGTGACACCCATCAAAGTTGTATCATCCACAAACTGTAGATGTGTTTGAGGAGGAAGAGAATTGCTCCATTTCTAACCTTGAAAGAGCCCATCCATAACATGGGACTTAATGAATCTCCATAAGCCTTCAACCATCAAGATGAATAAATATGGGGATAAGGGGTCCCCTTGTCAAAGGCCTCTAGAATCACCAAAAAGATCCAAAGACTACCCATTTATGAGGATAGAAAATGAGGAAGTCCTCACACAACTCATGACCTAATCAATCCACTCACAACTGAACTTGAAGGCACTAAGAATTTTGATCAAAAATCCCATGTTAACTTTATCATAAGCTCTAGCCATATCCAACTTTATAAACATAGCCTTTTCTTTAGAAGAGGCCATAGAGTTAATAGTCTCAGCTGTAATAACTACTCCATCCAAAATCTGTCTACCCACAATAAAGCACCCTTGTTCCTTTGAGATCAACTTATATAGACATGGCCTCAAACATTAAACAATTAGCTTTGTAATTATTTTATACACCATATTGCATATAGCAATCAGTCAAAAAAGATCCAGTGAATCAACACCCTCATGTTTTGGGATAAGATCGAGAAACATGGCATTCATGGCTTGTAACATTTTCTTATTCCTAAAAGACTCCTACACCACCTCCAAAATATCAAGGTTGATGACTTCCCAAAATTCTTGAAAGAATTCAGTTAGGAAACCATCAAGACTAGGATCCTTCCCTTTTTGCAACTAAAACACCACATCCTCCAACTCCCTCAAAGAAATAGGTTTAAGAAGAGAAGCATTCATATCCATAGTCACTAGAGAGGAAATACAAGCCATGATAGAGGATTCCTCCTCACTAGCAGGTGGGGTATCTTCAAAAAAGAGAGTAGAGAAAAAATGAACTACCTCACTAGAGATCCCCAAAGAAGAAGAAAGAATAGAACCCTTAGGAGAGCAGAGAAAAGAGATAAAGTTACCTTGTCTTCAAGCCTTCATCAATTTATGGAAGAAGGAGGCATTTCTATCCCCTTCCTAAATCCAATCAACATAGACATTCTATTTCCAAAAAATTTCCTCATGAATCTCCCATTCCTTAAGGTCTTTCACCACACTGACCTCAAGCCTGCTTAGATATGCATCCAGACCTTGGTCCTAAATCTACCTAGTAATAGAATCCAAGTGCTCTTGGTTAACCCTTTTCTACTAAAACATGTTTCCAAACTAAGACTTATTCCAATGTTTCAATTTATACTTCACATATTGAAACCTCTTCACAAATGAGTACATAGCTATACCAAAACTAAGTCATCTTATAGTCCACCAGCTAGAAACCAAGTCAAGAAGACTCTCCTCCCTAAGCCACATAAGCTAATATCTAAAAGTTTATTTCTTAGTATGATTAGCCAAATGGGTAGAGAATTTAATCAACCAATGGTCTAATCCTCAGCAATCTAAAATTTTAGAACTTGATAGCCACTTGTCACCCACCTAAAAATAGGACACAAGAAACGTATATAACCATTCAAAGATGGCATCATCTCCAAGCCTCATATTGTTCCAAGTAAACATGACATTTGTAGGTTTGATATCCACAAGCTAGAACTGAGCCAAATTATCCCTTAGAAGATTAGAAGAGGGTCCCAAATGAGGTACACCCTCCCTTTTCTCCTTGAGTTAGGCAATTACATTGAAGTCACCTACCATAATCCAAGGGAGGAAAGGATCCAATGATCTCAAAAAATTGATATGTGACCATAAGAGAGTCTTTCTAAGGACCTCCATTAGAGCATAAATGTTAGAAAGAAGAATTATTTCCCCTATCTCCAAAATAATTATAACTAGAGAGATGGAAAATATACTAAAGATCCACCAAACAAGAGAAATTCACCAAGGATCCTAGAGGCAAGTAAGACCCCTTGAGCTACCTTACACACCCACACACTGGCAACACCCTCTATTCTAAATCTTAGAAACAAACTACATCATACCATCCATAGATAACTTTGTCTCCTAGAGGAAACCACATCTAAAGAATGAGCACTAACCAAGTCTTGAATAACCTTTTGTCTAAGGATGCTATTCATACCCCTTACATTCCAAGATAACACAATCATCGTGAAAGGTGAGAGAAGTGAGTATCCAATGTCTTCACCAACCCAGATTCCACCAATGTCTCTCTAACCATCTTAGCTTTCTCCTAATCCTTCTTCCTCCCCACCTTTTGGATCTTATCAGGAGCACCCTTTTTCAAAGATTTTTGCTATAGACCTAGAATAGAAGAAGATAGGGATTTTTTCTTACCAGGGTCTTCCAAACCCAATCCACTAGCTAAACTCACCCTTTCATTTGAAGAGGCCATGGGGGTTTCCACCAAACCATAAGAATCCCTAAACCCAACATTGGGGGGAGAACCAATTGAATCCATCACCACCCCAGAGTCCACCACAAGATCAAGAACTGAGGTAGTGACAGGCAAAGACTCAAAATTATGATCAACTAAAGGAGAGGCTTCAACATGCATGTTAAAAGAAACCCCATCCTCATGGACTAATTCATTTAAAGCCTCAAACTTGTTAAAATTTTCCTCCTCTTGATGATCCCAAAGAGTCCTCTTTTAACCTTGATTCTTATTTCATGCCTTAACTAGCACAAAACCATCTTTATCTAGTACCACCCATACATGGGTGATTTACCCTTTTTTTCCCTTAGATTAGATAGAGCCTTCACATTATCTAAACCATGAGCACCTGAGGCATGAGGGCATCTCCTTAGAAGATGGCCATACTGATAGCATAGTCAACACCTGAAAGGTAACGTCTCATAGTCTACCTGTTGAGTTCAAGAGATAGACCCAATGGTTAGATCAATAGAATTTAGTAGAGGCTAGCTTAGGTCAATCTCCACATAGACCCAGGCATAGGAAAAAATTTACTTCTCCAAAGTTTGCTGAGATGGGCTAATAGGCTTCCTTATAAACAACACAATTGATTGTAGAATATCTAGTCTCCAACATTCCAATGATAGTCAAGGAAAATGAACCCACACTGGCACCTTCGAGGGTAGTTAGTCTACCAAATTAAATCCTACATGCCCAAGCTTCATGAAAAGGCCAACTTGATTATAAAAGTAGGGCCCTCCCTCAAAAACCTTGTTATAATAAAAAAATACATGAAAAAAACACCAAAAAAAAGTTATTCATAGCTAGTAAGATTTCAAAATCACCTTCTAGATTCCATGACTTATGAATCTAGGGTTCCATAAAAGGCATTGAAACCTCAATCCCATAAATTTGTAAACTAAATCATGTTTTTTTATAATACTCTAGGTCTCCAACTACCATCTCTATTTGAATCACCAACTTTAGATGAACTTGAGCTCTTTCCAAGCATCCATTTATCTTGTGCAATTTCAAAGCACCAACGCTAAATACTCTGACATTAGGCAGGGATGGATGAGGAAGTCTATCACCAACCCTAGCCATAGCAGCATCCCTGGATGTCTCACCCAAAAGCATAAAACCTTCCATTATAAAACCCCTAGAGCCCTCACAGCCCACACTAGCCTCAAACAAAGCACACACACAAGGAAACCCCCATGAAAGCTAGAAAACCCCACCCCTTTTTGAAAATGATCCCACAAGGCTCAATCTACAAAGAAAAAGCATGTGCAGCAGAGAATAAACACCTACAAATCATGACTTACTATAGGTCATGGGACTACACAGAGATCCCACACACACTCTCCATCGATTCCACTATAAAGGTTATTAATGAGGTATAATGATCTTCATGATGGGTTTCTTTTCTCAACCTATTCCTCCTTTCATAGTCAGGCCTATTTACCCATCTTTAGACCCAATAGGATTAATAGGATATTATATTATTTTTACCATCTCAAGGGATGAAATATTAGATGGGAAAATTGAGGTTATTATAATCATGACATGGTAACTCTGTCCTTATTTGTGTTTTTACCCTTTTTAGGGTTTCATGACTTAATTGCTCTTGTTCAGAACCCTACCTATTTCATGACTAAATTGAGATATCATTCCTCTACCTAAATGACCATTCTTTAACAAATTTATAACATCAGTCATCCTATTTTTGGGTTCTTTTAATATTTTAGCACCTCATATCCTTAGAAATAAGATGACCTATTCATCTAATATGCTCTATTTCTAATAGTCATCCTATAGATGCATTTGGCCACTGGTTGCAAGCATGAACCTTATTCTTGTTCTTAGTTTTTCATATTATTATTTGGCCTTTCATTTATCCTTGAATGAGCTCACTATGTTCTTTACTTTTTCATCCTCTTCTTCACCCTCTAAACAAGGTTTCTTAATCAAATACCTCTCACACTTACAGTCAGCCTGTAGATTACATTTTTTATGCCTAGTTTGAGTCCTATTTTGTCTTAGAGTAAATTTGGTGTATGGTTCTTGATGGAACATATCATCTTCATTCCTAGGATTTATCATATGTCCTCAAATTCTTGACTAGGTTTCCAACCTATCAGTCTTTCATTTGATTGATCTTCTTCAAGCCTGTAGGTAGCTAAATGAAAGTTTACTTATTGAGTCTTAAAATTGAGAGCATGATTGATTATGGGGTAGTGAGGGGTTTTTAGGGTAAAAATATAGGGATTGGATTAACATGAATCATATATATGTTTTCAAATAAATATTGATGTTTATTTAAAGCTCACTATTTACACTTACAAATAATGAGACATTATGCACATGGTAGCCACCTCAAGGTAAGATTTGAAGAATCAATTTGACCATCTAGTGGCTTGTCTAAGTTTGATAGGTAGAGAAAACCTAAAAGGGACTTACCATTAGACTTAAAACATTATCAAACATTCCCTTTCTATGTACTAGAAGCTCTGTAACATGATATATATATATATATATAGAGAGAGAGAGAGGAAATTATAAGGTTTATTTGCCTCCACAACCCACACATGTGAACTAGGGTTAGTGTGAATAGGGAATATGACTCAAGATAGGATGGTTAGTTTGGTGTTAGTTCCAAAAATGAAATCAAAATCAAAATAAACAACATAGTATAACATCTATAGGATTAGTTACTATAGGAAGCTTAGTTAACAAAAAAAATGGAAACACAAGTAAAAAATGAAATAAGAGCTTCCTTCACCTTCCTTTTATGCTCCAAAATTCTTATTGTAGTGGCTTGCTCAGTTTGTGCTCATGAAGTTTGTATCAATGGAAACTTAGCTACCTTCATCTCTCCTTGGCACCTTGTGTGGGTTGGACTTAGCTCAATATTTTAGAATTATAACACTTAATTTTCATGAAGCTTTGGAGTCATTTAAACATTACAACTTGGGCATGTGAGAGCTTAAAATTTAATAGGCAAGGCCTCTTATTTATAGATTTTTGCAAATGGCTAGAATCAACCTGAACCATCTATCTTAAGATGGAGATGTGTGGCTAAGGATTAATTCAATCATACAATTAAAATTCATAAATAGGCTCATCAATATTTGGGATAAAGGGGCATTAACTAGGCATGGAAGGTCTTAATGAGGCATGGTAGGCATGAATCTTGATATTTGTGGTATTTATGGCCTAAGGATGTCTTTCCAAGAAATGAGGTCACTTGATGATACAAATATAAAATATTTATTTAAAAAAAGATGTTATTCAACAAGTTTCATGGAATTTTTAATTAGGATATAATTTGGTTTAATTATCTCTTAAGAAACATGATTAAGTACTTTGATGCAAACATTGACTCTTTCTGCAAAAATTGGTTAGAAAGTCTTATTATTGGCTCAAAATTTGACTATATTTGAATTAGGATGTGATGTAAGATGAATTGGATCTACATTCCCATTTAGTATTTTTTTCAATAAAAAATAACAAATTCAAATGTATTTTGAAATAAATTTGATAAGAAAGAGCAATCCAGCGCATGTAAGTGCAAAATTAGCATTTTAACTCAAAATGATTTGATCAAAGTTAGTTGGCCCATAAAAATTCATTACCCCATTTAATGATATCATAGAAAAAAAAGCACTTTAATATATCAATTGAAAATCCTTTAATGTGTTTTAGGGATTTTAGGCCAAACTGTGCATTTTGATAAGAATTGGTCAAAAGCTTGTTTGGAGGTTATCAGTGGCCAGATTCATGTGTCTATATTTTGCCCCTATTTTGGAAGGAATTACAAAATATAAGCATAGTAATTCCTTTTCAAAGAATGAAAAGGTCTTGTATGCATACAAATTCAATGATGATGACCTAACTACATGATGCCCCCTCGAAGGAATGATTGGCACAAGGAAAGGTTGGTAAATGGTCCCTTGAAAAGAAAGAAGCAAAATGAGAGGACCAAAGAAAGAAAAATGATGGGGTGAAAACACAATGAGTTTGAAAAAGTATTCAAAATGATTGAGAATGCAAGTGAGATAGTGTACAATGGTTTTCCCAAAGGTGGTTATAAGCATTGTACCTTGATAGTGGCAACATGGCATGAAAACATAATGATTTACCTAGAGGTAGTTATAATCATTGAGAAAATAGAGCTGCCCCAATTAGGATAGATGAAAAAGATAACAAAATTCCCCTATATGGGTAGAAAAATTAAAGGGGAGACAACATAATGATTTTCCCAAAGGTGGTTATAATCATTGAGAAGTGTAGGTGGGAAGGTGTGAAATAGTTTTTTGAAAGATGGTTATAAGCATTGGACCCTGATTATGGAAAACATGATTGATTTGGATGATGATGATAATTTGATACAGAGGATAAATATGAATTAGGATAATATACTAATAGGGAGATGCTCTTTTTTAATAAACAAAGGTTAAAATTATTTCATTATTTTAATTAATCTATTTGGGATATGATTGATATTGAATCAAGACATTAGTGTCAAAGAGATGTTGATGCCACCATTGTTGAATAGACTTCTTGAAGTTGAGGTTTGTTGTAGCATGTGTCGGTAGGTATCATGGTATAACATCATGAGGACTTGGTTAAAATATGCATAAGCACTGACTCCCAAAATCTAATACTTAATAGAAAACAATGCACCAATGATAAAAACCATGATGACAATGTAATCGCATGAAAATGAATGGATTCAAATGTAAGTGTGGCTAAGGAATCACCCAATGAATGCACATAGACTGAATCAAGGCAATAATATGGAAATTACACAAACAAGTACTCAAACAAAATAATAAAGAAACAAACAAGTTAATTTAAGCCATACAAACATTATCCCTAGAAAATAGGAGAAAACTTAACAAAATAATAGAATGGGAGAATAAAAGAAAAGGAAAGGGGTGGCCAAACTATCTCCATATGCACTAAGCAAGTGGCCACTACCTACATAGTTCCATGGACCTAATATCCAGTAAAAACTTTAGGCCAAATGTAGTTCTCCCAGGAAATGGGAAGGAAATGATAACTAATGAAAATAACATAATGGATGCAAATATAAGATTAGGAATGGTCTTGAAAAATGACTAGTGCATAGGATAAAATATAAAAAAGGATGGGGAAACTAACAAACAAGTTATTTGCTTATGACTTAGTAAGGGTTCCCAAAATCCTTAAGGCAAATAAGTGGTTAATGTTTTTAGTTTTTTCAAATGGTTTTACAATTTTTTTTGGAATTTTTGGAGTATCTCAACTTGATCAAGAATGATGAGATACTAAAATGGTTCAAGCTCACAAAATGTTGAGAGCTTGGCTTAGGTTACTCATAAAGTGGCAAGAACATGGCTTAGGGTGATTAAGCTAACCTCAACAAGTATTAATAACTACCTAAATAGTCCTAGAGTAGGACCTCAAGTCACTATAGTTCCACCTTACAATAGAGGAATCTAACTAGTGTAGCAGTCAATTCAAATAAAATAGGCATAGTTGGGATAAAATCATAGTATGGCATAGGAAATGGCAAGTTTGTATGTCAAGGATCAATAAACAAATGTTTCCACTAGTTTACCCATAAGTGGTTATAACTAGGATATAGTGACATAAATCAATGGTACTAATTGACCCATAGGTGGTTATAATTAGTAGCAATATCGATGATAAGAAAGGAACAACAAATGAAGGATGCCACTACCAAAACTTCTATCATACTACTCTAAAATAGTATCTCTATCTGAATTGCTCAAAATAAATATTGAAATTGATCAAATTTATCATGCTGAAAAGGTGAAACTAATGGTGAAACCAAGGTCAAAAAATCTAGGTAGGTAGGATTTAAAACATGCTTGGTCGATAGAATGGAATGGTAAATAGATAGGTAATAGGCTAAGATGAATGACAAGAATGACATATGTACAAAGAATAATAGTGATGAAATGTCACAACTAAAATGGTCTTTATAAAAAATACACCACAATACTCAAGTATAGTACCACTTGAGGTGAATAATATTCATTAGCTTAGAAAGTTCATCTAGAACTAGGACCAACAATATCACAAATCATCATGATAGTGAAAGGCTCATGAGCTGGTGAAAACAAGTTTTTGATGAGGAACTGATACTCTCTAACTTTGTCTATTTTTAGAATCAAATATATAATAGTGGCCATAACATTTACAATTTTGTTATTTGCCTTTGGTATATGTTCAAATTAAATGTTGACAATCTATTATTTGAGAGTGTCAACCATGGCCTTATATGGAACCAGCTTGTCATCTTTGGTTTAAAAATAGTCTATAACCTTATTGATGATTAATTGAGAATCACCATAAACCTTGAGATAAGATATGATCCATTGTACCACTTTGTGAATCCCTAAAAGAAATGTTATTCATATTCAACCATGTTATTGGTACAAGGAAAATTGATCCTAAATGATTTAGGGATTAGATCCCCATATGGTGTAATAAATAAAAGGCCTACCCTTGATCCATATGTGATGAATGATCCATCAAAATAAAACTTCTAATGCTGATATTAAAGAGGTATGCCAATGATGGTCATTATGGATTCATTAATAAATTGGAATGTGAGTGGTTCTATGTTTGCAAGGGGTGCTTCAACAATTGATATGTAATAAATTTCCATTTAATGGATTTTTGATTGACATAATCTATGTCAAACTCACTAAAAATCATGATCCATTTGGCCATTCTACATTGTAAAGCTGTTTTAGATAGTAGATACTCAAGCAGATCTACTTTTGAAATGACCATGGTCTTATTAGTCAACATGTAGTGTCATAATTTTTGAGCTACGAATACCATGGCTAAACAAGATTTTTTAATAGGTTTATAGTTGTGTTCATATGTGACCAATGTATGACTTAATTAATATACTACATGCTCTTTTTCATTGTCATCATGTTGAGATAGAAGTGTTCCCAAGGTAGTATATGTAGCTGATATGTACAATAAAAATGGTTTTCCTGGAATAGGGGGTAACAAAACAGGCAGATTTGTTAGGTAATCTTTTAGCTACTAAAAATATATTTATTAGTGATTATCTGAGTGTAATGCAACTCTGTTATTTATAATATGTGTAAATAGATGAAACTTATTTGTTAGCTGAGATATAAAGTGTCAGATTGACTAGATATTGCCCTACAAACTTAGAGCTTCTTCAAATTAGTTGGTGGTGGCATCTTTGTTATAGATTGGACTTTGGCTGGATCAACTTTAATGCCCTTGTGAGAGACAATGAAGCCAATTAATTTTATTGATGTTTCTCCAAACACAAATTTCTTTGGATTTAGTCAGATTTTGTACTCATGTAGTCTTTCAAATATTCTATGTAGCACTGCTAGATGGTCAACCCTAGTTTTTTATTTTCCTAGTATGTCATTGACATAGTCTTCAATAATATCATACATCACATCATGGAATATGATGGTCATGGATCTTTGATATGTAACTCATAAATTCTTAAGGCCAAATGACATTACTTGATAATATAATGTTTCCCATGGATTGGTGAATGCTATCTTATGTTAGTCTTCTGGTGCTATTCTGATCTAGTTATATCCTAAAAAGCTATCCATGAGTGAAAGCATCTCATAACCCATCATAGAGTCAATGATCATATAAATATTAGGAAATCAAAAGTCATCCTTAGGGTAAGCTTTGTTTATGTCTCAAAAATCAATACAAATTATGATTCTTTCAACCTTTTTGCTAATAGGTACAACATTAGATATCCATTCTATGTAGTCAATAGATCAAATACATCTTGGTTCTAAGAGTTTTTCCAACTCTTTCTTTACTAATACAATAATGTGAGGATGTATCGTGAATAACATTTGATTAACTATTTTGGCATCAGGGATTACCATAAGGTGATGTAAAACCAAGGTGGGGTCTAAACCTGACATGTTAGAAAAAGCCCTTGCAAAGATATCTACACATTCTATAAATAGATTTGTAAAGACTTCACATTCCTCTTTAGTGAGGGATGTGCCTAATTTTATCCATTTTGGGTTTGATGGAGTTCTAATGTTTACCTCTATTGTATCTTTGAATATATGGTTCAAATTATCTTCTAAGATAGTAGGCAAAGACTTGAAATATTGGATAATATTAGGGTCCCCTGGTAGGGCTTACTTTTCAACATCTCTTAGGCATGATGAATCTAAGTACCCTAATGGGAGATATATCTATCTATCAAAAATAGTAATAAATTCTTGAAGAATTTGATCAAACACTTGTTTCTCAAAATTGAACTTAGATACATAGGCAAGTTCATCGTTGGTGGTCTCTTGGTCTAAATTCAAAGAATAATAAACACCCCCATTTAATGATGCCTAAAATAAGTTTTCACCACTAGACTAGCCTTATCTTTACTTTTTCCCTAGTCAAAAAGTACCTCAAAGAGGCTTTCACTTTGGGACCTTAATGTTTTATTTATTTGTTTTTGGCTAAGGGTGTTCACCCGTTCTCCAAAATAGGCTTTAGGATCCAATGTGATTGAGAATCCTAATTTATGATCCCCCAATAGAAAATTGTCTCTAAGGCCTAGAAAATCATAGAATGCCTCATCATTTTGAAACTCATCAATTGGTAAAATGGATTCTTGTTGGTCCTAATCTAGCAATGGGGATAGTATAATGGAAATAGGTTATGATGAATGACTAGGGTAAGGGTACAAATAAAATTATTATCAAATAAGTTAGTATTAGCTAGGTCATCAAAGATAAGGCTATGATCAGACTCTACTTCATTATCGGCATCATCATCACTAGTTGTTAGTGATGGAACTCAAATAAGATATGTGGGGTCACTCCCACGCAATTTAAATCCAAGTCCATAAGGTCTTTTATACTTAATCATTGAAATTGGCTCAATGTTTCCTTGTTGATTTGGTTTGAGGCATCTTCCTTCATAATATTGATGTTCCATGATCCTATTGGGAATATGATACTTTTCACTCTTATAACAATCATCCAACTTTACATTTTATAACCATGATTCATGTCCTTTAAGAGCATTTGGTTCTAGGCTAGATGCTGGTATGAACATGATAGTTCCTTTATTTTTTCTCTTTTATTGCTAATGCATGTGTGGGGTAACTTTAGGTCTTCTAAAGGTATTTGGATTTTGAGGAAGATTGGCAATATGAGAAGTATCATGTGTTAAATATCTCTCAAGCCATTAGCTAAAATGATGTAATGATTGGAAGCTTCAAAAGGTGGCATGTGGAAAAGTGAATCAAAGGTATTAGGATTTATGTAAATGTCCTCGAGAGAATCAATAAGTATGGTCTTTCCTTTATCTTTCTTAAAAATTAGATTCATGTCATATTGGTAATTGTAGCTTTAAAACTTGACCTCAAGATGTTTATAGTGTTCATACGGGTGCAGATCTCCTAGAATATTCACTTCCATCCCTGAGTGGGAAAATTTGACACATTGGTATAGTGTTGATGGGACTGCACAAATCTCATGTAACCAAGGCCTACCTAGAAGCATATTATATGACAAATCAAGATCAAGCACATAATAAAGTATATCATGGGTCAAAGGCCCAAGGATAACTGATAAGCTAATGGTGCCTTGTGACTCTCTTAATTATCGTAGGCTTTAATAGTTATCATTTTTGGTTAGAGATCTACCATTATGTACCCAAGAAGCTTGATGAGCTTTAGAGACACTATGTTGAGGCCTGATCCATTGTCTATAAGGAAATGTTTCACTTTATGCTACTTTATATAAACTTCTATGTATAATGGATTATTATGGAGTGGGCCAAGGGAAGACATATCACTTTGGTTGAATGTGACTTGTTGGGTAGGAGCTAGGTGTCCAACCAAAGCTTGAAATTTATTAGGGGATATGTTATTGGCAATAGTGGATTGGGTTAAGAACTCATTCAAAATTTTCTTATGGATTGTTAACATTCATAACAAATCTAAAATAGAGATCTGGGCAGGTATCTTTTGTGATTGTTTCACAATGTTATACTTCTTTTTTGGGTTAGTGGTAAATGGCTTATTCTAAGGTTAAATGATTGGTTGAATAATGGGCAAAGTGGTAGATGAATGTGGGCCTAGAATGGTGATATTTGACTTTTGATTTTTAGTTGTACACTCAAGATTAAGTATAAGACCATGATTTCTAACAAATGATGGTAATGGTGTGGGACTAGAGAGGATAAGTCTCAGTTGCTGGTGCACTTGTATGTGGTCATGGGGCAAGGATGAGTTATTGGTATAAGGTCCAAAAGTGGAATTCCTAGTTTGCTAGTTCACCTATGTGTGATCCTAGGTTAAATAAGGATTATCCATGTAATTTGGCTCAATGGCATTTTTTAGCAATGGTCTAGATTGATTGGTGCTTGGTCTAGGATTAATGGAGATGGTATTAACGCTACCATTTACAATAAGACCTACAACCCTAATGTAGTCATGTGAAACTACATGGTAGGTTTGATGATTATTACCATTTTCACCTTATTTTTTTATTATTTTGATGTTGTTGGTTCTATTATTGATTCTACTAGTTCTAACGGTTTGGCCTTTGATTTTTATTCTATTGATTTTGTTGTTACACTGACCGATATTATTTTTGTTGATGTTGTTATTGTTATTTCTTGTTGTTATGTTGGGGAAAAGAGTTTTGATAAATTAGAAGATTCTGATTAGAGGTGGAAGCACCACCATCTAATGTGATCTCTCCATTCTCTAACATATTCTCAATCAAATACTTGATTTTCACATATCTTCATAAATTATGCCCATTGACTCAATGATACTCATATAATTCATTTTCATGGTGCCAGTCAAGATAAGGGATGCCTTAAGGATAATGCTTTAGTATAGGCCAACTAATCAAATTAAAAGTGGTGAATTTGTTAAATATAGACTCAATAGGCTCTCCAAGGTCACTAAAAACACAATGTGTAGGCACAGTTCTCCTTGGAGGAGGGTTTTACAATGGCAAAGGTTGTGAAATTTGTTGTGTGGGTCTTGGTTGTTGAGCTTATGGTGTTGGTTGAAGAGGTTTTTGGGTAGGAGTAAGTTGAAAATGTGGTGTAGGTTGAGTAGATGAAGTTTTCACTATTTAGACATGATGTGACTTAGTTACTCCATTTCCCACAACATTCCTATTGTAGTTGAACTACTTTGGTCTATTTTGGTTATTGGCTAGTGCTAGTTGTGATGCTTACGCTTAGATTGGATATTGGTTTTGGCCACTTCCCTAATTGGTACCTTGCTTTTGATTAGTTGAATTAAGCTTGATGACACCTTTATTAATGAGTTCTCACTTGATCAAAAAACCTTTATCAATTATTTCTTTAAAAATATGTGCACACTATAGTTCTAGATGATAGGCTATTTCACTATGCAAATTTTTAGTAAACGCAACAAATAATTATTTATCTAAAAAACTATGGGTGAATTAGCTTGAAAGGGTTATCCATTGTTATAAATAACTTGAAAAACTCTCATTGAATTTTTGTTTTGCTTGCATTAAATCAATCAATTAAATTTCATGTTCAAGATTGTAGGAAAAGTTCTACATAAACTTATCTGAAAGATCCTCAAAATAAGTTATTGAATTCTTACGTAACTTTAATAACCACTCTAAGGCTTGTCCATCTAAGCTCCTTATAAATAAAAATAAAAGGTAGATGTTACTATATGCCATTGGTTGGCATGTGACAAAGAACTCAGTTAAATGGACTTTGGGGTTACCTTTTCCCTTATGTTTTTGAAATTTTGGTGGCTCATATCTTGAAGGAAATGGGATCTATAAGAACTCCCTATTAAAAGGATAAGAACACACATCATCCAACTTAATTTTTTTTATCTATTTCCCCACTTTGATGGTAGTGATTGCATCCTTCATTTATTTTAATTCTTAGGCTAAGAAACTGGAGGGATTATTGGTTTGAGGGAGAACATTGGCCTAGGTAGATGGTTGAGCAATCACAAGTGGGACACTTTGACTAGGGTATAATGGATATATTTATTAGGGTATGTTGGTTTGGTTTGGAAATGGACCCAAAATATGTATACATGGATCAGGGTTTATTTGTTGGATCTGTGTGTGTCATGGTGTAATGTTCTAGTTAGAGTTGGTTATGAAGGTCAACGTTAAGGATTTTTTGGTTGGGATGGAGGTATGTATATTTACTTTGTTTTATATAGTTGAAAAGGGACATGCTTTTCACTAATTGAACCTTACTATTGAGTGGGAACTTGTGAACCGATACTTTAATTTAGAATAAGTGACACATTTTGAACCAAACGTAGTCATTGCCTAATAGGTTCTTGAGAAATAATGGAACCTCCTTATTGCATGAATCCCTATTGTGAAGTTGATGCTTATTGAATATTTGGGACCTATCATTGACCAATAGTTATACGTTGTTGGTTAGACATCATTTGGTTTTGAATTGGCACATTAGCCTATAATTGAAGAGGTATGTTTGATACTACTTGATGAGGTGGAACATTAGTTTCCCCTATTGAAGTAGTAAAAAATTCAGCCTCTGTTGTGTTGGTATACTATATTGTGCCTATTATTGTGAAATACCACTCATCACCTATTGAGGGGGAATAGGATTCACCACATTTTTCTATTAAGGTATGACATTGGTTATTGGCTAGCTAGCTAATCCTATTAGTTGTGCACTTGAAGAAGCAGTTGGTTGAGGATAAGAAGTAACTCATTGAGATTGGGATGTAAAAACTCCTACTCTTTGATTATGAGAACCACTTGTGGTGTTAATGAAGGGCACATTTTATTAGCTAGCTATTTGTGTATTAACACCACTTTGATTTGAATTAGACATTGCTTGTATATTATCCAACATATTTTAGCCACTATTCTATGTAGAATCAGAAGATACTTCTTCAATGGTTGGAATATGAAATAAGTTTTCAACCAAATAATTCTACATGAATGGGTTTTTACCCTAATTATCTTGACTGGTTAACTCTATTAAAAATCTTGCTGAAGGTACTAAGTTAATAAGAGGTTTACTCACCATAGTCATCTGGTTGAAATTGCATGCTAGATTCAGGTAGGTTTGATATGATACCTACATTTAGTTAAAGTGGTATTCCATGAGTTTATTTTATTTTTAAGGCATATTAAGGTCTTGATACATCATTTGGACTAGAGCTAAAGGATTTCTAGAAGAAGCCTGTTGACTATATAATATGTTGTCAAACATTCTTACTAGACTTGGTAAACTTTCATGTGGGAAATCTATTGGAAACTTAGCCCCTACCTCTATGGATCTAACCAAAATCTCATCTTTTTTCTCCAATAAATGATGCTAAAACAAAAATGGATCATACATAAAATATGTATTATTAGAGTGTGATTGTTGAGGAACTGGTTTGTCAACAGTGGGTATTATAGCTAGGTATTGTCCGGTTTGTTCTTGGTCTTATTTTGAATATGGTGGCATATTAACCAAATAGTTAGCCAATGGATCTTGGTTTTGTGCCCCTATTCGAGTATTATAATGGATTTAAGGATCCATCTCATAAGCAATAATATCTACGTAGGGGTCTTTCACCATTTCTTCTTGCACAACCAAATTACTAACCCCTAGATTGTACATGAGTCCACTACGAGTGTAGGAATACATGTTGGGATCCATAGTAAATGTATTTTGTGATAAAAAGGGAAGAGATTTATAAAAAATCTAAAAATATAATGTCTAAAAACATGATATCCAAAATTGATCTAGATTCATCAAAAGGATGGAAAGGTTTATGTAATGATTTATGATAAAACAATCCAACGTTAAGTATCTAATGTTACACATCTTATACAAAAAGATTAAATAAATGGAATAAAAATTGAAATGTGAAAATCAAAGGTCAAAGTGTTTCAAATTATTCTAATCTAGGAAAATAAAAGTTGCTAGGTCTTTTGGCCAAACATGGCGTTAAAAGCTAGGCTCAAACAAGGCATGTGATTGGACTCTCAGCCAAATGGTGTCAAAAGCTAGACTTTGAAATAGATGAGATTTTAATCTAACATATTTGAAACACTTATAACAAAAATTATGCATTTGACTCTTGGACATGAACGCGACCAAAGAGATATAAGGAATGCAACAAAAGGTTCTTTAGAGATAGTTTGGTTTCTTGTGAATGATGGTATAAAACTTGGTTCTTTTGACAAATAGGCTAGACAAATGTGAATGGCGTAACTGTGATAGACAAAGATTCATAAAATGTATACTTGGATTGGCTTTAAAAATGTGCACAAACTTAAACTCTATGCAAAAATGTCTATGAAACAATGCTTGAAATGTTTTGGGTAGCATAACAATTCTAAACTACTCAAAAGATGTGACAAAATGTTTATTTCAAAAACTCTCTAAGGCAAAGATGGTTTCTCACAAATTTGGTAGTGTAACACTACCTTTCTTAACTCAAATGACATACATATATTCAAAGTTTTGACAATATCTCTAAGGTAAAAAATTATGTATTCAAATGATCTTAATGGAAATCAAATGGTCACACCAAAAATGTTTGGTTCATAGACTCAAAGTGCAAGTGTTTAGCACAAAATGACTTAAGTCTATCAAGTGGTGATAATAATTTTGAGTCTTAAATGACCTTCAACCCAAATTTGAAATTGAACCCACTTAACACATCAAACCTATGAACTTATGAAGATGCAATTTTGAATTTAGATTATAAATGAAGGAATTAAACAATGTTTGGTAAAAGTATAGACTAAATTGGGTAGCATAATTTTACCAAAGTGGATGATATGAATCTAAGTTTTGATGAACTTTGAACAAGGAAAATTGATTATTCATGTAGGAAACACAATGCCTCTTTTTTCAAAGGAAGATGAGGACCATGTGTTTGGTTTGTATTATTTTTTCACACTAAGTTTTAACTCCAAAAAAGACTTTAATCTAGGACAAAACCAACTAATTAACCATTCTTAGGTCTTAAATTGACAAGGTTGCTTGGTATTGTTGGAATCCATTAATATAAATCATTTTAGAGGCTTTTAATGTTTATCCAAAAAATAAAATATGCATTATATAGTATGGTTTTTACACCCCCCTTGTCTCAAGTGACAATACTATGACATGGACATTGAAGCACACCTTACACCAACAACACTTCTACAGTATGTGGGGATTTGCCTAAGATCTACAAGTTTTTGATCATTTCTAAGGGGATCAGTTACACAATGACTTTCACATCACAATGCAAAAGAAAATAATGTAATTGGGTGTCTATGACACTTGGCTTGTTTCAAAAAGGTCTTGTCATTTTTGAAACTACTACATCTATTGCTTGTTCAGTGTAGTATGATTTCTAAGTGCAGATACATGTCATGTGTAACTCTAACACTATTTGGTGTTTTAACTACTCAAACCTATGATCCTAGTGGGAGTGGTTGAAGTCAATGATGAGAGATGAAACCCTGGGTCAAATATTCCTTATAGAACTTACAAAAGTTGATGAAGTCCCCATCACAAGCCAAGATGCAATAAAATAAAAGACATAAGATAAATAATTTAGGGTAATTTTCAAGATCACCCAAACTATTATGAATTTTTGGAGAGTGATTTAGATGACATTATTTCTAAGCCTTGAACTAGGCATGTGTGAAATAAGGATGATGATTTTGATTCCAAAATTTCCCTAAAGAGGATGGATGGAAGATCATACACGCAACATCATCCTATTTGATAATCAAATTCTAATTAAACAACTATTGAAGACAAAATTTGACATGTGTGTTCAATTTTAAGCCCCAAATGAAAGATTAGGTGGTGATATTTTGACCCCTTAGTCTTAAGTTTTAACTTTGAAAGAAAAATTTGTCAAATCATGTACCTAAGCATCTAAATTTTTCATTAAGAACCAAAACAAGGTTCCTAATCCATTTTAAACTTGAAAAAAATGTCTAAAAACTTGTTTTAAAAAATTCCAAGCTTGATCCTATAATGAAAAAGTTAGAGTGTCCTTTAGCTTTGAAGCTAACTTGCAAATGAGTGAAGAAACTTCTCAAAATGAGATCTTTATTTCAAAATAATAATTACATAGTCAATCCCACTATTTCCCTACAAAATCATAATTATAAATAACAATATCGTAGTTATGGGTTAGATCAAACAAAAAAGCATAGTATCATTGTTTACCTATGAAATCACTGCATGGATTATCAAAATCACTATTACCAGATAAAAAGCATAAAATCATTACATGGGTGAACGATATCACTTCTATCAAAAAAAATCATTGTTTACCAATTAGAGAACACAAAAAAGCAAAATCATCATTCAAATGATAAAATTGTTGTTATGAAAAATTGCTGCCCAAAATGATGAAATCACTACCCAATGGAATGAAATCACTGCTCAAAATAATGATATCACTATCTAGAAAGGTGATATAGCTATTTTGGATGATGATATCACTGGTTAAGTCTACAAAATTACTATTTCAAAAACAGTGATTTTGGTCACACAAAGTCACTACTGTGTGAGATGTGATATCATAACAAAGATAAAAAACAAGATTTACAAGAACAAAGATACTGCAACAAAAATGGAAAATTAACTTAAATTTTCACTCCTTTTGGCCCTCTCACTCCAAGATCCTGCATGGAAAGGATTAGTGATTTGCTTGAAATATATTTGTGACCAAATTTTTGAGGTTAGGTCCCAATGAGCATGCCATTATGTGAACTAGTAATTTGACTCAAGATGGGACGGTTAGTTTGGTGTTAGTTCTAAAAATAAAATCAAATTTGAAATAAACACACTAGCATAACATCTCTAGGCCTAGTTACTAGGGGGACCTTAGTTAACAAAAAAAAATGGAAACACAACTAAAGAATGAAAGAAGACCTTCCTTCACCTTCCTTGTATGCTCCAAAATGATTGTTGTAGTGGCTTACTTAGTTTATGCTCATGAAGTCTGCATCAATGGAAGCTTACCTCCATCTCTCCTTGGCACCTTTTATTACTTTGACATGGTTTGGCTTGGCTCTAATATTTTAGCATTATAACACTTAATTTTCATAAATATTTGGAATAAATTCAACATTATAAGTTTGGCACATGAGATATTAAAATTTAATAGGTGAGGCCTCCTATTTATATTTTTTTGCAAATGGCTAGAATCAACCTGAACCATCCATCTCAAGATAAAGATGTGTGGCTAAGGATTAAATAAATTATGCAATTAAAATTCATAAATAGGATCATCAATATATGGGATAGAAGGGCATTAACTAGGTATGGATGGTCTTAATGAGGCATGGGAGGCATGAATCCTAATATTTGTGGCATTTATGGCCTAGGGATGTCTTCCCAAGAAATGAGGTCACCTGATGATGTAGATATTAAATATTTATCTCCAAAAGGAAATTATTCAACAAGTTCCATTTAATTTTTAATTAGACACATGATTTGGTTTAATTAGCTCTTAAGCATGATTAAACACTTTGGTTTAAAACTTGGCTCTTTGTGCACAAATTGGTCAAAAAGTATTTTTATTAGCCCAAAATTTGACTACATTAGAATTAGGATGTGATGTCTGATGTGTTGGATCCACACTCCCATTTAGGATGTTTCCAACACAAAATAATAAAGACACATGTCTTATGTAATAAATTTAATAGGAAAGAGCAATCCAGAGCACCTAGGTGCAAAATTGATATTTTAAATCGAATTAATCTGATCAAAGTTATCTAGACCATAAAATTAATTACCCCATTTAATGATATCCTATAAAAAATTGGAACTTTAATATATCAATTTCAAGCTTTTAATGTGTTTTAGGGTTGTTAGGCCAAATTGTGCATTTTGGTAAGAAATGGTTAAAAGCCTATTTGGAGGTTATTGGTGCCTAGATTTAGGTGTCTATAGGTGGAGGGTGATGTGTATGGTTTATGAGGACCTTAGGAACACACACTAAGTGATGGTTTGTAGAAAATCCTCAAAAATACATGAAACTCGATGTCATTTCTAACCCCTGCATAGATGAATAAGCTCACTGGAGTGCCCATGTTGTTAATGTTTGTCCATAAAGATCAGACCATGAACCTATATATAAATTCCATGGAAAAAATTATCAAGGGACCTACTTCATCTCCCCAAAATCTTAGATCTTGATCTTATCTCTCTTGTATAAAATAAATGAAAACCTAAAAGTCTACCTGGATTACCAAGGAACTTGATGGAGAGAGAGAGAGAGAGAGAGAGAGAGAGAGAGAGAGAGAGAGAGAGAGAGAGAGAGAGATGGTTTTGTCCTGTTATTGCATACTTTTGACTTAATTTTTTAAAAATACATTTGTCATGAACTCACATGAAACCCTTAACTCCTTTGTATATGGATTGACCATATAGGTATGTACAATCTACATGAAACACCTAAAAATCCTTCTTTTTTTGTATTTTCTCCATATTTCAAGCTCTGAACCACTATTATAGGATAGTGGGAAGGAAAACATGACTCAAATGACAACAATAAAAGACAAAAAAACAAGGTAGTAGACTATACTTGTGTTGACCACTTATTGAAACAAGACAATAACACTATAAACAACTAACCTAAGATTAACTTGTTTCCTCTGTGATCAAATGGAAAACTTGTTTGATCACTATGACACCATGAGGTCTAGTTTTCATATCTTTATTTGAGTCCAATCAAGTATTTCTCACTTTATGAAGACTCCCACTTACATATAGGGGTGTTGGCATGTTCATAGCCTCTTGGGAGAGTAGCTGGACCTTCTAGCCCCATATTTAGATGCATGGATTGGCTAGGTGTGTCCAACACCCAATCATATTCATTTGAAACATGACTTATTTACATCAACAATGTTAATTATACCTCAGTCATGAGCTATTATTGATTTTTTGTGCTCTCATGTAATGATTGTCTTGGAACTCAAATATTAGGCCTTGGTTAGTGTCTTCATTATGCTCATGAGACTCAAAATGATTAGCTATTATAGTGCTACTTTTGAGACCTTTACAAAGTTCTCAATGGGATAGAGGTGGGTTGTCTAAGCTTGAATAAAATTTCTCTAAATCATTCCAAAAGGCCATATCCTCATGATCAATTGAAAAGACATGGAGTGTTCAAAAATGTTGTCATTGATGTCAAGGTTGATGTTATTTTATTTAAAGGATGATGTCATTGATGTCAAGGTGAATGTTGTGAAGATGTATGGTGAGTGATCTGTGATGTATGGGCTTGTGTGTCTGATGTGATAAGGAAGCCATTTGATAAGACAAAAATTGAAAATAACCTTTTATCTCTCTATTGATAAAGAATTTTAAGGCAACCTATTTTGTCTATGTTGAGAGATAATTTGAAGGCAACTTAATGATTCTTATAAGGTTGATGTCAAGGTTTAGGCTAAGGTAAGCATGTTTGAGTACAAGGTGTCTTGAGAAGCCTAGTCATATCAAGTCTAGTCATATCATGAGCATGTGCACGATGAGAATGAAGAGGTATGTACAAAAATATGAAATTATTTTAGGAGTATATAAGGCATGTGAGCAAGGTGTAGAAGAATCAAAGAGTGTTTCAAGATTAGTTGTTAAGCTCCAAATGCTTGAGAAGCCTAGTCATCACCAATCATATTATGAAGGAACCTTATGAGACGGTATGAGCATGGTGACCTGGTGAGATGTATGAAAAAAGGAATAAGATGATATATAATTTTTATTAATCATGCATAACATTGTAACTCTTAGGAGAGTTTCTAGGTGAGCCTACTACGTAAGACCTTACTTCCAAATCTAAAACTAGACTAGTTCTATACCCTGCCTGACGTAATGAGGTGTCATAAGGTATTGTTAAGGCATTTTAAGAATGTAAATAAGTGTTTTATAATGATAAAGGTTTTTTAATTTTGTATATGAGGTGTTGAGATCTTGGACAATGGTTGGAAGGTTAGTTTTAGGGCTTAATGTGACTTACAGGTCAAAGCCTAGAGAGCAAAGAGAGAGAGAGAGAGAGAAAGCATGGTCTAATGGGTTATGAGGTTCTATTTACAAGGATAATATAGAATTTTGATCATTTAAATAAGTTTTTCATGTTGTTTCAAGTATTTTAAACAAGGTTTAGGTTAAAATTTGAAGGTTAATGTAAGAAAAATGTTTTAATATCTCTCATGTGCATAGAGTGAAGGGTTCTCAACCCAAGAATAAATTTCAAGTGTTCATTGGAATTTGTAAAATATACATGGGAAAATAATATATTCATGGTATATTATGAAGGGTCCTCACTCAAATTTTCAAGCATTGGTTTCTTGAATGAGGTGCTAAGCTTTATGAATGATTGTTAAGACTGGAAGATGGTTTAAACCCTTAAAAAACCCTAATAGTGACCCAATATGAAAACCATTATTTTAAAATGATCATAATGGATTGGTATGGATATTTAAGTGATTTTAGGTTGTATTCAACTCTCTTAGGAATCTCTAGGTGTGATTAGTTTGTCAAGAGTGAGTAGAACCTATAAAAAGGCCTTATTTTTCAAAGATTTACTATAGTAATTAGAGTTGACCAAGTCAAAGTTGATAAATAGATGAAGAAAAAATATTGATATTTTTATTTTATGTCCATGGTGGTTCATGATCAGGTTATAGCCTTTAAGTGTGCTGAATTGGTCATACAAGTTGACTAGTTACTAACAGACTTAATGATGGATATAGCGAGAAACCCAGGCAGAAGTGAGAAGGTGATTAGGGATGTGTTATCATGGATTAGGTATGAATCCAAATACATGGGAAAATTTTTAAATACCTTTAAGACATGTTCATGTTTAATATAATTTTTTTAGTTTAGTAGATGTGATGAAAATGTTGCTCATAAGTTGACCTGTCTAGTGTAAAAGAGATAGTGAAGGTGTAAGGTTGTGAGGTTGGTTTGTAAGACCAATATTTCCATATCACCATGTTATATTTATATATAACATTATTATTATGATATAATAATATCACGAAAATACATTTAAATTATTTGAAAGTGATCATACAAGTTTTGAAGGTCATTTTCACCATGATTGTGCTTTAAGGCAAACTAATAGTTTTGGGTAAGCAAGTTATAACAATGAGTTTGAGACTTTATGACATGAGTCAATGTATCTAATTTACATGATATTTTTTTTGGGACATGTATGTCCTATAAATTATTTTAATAAGGTTTAAGATTTAGTGAAAGTGATTTAAATGGTAAAGCCAAAATGGGTTGATTGGTTTAGGTTTGATTATGTGTATTAAAGATAAAATATTGATCTACAAGACTAATATTTGAAACTAGAACTTGTGATATTTATAAATTTTAATGATATATAAATGTAAAATAATGTATTTAATCTATCATTATTCATGGTAAGTATTATTTTAGGTGTTTAAGATCAAGTTGTTCATGATTGGGGTTTGGAGTGCTCTGGCAGTTTTGAGTGAGCTATTTGTAAAAAAAGGTTTGAGACCTTTTGTCATGAGTTGTAAAGTATAAATAATACGGTGATTAACCAAAGGTCATGTAATTTTTTTTTTTTTTTTTTTTTTTTGTGTGTGTGTGTGTGTGTGTGTGTGTGTTTCCATGGTTTTTTATAAAAATTGTGTTTATTCTTTAATTGTTGAAGATATACTTCTAAGTATGCACAAGTTTAATTGTAAATAGTTAAATGGTGTGCTTCAAGTGGTGGTTGAAGATAAAAAGTGTTATGAAGACTATATGAGGTTATCATATGTATATGAAAGTATAATATGATATTTTCCTACCATTTGAAATGTTTTAAAGTGCTTCAAATAAGGTAAATTGTAACATGTCCTAAATAGACCTAATAGGATTAGGTCTCCATGAGACCTAAAGGTGAGATAAGGCCTAATTGAGGTAGGTCAGACCTCAATGGAATAAAATCAAATTTTATCCATGTATATGAGATGTCATAAGATAAATTTCATGGTTGAAATAAGAGGATAAGGGTTTCTATCTAACCAATAAGGATATGAACAAGAGACTTGTATAAATACAAGGTAGTTTTAGGCCTATTATGAAGTAAATTGAGAAAGCAAACAAGATAGAATATTGTAGTGTAGAAGGAGGTATTTTATAACACAATAATAGGATATATTATCTATTATTAATAATTTATAGAGGTTATATGCCTAAAAATCAAGGTCATAAGACCTAATAAAGTCAATAAGAGGACTAGTTAAACAAGAAGGCTTAGAAGGTAGTTTGAGAGGGCTAAGAGTGTGAATAGATGAAGTGCTCATCATGAATTGATTGATAAAAATGTGTAATTAAGGTTATAAAATAAACAAAGTGGCTTATTTTGTGTTGAGTCATCTAGGGGGTTGGTTCCTCCTTGAAAATTGGTGCTTGCTAAAGCCTAGCCAAGTTGGTGCTTAACTAGTTGGGGTTGGTACTCCATGTAAAGTGGGTGATTTACTAAATTTAATATTTGTCTTATAGGAATGTAGTCCATTCATATATATTATTGTGTTTTATTCCCCTTGAGGTTTTCCCACATACGTGATATGTTTTTGTGTTTCATGCTTATGTGGATAGGTGTTTTTGCATGATAGATCTATATGCTTGTTTTAATAGTCTATGTTTGCTTAAGTGAAATTGATAAGAAAGTTTTGAATAATAATTCACCCATAGTAATTTTGATTCAAAATTTTTGTATCAGAGCCTGGTCTTTTGAAGTAGGATTAAAAGCCTAAAAGAGATCCTAGAATCAAGGATGGCTAGTCAACAAGCTCAAAGTGGTTTCTATACTAGTAAGGCTCTGGTATTCAATCGATATAATTATGCCTTTTGAAATGTTAGGTTGAAGATATATTTGATGTCTCAAGGTCATGATATTTGGTAGTTAGTTTTTAATGGCTATAGTTATCCTCCTTTTCCACAAACTAATGCAATAGGTAAGAAGGTTAGTTAAAATAACTCAAAGGTAATGAATGCCATTCTTTGTGGCCTATTAGAGGCAGAGCTTATGAATATGATTCATTGATTATGAAAAAAAATATATATGGGACAAATTTAAAACCATCTATGAAGGTACACCAAGGTGAAGATGGCCAAGTTGTAGACCCACCAAAGATAATTTAAAAGTTTGAATATGAGTGAAGATGAAACAATTGCATCTTACTTGTTGAATGTTGATGAAGTTGTCAATGTCATTAGAGGATTGAGAGAATAAGTGAAAGAATCTAAAGTTTTTAAAAAGGTATTGGTATCACTAATTCTTATTTCTGACTCTAAAATATCTTCAGTATAGTAAATGGAAGATTTGGACAACCTAGAGATGGATAGGCTTCACGGCATCTTGACTCCCTATGAGATGAGAAAAAATGAAAGGACTCCCAATAAGGAATAAACATTCAAAGCTGAAAAGAAGTAGAAAACCAAGAAGTTCAAAGAGGAGGAATGTTCAGATATTGATGATGATCAATTGATAGCCATGTTTGCAATAAAATTAAGGATTGGTTCATGTAAGTACAAGGGTAGGTTTCCCTTCAAATGTTTCAACCATGGTAAGATTGGTTACTTTGAATATAAGTGTCTTATGGAGATGAAAATAAGATATATAAGTCTAATAAGAGAAAGAGATATTTGAAGAAGTATGAAGGTAGAAAAGGATCATTCAAAAATTTAAAAAAATTCTATACCAAAGAGGATAACTCATTTGATGTAAGTGACTCAATTACATTTGATAGTGATTATGGTAGTAATGAACCTAAACATGAAAATAATGAAACCTTATTCATGGCCATATAATTAGACAATGAGGATTGCTCAAATGGGAAAGGCCTTATGGTTGATGTAGAATCAGATGAAGAAGAAGTTGAAGTGAACCTTGAGACAAAATTGGTAAGTGCCCTAGAAGAGTTAAAATTCCAAAGAATAAATAATCACAAACTAAGATTATTAGCTAAGGATTATGAGGAGTATATTGGCTTGTTTGAAGAGAGATTGAGTAACACTTCTAAGGAGTATGATGAGATCATCAATAAGATTGAAGCATAGATGGAGATAGTCAATTCAAACCTAAAGGCTAAAGAAGAAGAATTCATCAGGTATGAAACTAAAGTATAATCCTTGAAAGTTGAGTTGGATCAAGCATCTAGAAAGGTGAAGAAATTTATGAAGTTTAAAAAGAGCACTATGGTTCTAGATGAGATCCTAAGTAGGTAGAAGTCTATAAGTGATAATAGAGGTCTTGGTTTTAAAGAAAATAAAAATGAGGTAGCTCAATTCAAGGAGAAGGATATTTAATAAAAAAAGGTCAACATGAAGAGAAATATCAAAAATCCTAATGCTATGAGGTATGCTAGTTCATTTAATGGTTTTTATTTTATATGTAGTCAGTTTGGTCATAGAGAAAGAGAGTGTAAAATACCCTGCAAGAATGAGTACTCATGGGACTATGGAAGGAGTCACAATTGACATCATTCAAATGGTATGTATAAGATGGCTTGAGACATTTGTAATAATGTAGGACACATTTCAATATTATATCCTAACAAATTTATAAGGTCATCAAGTCAAAAAAAGAGGTTTTAAGTTACTAGAGTGCAAGAAAGAAGGCAAATGAATGTATGTAAACTAAAGATAGTAAAGATAAGTCATGATCAGTCTAAAAGCTCAAGTGGACTATTTGATGTGATATAACATAGTTTAAATGTGAAATAAAGTTAGGAATTTATATTGTCAAATCATATTCATGATCAAATAGTTGATGAAGAGGTCAAGCCTATATTACGAATTAAATATAAAAGCATGTAGAATGATATTCAGTCATGTGAGAGTATGGAGATTTGGTAATCTCCTAAACTTGTGTTTTTTTAGTGCTCCATGGAAAGAGGTGACTCCATTAGGCTTCATGGATACACTATTCAGTTAGAATAAGCATGGAACATGCTTGGTTTGAGGGGCATCTATTCAGGTTGTTGACTGAGCTTGATCTGTGTTGAGAAGTGGTCTTGTAATCTAAGTTCATTTAAAGGAGATATGCATGAAGTAAGGGGGAACATGTTTCCTTAATGATTATTATTCTATGAATTGAAATTTTATTGAAAATAAAGTGCAACTCTAGATAATAGTTATGGAATACCTTTGTCATTAATGTCAAAGGGAGAGAAAGTTCAATAAGGGAGATTGACAAAACTAGGGGAGATGAGAGTGATCAATTTGAAGAATATTTTACCATCAATGACAAAGGTGGAGTTTATTAAGAAGTTTTGTAATTGATGTCAAGTTTGATGTCATTTTATGTGAAGGTTGATTTCATTAATGTCAAGGTGCATCTAGTGAAGATGCATGGTGAGTCATCTTGAGGTGTGAGCTTGTGTGTCTAATGTGACAAGGAAGCCATGTGATAAGATAAAATTTGAAGGAGATTTATTATCTCTCTATTGAGAGAGAATTTGAATGAAACCTATTATCTCTATATTGATAGAGAATTTTAAGGCAACCTAATGATTATTATGAGGTTGATGTTAAGGTTCAAGCCAAGGTAATCATGCTTGAGTACTAGTCTTTGAGTACAAGGTGTCTTGAGAAGCCTAGTCATATCAATCTTAGTAATATCATGAGCATGTGCATGATGAGAATGAAGAGGTATGTACAAAAGTATGAAATTATTTGAGGAGAATGAAAGGTATGTGATCAAGGTTTAAAAGCATCAAATAGTGTTTCAAGATCAGTTGTTAAGCTCTAAATACTTGAGAAACCTAGTCATGACACTAGTCATAGCCTGAAGGAACCTTGTGAGAAGGTATGAGCATGGTGACCTAGTGAGATGAATGCACAAAGTCATAAGGGGATGTATAAGGTTACTTTAGAATGCATTTGGGGCATTATATTTTTAAGGAGAGTTTCTAGGTGAGCTTACTAGGTAAGACCTTAAGTCCAAATCTATAACTAGATTATAGTTCTAGACCCTACCTGACCTAATGAGGTGTCATGAGGTATTTTCAAATAATTTGAAGGATGTAAACCAATGTTTGAGCATGATATATGTTTCTTGAGTTTGTATATGATGTTTTGAGATCTTGCACAATTTTTATAAGGTTAGATTCAAGGCCTAATGTGACTTATAGGTCAAAGCCTAGAGAGCAAAGAGAGAGAGAGAGAGAACATGGCCTAATGTGGCAGGAGGTTATATTTACAAGGTTGATATGGATATTTGAGAATTAATAGAAGTTTTTCATGTTGTTTCAATTATGTTTAACAATTTTTAGGTCAAAATTTGAATGACAAGGCAAGAAAAAGTGTTTTAAGGTCTCTCATGTGCATAGAGTGAAGGCTTCTCAACCCAAGAAGAACATTCAAGTGTTCATTGGCATGTGTAACCTTTGCATGGAAACCTAATATATTCATAGTATATGGGTAAGGGTCCTAGATCAAAGTCACAAGCATTTGTTTTTGTAATGAGGGACTAAGCTTTATGAATGATCATTAAGACTATAAGAAGGTTTAAGCCTTCAAAGAACCCTAATAGTGACTTGATATGAAAGAAGTTGTTATAAAGTTATAATAATGGATTGGTATCGATATATAAGTGATTTTAGGTTGTATTCAACTCTCCCAATCATCTCTAGGTGTGATTGGTTTGTTAGGTGAGTGAGTGGAACCTATAAGAAATGCCTTATTTCTCAGAGATTTACTATAATAGTCATAGTTGACCAAGTCAAATTTGATAAATGGATGGAGGAAAAATATTGATAATTTTAAATCATGGTGGGTTATGAGTAGGTTATATCCTTTAGGTGTTTTAAACTAGTCATACAAGTTTACCAGTCACTCACAGACCTAATGATGTAAATAATGAGAAACCTAGGCATAAGTGAGAAGGTGATTAGGAATGTATTATCATGGATTAAGGATGAATCTAATCACATGGGGATGTTTTTAAAGACCTTTAAGACATGTTAATGTTGACTGTAATTTTTTTAGGTCAGTATATGTGATGAAAGTTTTTCTCATAAGTTGACCTATCTAGTGTAGATGAGATAGTGAAGGTGTAAGGATATGAGGTTGGTTAGAAAGACCAATATTTACATATGACCATGTTATATTTATATCTAAGGTTTATATAATTATATAATAATATCATAAAAATACATTTAAAGTCTTTTAAATTGGTCATATAGGGGTTGAAGGTCATTTTCACCATGACTATGCTTTAAGGCAAACTGGCAGTTCTAGGTAAGCAAGTTACAACGATGAGTTTGAGACTCTATGACATGAGTTGATGTATATAATTCACAATATATTATTTTTTTATACATGTATGTCATATCCATGCTTTGAATAATTTTTAAGAGTTAGTGAAAGTGATTGAAATTGTAAAGCCAAAATGGGTTAACTAGTTTAGGTTTGACTATATTTATTGAAGACAAGATTGGTCTGCAAGACCAATATCTGACACTAAACCTTGTGATATTTTTACTTGTGAATGATATATAAATTAAAAATAATATATTTAATGTTTTAATTTTCATGGGAATTATTCTTTCAGGTTTTGATCATCAAGTTGTTCATAACTGGCTTTTGGAGTGCTTTGGCAGTTTTGAGTGAGCTATTTACAGAGAAAGGTTTGAGACCTTTTATCTTGAGTTACAAATTCTAAATCATATGGTGATGACCATAAGTTCATGTAAAAAATTTATATGTTTTTTTTTCCATGTTTATTTTAAAAAAATTATGTTTATGCTTCAATTATTCAAGATAGACTTTTTGAGTATGCACAAGCCTAATTGTGAATAGTGCAAATGGTGTGCTTCAAGTGGCGGTTGAAGCTAAAAAGTGTTATGAAGCCTAGATGAGATTTTTAGGGGAATTTATAAGTTTAATATGATATTTTACTACCATTTTAAGTGTTTTAATGTTCTCAAAGGAAGGCAAAGTGTAACATGTCCTAAATTGACCTAATAAGATTAGGTCTCCATGAGACCTAAAGGTGAGATAAGGCCTATTTGAGGTAGGTCAAACCTAAAAGGAATAAAAGAAAATTTGATCCATGTATATTATATATAATAATATCCATTTCATGTCTAACATAAGAGGGTAAGGGTGTTTGGTTTACCAAGAAGGAGACTTGTATAAATGCAAGGAAGTTTTAGGCCTATTGTGAAATAAGTTGAGAAAGCGAACAAGATATTATATTTTAGAGTATAAGGTGGTATTTTAAAACATTATAATATGATATAGGATATATTATGAATAATTTATAAAGATTATGTGCATGAAAATAAAGGTCATATGATGTAATCGAGTCAAGAAGAGGACTCGTTGAGAGAGAAAGCCTAGAAGGCAGTTTGAGAGGACTAAGAGTGTGAAGAAATGAAGAAGTGGTCATCATCAGTTGATTGAGAAAAAGGTTTCCTATAGATGATTAAAAAACTTATGTGTATGATTTGGTTTTGAGTCATATAGGGGGTTGTTTCCTCCTTGAAATTTGGTGCTTGCTAAAGCCTAGTTGAGTTGGGGTTAGTGCTCCATGTGAAGGGGGTGCTTCACTAAATTTGGTGTTTATCTCATATGACAGTAGTACATTTTCATATATTAGTCAGTTTTATTCCACTTGAGAGTTTTCCACATATTTTATATGTTCTTGTGTTTCATGCTTATGTGGATAGTTATTTTTTCATTATAGATCTATATGCTTATTAGAATAGTCTATGTTTGCTTAAGTGAAATTGATAAGAAAGTTTTGAATATTGATTCTATCTCCCCCACTCAATAATTTTGATTAAAACATGGATTTACTTGCCATTATTTATTTTTGATTGTAAATCATCATGTTGATCAATCATCTCCAAATCTCTCATAGAGTCATAACAAGGGTTAGAGTTAGATGTAACTTAGTCATCCTCATCCTCTATCACTACAACTAGATCTCCTTCACTTATCTCATAAAAGAGAAGATCATTATCAAGAATGTGAGTCAAATATAGTGGTGTAATGGATGCTTCATTATATTTACTCAATTTTTCATCCTTGATAACCATCATATCCTTTTTCTAATGCACATTGCCTTACATAGATGTCCATGATAGAAATGTCTTATTTTCTTAAGGTGGGAGGATGGAAGAAGAGTAGTTTATAATTTGTCTCTAACTCTACCACATTTTCTTGTGTTTGATTTATCTTATCTTCCCTTTGACTACAACACTTATTTCCATGTTGGAAGCTTAGATGTAAGAGATTCTTCTTTTGGTTGTGTTGTAGCCATTGGCATAAATAGAGGGATTTCTTGCTGAAATGGCATTAATCTTGTAGCTACCACTGAATAATATAGGTGTTGGTTTGCAAGATCAATTTTTTTAGATAGGTAAGCCTCAAAGTCACGAATAATCTAATTGGAGGTCTCTTTATGTTGATTATAAAAAGAATGGCCTTGCAAGTTCTATTGTGAATCATGGAACCCAACCTTCTTAAGACACCCTTCTCCCCCATTTTTAACTCTCTCTTGGATAGACTTACAAGTAGGAAAGGTAAAAATTTATCATAGGAAACTTTGAAGGTTTTGACACTCATTTGATTGAAACTTTTGAGGGAGAATGGGAAATTTAATGGAGGACTGATATGGAATGAAGGAGGGAACATGTTGCTAGTAGGATTGGACTTATTGTCCCTCATGGACTATCAACCTCTCCTCAAAGCTTGAAAATAAACCACATATGTCATGAATATCACCATTTACTCTTGATTAACTTTATCTCATTAAAAATGCCCATTATTTCTTAGCTTGATGCAATGAGGTTCTCATGCTCTCAATCACATGCATAAGGATTTCCTATCCATAACTCTTTTATGTGTCAATCCTCACCATGTGTATTTAATACCTAAACAAGGTCTATTTGAGGCTTGATATGGATTGGTTTGGGACATGATTGGCATGACAAGGAACATCATGATGTTTCCATGACTAAATAGCATGATAAATATGCTACTAAAGAGGTGAATGAGGCTTATAAATAGGGTTAGAGTGGTGTCCTTGGTATTGAAAAGGATCATAGGACTGATGAGGGATCTCATATTATTAATGATGATGATTTTAGGAGTGATAGGTTTCATAATATGACTAATATGAGTCATAGGGCTTGTAATAAGGAGATGTGATAAGATTCTACCCCACATGAAACCATCACTCATCATCAACACATAAATAATCAATGTAACTATTAATAAAAACTATTATTACCATGATATTGTGACCTTGTGATGAATCTAATCATGAACTTATAATTGTAGCCTCACCTGTAAGTACTTGAAGATGCCTAAGATGACCAAGATGCTGATGTGAAGGATCCAATGCTTAAATTATTCCCATTGAGCATGCCATAACTATTATAAACCTGAGTTGTATCCTTTGAAATAGATTATTCACTTCTATTTAAAAAATGGACTAACATGAGATTGGCTTAAATGTTATGGGTTACCTATTGTTAGACAAAACCTATAGATTATGGGGCTAGCTCCCCTGGTGCATCTATTTGGGCTTATTTCACTAATACGAATTATTATTTGGGTGAAAAGGGATAGAGAATACATAAAATAAACCTACTCTAAGGGGTGGTGATATACTAATGTAATCATTCATCCACTCAAATTTGCCTCATCAAACACTAGTAAGCAATACAAGCTACCAAATCTTCCAACTCTAAAGACTCATATGCAAAAGTGTTTCACATAAAGGTTGAAATAAGTAGTAAAAACATGAGGGTAATAATGAAAGGCCTGAATCAAGGCATTAACCAATCAAATCTCCAATCCAAGTTCAACCACTTATCATTCAAACACTATATGTGACCTGCATAAGATCATTTACTAGCAACTAGGTGAGATTAGGACTTACCAAAGGAGAAAAACTACCACATGTGCCTATAAAACTAATATAACACACTAACCAAACATCAAATAGTTTGAAAATAGTCATTTATATTAGCTTAAGAGGTTACAAAGTGCCAATCTAGGTAGAGTATCCTCATACCTAGGTGAGGGATACCAAATTTTTGGCCTTCAAAACTCAATAAATAAAAGAATATGAAGAGAATAAGAGGGATAATGGTGTATACATATTTGAATAAGTCAAAAGAGGTGAATGAGGCTCATAAATAGGGTTAGAGTGGTGTCCTTGGTATTGAAAAGGATCATAGGACTGATGAGGGATCTCATATTATTAATGATGATGATTTTAGGAGTGATAGGTTTCATAATATGACTAATATGAGTCATAGGGCTTGTAATAAGGAGATGTGATAAGATCCTACCCCACATGAAACCATCACTCATCATCAACACATAAAAAATCAATGTAACTATTAATAAAAACTATTATTACCATGATATTGTGACCTTGTGATGAATCTAATCATGAACTTATAATTGTAGCCTCACCTGTAAGTGCTTGAAGATGCCTAAGATGACCAAGATGCTGATGTGAAGGATCCAATGCTTAAATTATTCCCATTGAGCATGCCATAACTATTATAAACCTGAGTTGTATCCTTTGAAATAGATTATTCACTTCTATTTGAAAAATGGACTAACATGAGATTGGCTTAAATGTTATGGGTTACCTATTGTTAGACAAAACCTATAGATTATGGGGCTAGCTCCCCTGGTGCATCTATTTTGGCTTATTTCACTAATACGAATTATTATTTGGGTGAAAAGGGATAGAGAATACATAAAATAAACCTACTCTAAGGGGTGGTGATATACTAATGTAATCATTCATCCACTCAAATTTGCCTCATCAAACACTAGTAAGCAATACAAGCTACCAAATATTCCAACTCTAAAGACTCATATGCAAAAGTGTTTCACATAAAGGTTGAAATAAGTAGTAAAAACATGAGGGTAATAATGAAAGGCCTGAATCAAGGCATTAACCAATCAAATCTCCAATCCAAGTTCAACCACTTATCATTCAAACACTATATGTGACCTGCATAAGATCATATACTAGCAACTAGGTGAGATTAGGACTTACCAAAGGAGAAAAACTACCACATGTGCCTATAAAACTAATAGAACACACTAACCAAACATCAAATAGTTTGAAAATAGTCATTTATATTAGCTTAAGAGGTTACAAAGTGCCAATCTAGGTAGAGTATCCTCATACCTAGGTGAGGGATACCAATTTTTTGGCCTTCAAAACTCAATAAATAAAAGAATATGAAGAGAATAAGAGGGATAATGGTGTATACATATTTGAATAAGTCAAAAGAGGTGAATGAGGCTCATAAATAGGGTTAGAGTGGTGTCCTTGGTATTGAAAAGGATCATAGGACTGATGAGGGATCTCATATTATTAATGATGATGATTTTAGGAGTGATAGGTTTCATAATATGACTAATATGAGTCATAGGGCTTGTAATAAGGAGATGTGATAAGATTCTACCCCACATGAAACCATCACTCATCATCAACACAAAAAATCAATGTAACTATTAATAAAAACTATTATTACCATGATATTGTGACCTTGTGATGAATCTAATCATGAACTTATAATTGTAGCCTCACCTGTAAGTGCTTGAAGATGCCTAAGATGACCAAGATGCTGATGTGAAGGATCCAATGCTTAAATTATTCCCATTGAGCATGCCATAACTATTATAAACCTGATTTGTATCCTTTGAAATAGATTATTCACTTCTATTTAAAAAATGGACTAACATGAGATTGGCTTAAATGTTATGGGTTACCTATTGTTAGACAAAACCTATAGATTATGGGGCTAGCTCCCTGGTGCATCTATTTGGGCTTATTTCACTAATACGAATTATTATTTGGGTGAAAAGGGATAGAGAATACATAAAATAAACCTACTCTAAGGGGTGGTGATATACTAATGTAATCATTCATCCACTCAAATTTGCCTCATCAAACACTAGTAAGCAATACAAGCTACCAAATCTTCCAACTCTAAAGACTCATATGCAAAAGTGTTTCACATAAAGGTTGAAATAAGTAGTAAAAGCATGAGGGTAATAATGAAAGGCCTGAATCAAGGCATTAACCAATCAAATCTCCAATCCAAGTTCAACCACTTATCATTCAAACACTATATGTGACCTGCATAAGATCATTTACTAGCAACTAGGTGAGATTAGGACTTACCAAAGGAGAAAAACTACCACATGTGCCTATAAAACTAATATAAAACACTAACCAAACATCAAATAGTTTGAAAATAGTCATTTATATTAGCTTAAGAGGTTACAAAGTGCCAATCTAGGTAGATTATCCTCATACCTAGGTGAGGGATACCAAATTTTTGGCCTTCAAAACTCAATAAATAAAAGAATATGAAGAGAATAAGAGGGATAATGGTGTATACATATTTGAATAAGTCAAAAGATCATGACTTATTCCATATGATTCTTATAATAGTCTTCCATACTCTTCCATGCATTGAAGTGTCTTTAATGTGTTTCCTTAAGATGGTCAAATCCTATTCTTAGTAAAATTTGACTCATGAAAGGTCTATACACACCATATTCAATCAATTCCCTCTCTTTTATATGTCTCAAGAATTTAATAGACATAAATAATCAACCTCCATGAAGTATTAATTGATTAACTCTTCTCATGTGTTGATAATATCCATGAAAATACTTAAAAACATTCATAAATGCTTATGAATGTGGAAATTTCTTTATTTAAGTGGAAATTATAGATGTTTATAAATAGTTAACTAACTCCACATAGTCTCTCTATTCCTATAATTTACTCCATATATTGATCAAGTAAGCCTATTAGGCCCAATTATCTGATTGTGCATTGTTAGCAACAATGAAAACTTGCATTGACATTAATATAATTTGAATGGGTGAGTTATATGTATGAAACAACATCATGTACTATAGGATAGGCCATTATGAGTAAAAGACACCTACAACCTTGCCAAACTGGGTGACCAAGTTACCTTCCCTTTCATATTTGTAGACTAGTTGTTTGGAGGTGGATTATAGAGGCATTTTTAGTCATATTTTTAGACATAAAATTACTTTATGAGATAAAAAAAAGTCTCAAACCTTAATCTTCAATGATTTACAATTTTATAGATAGTTCTACACCTTGAAAATCTCACAAAACTTATAAAAAGTACCTTTTTTGACAATTCTATCTAGTGTCTATATAAACTAGTACTATGGGTAGGGTATCCTCTAAGTGATCTTTGTGGTTTTGGTATTTTTAGGCCCATTATGGAGTATTTGAGTGCAATTATCTCCATTTTTGTCAAGTCTAGCCTATCTTAGGGTTTAATCAAGGTTTTGGAGGTCTACCATCTTAATGATGGTTTATAAAGATGAGACCTCCAATCCAAAACTTATGGTCATATATGCTTATTCCATAGACCCCATAAAACCTATTACAAGCTTAGGGTTCCATGAAATTGGTTTGGAGAGATGTAAGTGCAACTTGGTGAACCTTGAGCTTCCTACAAGTAGTCTAGGTATGTCTATAGTCTTAAGCTTTATTCATATCATTGAGATCCTCAATCTAACTCACTCTTTCATAGATTTAAAGTACATATGTGTTCCCAAATTACCTTAGGATCATTAACCTTGAGTCCTTTTATGATGATATATTTAAGCATTTGAATAGGTAACTTGAGTTGGCTGCTTAGACTGTGTAGTTCAAGGTAGACTTCAAGACCCAAATTGAACTTTTTATTTCATCATCTAGTGCTAAATAATTGTATCATGACCTGTACCATCTTCTCATACTTATGATATTGTATTTTATTGGGTTTTAGTTATGACATTGAGGTGAACATGGGGTTTGAGACTTCAAGAGTGATTTTTAGGCATAACATGCCTAAACTAGGTGTCATGGATGTGAGGTATCCTATAAGTGTTTGGAGAGTATTACACATCTTCAAATATTTATTATATTACATTTATCCATTATATGTATTTTCTTATTATCTATCAAAACTTTACTTTGCATTCATTATATCATGTAAGTCTACATGTAGGTCACTATTTTACCTGTCAGCCTAATAGTCTTTGATAGTGGTATGGGATCTGAGTAGTTTCAACTTCACTAAATATTTTATGTGTTTATTAAATTATATAACACATTTACAAGGTTGAAAACACTCTCATTTACAAAATTTCTTTCAACTCTATTCTTGCATATTCTTATAAAATAGTCTTAGGGTTTGGTGAAAATCATGCCTATGTAATCCTTGGGCTAGGTTTGGTGCCTTTTATATCTCAAAATAAGGTTATTAACACCTTTAATACATTTATTTTACTCTATAAATTCTTATTTAGGTGCTCTCAAAATTTGATTAAGCCCCTAATCTACTTGATCTTCCACTTCTAACACATAGGCTTGTTTGGGCTTTCTTTAAGCTTAGTAGGTTTGTGTATGCCATGAAGCCCTTCCTGCTTCAAGTATTGAAATATATAAATGTTAAATACTTATATATTATTATGAGGATAATATATAAAATCACCTTCACTAAATACCTCACCTCTCTTCAGGTTCTCACTCAACTCTCTTTCCTCTCGTTGTCCATGACTATCACTACATATTTAGTCCTAATCAGGCCATACAAGTCTGATTCTATTTAAAAAGACAAATAATTTATATAATAATTGAGAGAATTTATAATTATTTTTTATAAATTTGTATCTAAATTATTATATGGTCCCTCCTTCCTTCTTATTATGACTAATGACCTTACCTACTTGCTTGGTTGTAGGTCTCAATTAGACTTGCTTGGTCTTATCAAGACTTCCTTGATGTTTCAAAGGAATAGATGATGGAAAGGTGGATTTATATTCTTGGAAACAAGGATAATAATTAATTTTCCTCTACTCTATCCATTACCATGTAAGGTTTTGAACACCTTCATCTTCATAGTTTGGGATCCTACATGTATGTGGTCTTTGTAAGTCTCCCAAGACTCTATAGATGATTTTTGTTCTGATGGAAACCTTATATTTATTCACATCAAAAAATTTACATGAAATTATTAAATTTTTTTATCTTCACACTCTATAATACACTTCATGATGGGTTTATTTTCTCAGCCTATCATTCCTTTCATTATTAGGCTTGTTTACCGATCTTTAGATCTAATAGGTCTAATAGGCTATTAGATTATTTTGACCATATAAAGGGATTAAATATTTTATGGGAACATTTGGGTTACTATAAAAATGACATGGAAACTCTATACTTATTTATGTTTTAACCTTTTCTAGGGTTTCATGACTTAACCCTTCTTGTTCACAACCCTACCTATTTAGTTTGCCTAGATTGTATGAGAAAGTGAGATATCATACCTCTACCTACATGATCACTCTTTATCAATTTGATAACATCAATAATCCTCTTATTGGGTTCTTTTTATCTTATATCACCTCATTTCCTTGGAAACAAGATGACCTATTTATCTAATCCACCCTATTTCTAACAGTCAACATGTAGATGCATTTGGCCACTGGCTACAAGCATGAACCTTATTCTTGTTATTCATTGTTCATCTTCATATTTTGCCTGTAATTTATCCTGAGTGACCTCACTATGTTGTTAACCCTTTTATCCTCTTCTTCACCATTTAAATAGGTTTTCTTAATCAAATGCTTCCCACACTTACAACCAACCTCTAAATTGCATTTTTAGGCCTAATCTGAGTCTTAATTTATCTTGGAGTAAATATGGTGTATGGTTATTTATGTAAGCTATAATATTAATTTATATTATTCATCATATGTCTTCAAAATTTTCACTAGGTTTACAACCTATCAGTCTTTCATTTGATTGATATGCTTCAAGCCTATAGGTACCTGAATGAAAGTTTACTTTCCAAGGCTTAAAACTAAGAAAATTCTTGATTATAGGGAAGTGACGAGTTTTGAGGGTAAAAATATATGGAGTGGATTAACATGAACAATATGTATGTTTTTAAACAAATATTTATGTTTCCTTGAAGCTCACTATTTACACTTGTAAAGAATGAGACATTATGCACATCAAAACCTCCTCAAGGTAAGATTTGAAAAATCCATTTGACCATCTAGTGTATTTTTTGAGTTTGAGAGGTAGATAAACCTTTAAATGGAATTACCATCTGACTTAAAACATTAAATTTCAATTTACTATAATCTTTATAGCATGAGGACTCTATCTATATTTTACAAATGGAAGAATTCAAAAAATTTATTTGCTTCCAAAAACCACACATGTGAACTAGGGGTGGAGGGTGATGGGTATGGTATATGAGTACCTCAATAACACACACCAAGTAATGGTTTTCATAAAATCCTAAAAAATACACCAAAACCAATGTCATTTCTAACCCCTGCATAGATGAAGAATCTCACTAGAGTGCCCAAGTTATTAACATTTGTTCATAAAGATTAGGACATGAAGCTATAGATAAATTTCATGGACAAGAAGGTTAAGGGACCTCATTCATCTCCATAAAATCTTAGATCTTGATATTCTCTCTCCTATATGAAATGAATGAGAAATTGAAAGTTACCTAGACTTCCAAGGAACTTGATGGAGAGAGAGATGTTTTTGGCATGTTATTACATCCTTTTGACTTGAAACTTCTCTAATACATTTCACATGAAATAAACTACAACCAATGACTCCCTTATATAGAGACTGACCATATAGGTCTATATAATATGTATAAAACACATGAAAATCCTTCTTTTACTACATTTTCTCCATGATTTAATCTTTAAACTACCATTATAGGATAGAGGGAAGGAAAACATAATTAAAATGACATTTAAAACTTAGTATTACAATGGGGAAGTTGTAAATGCACATCCTTCCCATGTGTGGGGTCCATTTATTGAGTGGGGAGTAGAAATGGGTCTTAAAAAAGACTCTTTATGATGTGAAACTCCTAGTGGTGGTTTTATAATAGCTATAGGACCCTTTAAAGACTTTTATAAGAAATGATACACATAAAACATCACCTTCCCAAAGTTTTATAGCATAATGTTGACCTATATGAGGCATTTGAAGGCCACTTGATGACTTTGGGGGGGGCTTATGAAGGTTTGAAAATTCTTGAATGGATAAACCATGGGCAATGACATTGAACATGTCAATAAACCTTCATATCATGATTTTATCAAGGTTTAGCCACCCTTCACATTGATTATAAAGAATATCTCACAAGGAATGGCTTGAAAAAGACCCATATACCATAAGAACCAAAATCTCAAACTGTTCAAATTACCTTAACTTTGTCAAAATATTCTTAAAATTATCAAGCAATGATCAAACCATTCATTATACTTCATAAGACATCTTGACACTCTATTCTTCACCCGAGGATCACCATGACTAGTGTCACATCACCAAATAGACCTCCAAATAGTTATGATATGATTGATGCATAAGAAGGCTCTAGAACACATAATGACACTTTTAAAAGTGTTACCAATGTTCAAAATAGGATCAATAAGGACACGACCATGTATTAGATCACCATGTGTAGGCTTGGGTGGTTGTCAGAATTTGTTTTGGTTATAGGGTTTGGAATTTGGCCTGGGAGGCCAAATTTATAATAAATGTGTTTAAGGACATCCTTATTAAGGACCTTCCATTAGAATATTTATCTAATGTGACTATAAGTCTTGTAGAATCTTATGTGTCCTACTAGTGGTGCATCATAAAAATCTCTCAAAATCCTCCCCTTCATTTTGGATTTCAGAATTAAAATGATTCTATTTTATAAAGTATGAGGCCATATACCACTATAAATTTGTTGTCACTCACATTCCCATTAAGGATTTTAATGGAAATTGTGTTTTTAACATATTCTCCCATAATAGAGACTTTAAAATTAGTAGAAAGATTACTCACCCAGTTTTGTTTCCTATCATTCAAGTCAGTTGGATGAAAAATAATTTTAGGATGTTATGGTATATCTTCACCACAAATATTTTGCAAACTAAATATTTTTATAACTTGGCTAAGTATGCATTATGGCAAGTATCTATTTTTCATAAATGGAGGATTCTTTTTTTAATTCCTTAAAATTACTTATTTCAAATGCTATGGAATACCACTTATATACTAATACAATTCCAAATCCTCTTGAATCATTACATTATACAACAATTAGAAGTGAAAAATATAGAATAAAAAAATATATATGACATGAAATCATTACCTCCTTAAGCTTATCAAAATATTATTATGTTATTTTTATCTATACAAAAGTTCCGTTCTTTGTCATATTGGTTGAACATGTTTCTAAATGTGAAAAGTTTTCTATCATAACTACAAAGGCTAAATAATCATCCCAAATATGTTAATGTGGTAGGAGGAGGCTAATATAATATGGTTTGGATATTTTTTTGATCCATGTAAATACCTTGAGCACTAAGACATAGCCCAAGTTTAATATATTTGCCACCCCAAACTCACATTTTAATTATTTTACAAAGAGATCCTATTTTTCTAATATTAAAAGGAATATATCTAGATGCTTCAAATGATCCTCCCAAATATTTATGTAAATCAAAATGGGATCAAATAAAACCAAATTTTTTTTTCTCAATTTATTTATGAATACCTGATTCATGCATGGCTAAAAACTATCCAAAACATTTATCAAACTAAAAAGCATGACCAAGAATTCAAAATTCCCACATTGACATCTGAATGTTGTTTTATGCACATCCTTGTCCCTTACATAGATCTAATGGTAATATGATCTCAAATAAATATTTGAAAAATACACTACCTTGCATAACTCATCAATGAAATCATCGATCCTAGAAATGAGGTTATCTATTTTTATGGTCTTATTTATCTCCTCTTTGTACATTTTTGGGTGGTAGTATTCAGTGGTCTTGATAGGCTTAGATCTTGATTTAATTTCTATAATGTGTTATAATTCCTCTAGTAGGTGTTAATTTTGGAGGCAAGTCACTAAATACCTTATTATTATTATCCATAATATTTTGAACATCAAAATGATAAGTACATTTCTTTTTTCATGGATGAATTTTTAGGCATCACCAAAAAACTTCCTACCCAAACAAAGTTTTCCATGTGGAATTCCTCTTTATTATTTTAGCTACAACTGCTCATGTTTATCAATTGTAACTTCATCTAATCACCATATATTTCTATTTAGATTTAAAATTGAGCTCCATGGATTGATAATTCTATGAAAAAAACACCAAGGAAATGCAGTCATTGTACACCAAAAACCATGTCATTTTATCCTAATCCCACAACATGTAAATCATCACATACCTTATGATCACCCATGGCTATGTTGAATTGTCAGATTATTTTAGTGCATGGAATGGTGAATACATCATAAATAATGAAATTGAATCCTTAAAAGTCTTTATCTTTTAGTTGTATATTCATCATCAATGCTTCATCAATATATTTTTGGGTATCCTCACTATCAATCAACACATTGAACCATTGTTTAGATGATATTCAATGAAATCTGAAGGGATGATATATGGGTGATTTTGAAAGGGCTTATTGTCTACCTAAATCTCCTCCAAATTTTTAGGATCATGCTATTTTTTGAGTGGTTTTGATTCAAGTTTTTCATAATCTACATCATAATTAACCACTACCTCAACATAGTGAACTTGGACCTTGCTAAGCCATCTATGAACTAGTTCCCATGCATTCTCTTAAGAAAAACATAACTTCTCCCTTTGGAGTTCATTCTTGGAATAAATATCTTCCTTTCTATAAATTCCCCTTATGTTGACTAAATGTGGGTACCTTGGGTTGAGATAAAAAAAATATTTTTAACATATATTGATCAAGTGTTAAAGCTCTTTTTCCAAGGATGTCTAGGTAAGTAAAAAATGTGAATGTATTTTTGAATGCTTCAGATATACCCTGGTACTCATCAAAACATTTGTAAATTTTTTTTTATGGGAGGGGCCTCAGGATCTTTTTTTTCCCTTTCTCTATAAAAAACATAGGCTTAGATGGATCAGGCATGGAATTAACCTTATATTGGTTATTTTTAGATACACTCCCTTATCCTTAATATATCTTGGTAGGATCTATATTTCTAAAATTTTTAGAGTGTAACATTTATGCCATGAGATCTACTGATCTATCTTGCCCTTGTTTAAGTTTAATAAAAAAATTCACTAAATTTTTTAGTATTTATATTCATATGTTAATTTAATCGTTCCTCTTCCTTCTCCCATATCTTCCTCTTTATCTGGATATTTTGATTTCTATATTTTTCCTTTCCCTTTCTTTTGATATTTGGTTTCTCTTTCACTAGGGATCATTAACAATGTTATTCACCTTGTAGGCTAGCAAGATCAAGGGTCTGATACCAATGTAATGACCTCAACCAAATATTTATTAAAATATATTTAGATCTAAAATATTACCAAAAAATTCAATATAAAATATATGTTGCAACACTATAATAAACTCCACATAGTTTTTATATCAAATTATTGCGATATATAATGTCAATTTTTCACAACTCTATCATGAATCCACTCAATGTTTGTACATATGAAATAGAATAATAAAAAAATGATGGAGATGATTTATATTTATGACATGTATATAAATATGCTATAATAAATCATAAAATACATTAATA